>JABSTQ010009546.1:0-323961 GCA_013358835.2 Ixodes persulcatus | reverse complement strand
TCGGTTTGAAGTAGTGTCACATAGCATCACAGCCTGGGGGACTGCTGTGTTAGCCACCCATCAGTGACACTATTCAAACCGAAACCTTGTTTTTAGATCGGACTATGGGGCAAAGACATTGTAGTTAAATGGTGTTGTGTCGCGTGTGATACGCACTGCGTGCCCCCGCGTGTCTTTCAGAACGTCCTCCTCTTCTTCTTCCTTTTATGTATAAATTCAGTTGCGAGTCAGCGCTTGTGTGTCCTGCATGTTCCTTTTCTCTGTCCTCGTCTTTTTGTGCGCTGTTCTGTTCATCATGGAATTCGAACACCCGCAGTGAAAGCAAACGGGGTCCAAATACGAGCGCTAGCACTTAATGGGTACCTTTAGCACTCATGGGTTCCGCGAAACACACTGCCTAGTTAGGTGGTACCAAGCCGCCAACCGATTTGTAGAACCCGTCTTGTCCACCGATCCACGAGATAAAGCTCCCCGATACACTTACGAAGTCCCGTCCCCCCCCCCCCCCCCCCCTCCGGCTTCGGTTGGACCTTCGCCTCTGTGTGCGTTCTTGCAATCTGACTGCTCGCTCAGTGACAGGTCGGTTCCGGGACTTCCTTGGGAAAAGCTCGAAGGTCATCCAATGCGCAAAGCACGTGTGCGACAAGGATCCGTACACGTTCGTCTTCACGCTTCCTGCAGACACACACAAGGACACGTCACAAACGCTCCGAAAAGAAAGCACTGACAAAGTAAGACGAATGAGAGAGTACTCACCAAGTAGACTCAAAACCCACAGCTGGTTCCATGGGTATGCCGGAACCTGGGACACTTTTTGTTTTTCGAAGAACGTTCTACGATATTTTTTCGAAAGCCTAAAGGCCTGAAACCGCCCGAAAGTTTGCAGCTTGCTTTGTTTTTGATTTTGGTTACGGTGGCGATGGCGATGCGGCGACGTTCGCTGGTTCCGACGACAGTGGTTACGAGGAAATCATTTGACGCAACGTAAATGTTCCTGTTTTAGTCGACATACATTAGAACTTTTAAACGTAAAAAGTTTTGTTTTAACATTTATCTAATTCTTTGTAATGAAGTATGTTGGTTGTGTACTAAACTGAAGCTATGCCTGGCTCAGCTTCGTTGTGTACTAGCAGCTTGGCCTGGCTCAGCCTCAGTGTTGCCGAATCGTGGGAATTTCCCATATTGTGGGAAAAAGCATGACAGATAGGGAAAAAGGAAACCAGAATTTAAACATATGTAAAACGTGGGAAAAAAGGGAATTTTTGCCGCTCGACGAGGGAAAAACCGATGTGGCAGTGCGGCAACACTGCTCAGCCTTCGTTTTATTTCAAGATGGCGGCGACAAACCTTTGCTCTATGTCGTGCTCAACCTATTTTCTGTGCATTGGTTGTCCTGTTATCCACCTCCTGCAATCCATATCAGCCGCAGCATGCTGTCTAAGTATTGTGTGCCCGCCGGAAGGAATATCCAGTCTGCTCGGAAGCAAGGCTGCAACTAGGGCTGCTCGGATCGTGGCTTGGACGTCGTCGGCTCCCACGAACCGCGTCCCGGCGATGAATCCCCCAGCCTTGGCCTCATCCCTACAGGACCTAGCTGCTGAAAAGCAATCTACGACAACGCGGCGTCTTTGGAATGCGATTACTACGATCAATGGCTCTTAAAACCTCAGTGGCCCCCCTTCAATTGTGAGCTGTGTGTGTGTGTGTGTGTAGTCGTTGTAAAAAGAGCTCTTCGGTGTGAACGCTCTTACCTTCACAGTGTGCAAACTCTTCGAATGGTTATTCAACAGGTGGCGCTGCGAGACGCGAGCCTTCGGCGTTGCTTCAACTCGCAGTTTTGTTCTCAAAATGGGCACATATACTCCTGTTCGTACATAGCGTGCAAAGCTGTCAAAGGTACTGAAATGATGCGCATGAAAATACAGAAAAAAAAATGTGTTCCTCCGCGCGTTTCGTGGACGAGTGGTACAAGGCGCTTCTCTGGCGATACCGGCGTCTCGGCGGCAGTGGTTCAAACCCACTACACACGCGATTTTTTTTTTTTAGACTTACTTTTTGTGCAAGATTGTGCGCATTGCCGAACTGCATATTTCAATTCCTCCTTTCTTCTTGCTTTTTATTTATAAGTCGCCGAGAGGCCACATTTCTACCACCTGCCCTGCCGCTTTGCAAGTGTTATTTGCCTCCAACACCGAGTTATATTTTTCTTTCGTGCAGCGTGGAATGAGGAATCGCACTGATAGCAGCCTTGTCCCAAAATTTATAATATGACGTTAATCGACAATGGTTGTGGCCAGTACAGTTTATTTTGAAATAGCTGTCAAGGGTAGGAATCTGTACAGTTTATTTTGAAACAGCTGTCAAGGGTAGGAATCCCCCTCTCGGGGAACTTGAGGTGCACCTTCAGGCGAATGGCGTTGTGTGTGAATTCGGCATGCTTGACGGTCCCCGTGCTCAAGACGTCTACATTGCGAGGTCTTCACTTCGGGGACGCCACCTTGCGAGATAGACACTGCGCCTTGTGGTTCGCGACAGTACGGGCGCACACTCTGGTGTCGTTACTGACCGTCTCCAGGACTTCACGACCGACTTCTCCGGGAAACGCGTTCTTGCACTCGCGTACACATTGGCGATCACCTGCTTGCACTCTTTCAAGGTCTTCGCACAACGAATCTTCGAAAATATCCGAGTAGGAGAGGTACTTGAGCTTACTGCGTAAGACGCCATCTTTCAAAACCAGCCAGTGCCACACAACCCGAAAACCCGCAGCGGCTGCCGCACGGACGAAAACGAAAACAATTTAAAGTAGTTTACATTATCTTTTCCTTTTTATTGAAAAACATTTGTGCTTCGTCGAAATCATAACGCCACTATCAGTTACTAGCTCCTAGGAGGCACATTGTTCGACTTTTTTTTAAAATGTTTTTGCAGGGGATGCACTATTTTATAAGGTGAACGTAGACACGGTCGGCGTATGCAAACCGGTGCGCTAGCTTCGACTGCATTGCAGGCTATGTATGAAACGGAGTATAGTCTTGAATAAGCTGCTGCACCTTCACTTACTCCCAGAGACGCACCCCACGACAGTTCTAGAATATGTGAAATGCAGACGCAGGATTCGGTTTAGAATAATACGCACGACGCGAAACTTGTTGGATCTCGTATAAAACGAATTCTTAAAACGAGTACTCGCAGGTGTAGCTATGTGGAAAGATGCCCGCTTTATACGGAGCGAACCCAGGTTCGATGCAAAAAATAAACATACGTGTTTTTTTTATTTTTTTTTTTACAATTATTATTGAGAAAAATAAATGCCGATGAAACTTTGTGCATACTTTTTTTTTCTTTCCTTTTT
This sequence comes from Ixodes persulcatus, assembly GCA_013358835.2. NCBI lineage: Eukaryota > Metazoa > Arthropoda > Arachnida > Ixodida > Ixodidae > Ixodes > Ixodes persulcatus. The sequence goes on along the minus strand of JABSTQ010009546.1, from coordinate 320,606 downwards.
ATTTTTTTTTGCACGATTATTATTGAAAACAAAAATGTTGTCGACGAAGCTTTGAACTAAATGGTATAGGACTCCCTTTCTAGAGGTGCATAGGGAAACGGCGGGGCTTGGGTTGCCGGCTGCACGCCGCGAAGCTGCGTTTACGGGGGGAGGGGGGGTTAATATGTGTGTAATGAGCAGCCACAGACTGTCGGAGACTGTTGGCCCAGACTTTATCCGACTTGCCTTTTTGGCGGATTCCTCAAACTCTGGGTTGGACTAACCGGAAACTGTTTGCTAGGGCTTTATCCGACTTGCCTTTTAGACTGAGTTCTCAAAATTGATTACTGTAAACGACTAAATTTTCGCAAGGACCTAATTTTGGCGGATTTCGCGAATCGCCTACAAAGGCGAAAAATACATCCCGCGAACAATTCGGGCAATATGTGAACGCTACGGAAGCTACACTCGATTCGCGAAAATTAGAACCCGCAAATAATTTCAAATTTTCAGCTTTGGCCCGATTCGCGAACATTGGAGCCCGCGAAAATCATATCGTTTACAGTATATTTTTTGCAGGCAAATTGCGAAGATTACAAATTCGGACATTTTTTTGAGTTGCTAAATCTTGCCTGAACTTTTAATTACATTTTGTGAATGTCGAGTAGTACCCAGTTTGCTAAACATTGTGCCTCTGGCATCTGTTTTTTTCGGTAGGGCAAATTCTGCTGACCTGTGACTCCCGTTGAGAAGGGGAAGAGTCAAAACAGAGTCACACGAATTATTGACTCTCTAAGAGAGTCGTGAAGTGTCAAAGGGTGTCGTGGAAGCAGCGACTCCCTTTTGACTATTTTTTTTTTAAGAGTGTGGGGCTGACTTTAAATTGCGGTTATGGCGTCAAAAATTCCATCTTTTTTTTTTCCATAAAGCAAGCAAAAGACCCTCCACTCAAAACTCCAGAACTAATTGCCCCAAAAACCCCATGCAATTTTATAGTTGATTAATGTGCGTGGTTCAGACATCTGTTTCTGTGGTTTGCGAAAATGTTGCCTCCACGAATGGTCATACAAATGACCAGATATAAATCAGTTTAATAATAGGCGGAGTCAGCACAAGGCCGCAGTAATTTACACTTGTTAGATGACGCACGACTCGTTTTTTTATCTTCCTAAAACGCAGTTTTTTTTTAGATTCTCTGCAGTGGAGCGGGAGCTAATAGTAGAAATATCACAACAACATCTGCTGTCCCATCCACCTGGAGCCCCCCTTCGTATTCTAGTGGTAAGAACAAACATTATTTGAATATTTTAATTAGCATTTCAAAGTTTCACCCTCAAAGATTGATTTTATAAAATGATCGCTTCCTTGACATCAGGACAAGACCTGGTAACGTCCCATCTACATATAGCTCTTGTCTTTAATGGGTAGTTTTCAAGGTACTTTACAACGCCATCGTGGCATGCGTCCGAAGATTTTGGTATAAAATACTTTATTTGAAGTATTGCTAATATGCTTTGAGACAAAGTAATGAAACAAGCGAGCGCGTTTAGGTAACACAGAATTTATAACAAAAACTAACGGAATACAAAAATGAGGCAAAACACACACGTTTCGATATTATGCATACGATGAACCTAAGGTGTCACGTTCCCACACGTATTGAAGTGGGATAAAAACGTCCTTATAGCGATGCAGATAGATGATTCTGAAGCGTCGGTTTAGTAACGACACGATGAATGCTCTTTATCCCCGAAAATGACGTTACGTTTTGACTGCAGACGGAAGCTTCTTGTGACACTTAGTCTAGTGTATACGATACAAGGGTGACACTAAATTGTATCCCAGCACTAGAGGCATATCGCAAATTCTGGTCACTGACACTCGCTATGAAAAGGTCGCCTGAAACAATGTCAGATTTAGGTATATTTAATAACGAAAACAACAAATATTACGTATTTTGAAAAACTGTAAGATGTAATGCGTAGCCGGTTCCGGGATCGATGGAAACCCCCCCCCCCCCCCCCCGCCCCCTGGCTACGCCCCTGCTTTGATGCAGAGCACCTCAACCTCCCAGGCTGGCTCACGCCTACACTTCTTCGGATTGCATTCGGAATGGCGTCGTGTGTTGCTCTTGCAGTGTGAGGGTGCCGTCGTCGTTGTGTTTAAGTCAATGATTACAGACATATAATATCGCAGAAGTACCGAGAAACAAAATAAAACGAAACGGCACATGCTATAAAATTAAAGACAAGATTTCTAGAAAAACATTTTGTTATCACAAATCTAAAAATTAGTGGACTGGAAAGAGTTCCATAGCCAAGTCATTTATTCATTTATTTATTCAGTACCCAAAGCGCATTTTGGCGTTAGAGGTGTTGAACGTTTTAGGTGAGCGGAACACCAACTATGCTGCATCCCTTTGAAAGTATAAAGCTGTACATCTGAGACACTGTTCGTTACATGCAAGTTCTGGAATTTATGGTGAGACTATCAATAAATAAATCAGTGCAAGCGAAATTTGTTTTGGATTGTGTGGGCACGATTAAAACGTCAGAACAATGAAAATAAGCATAATTTTAAACCACAGCATCTTTTTAGTATTGACACCCGTTAAAACTGATGCTAAACTAGGTTTCCCTGTCCTCCGACTGCGACGATGAATCCCAACCATTTACCCCTGTACAGTTTTATGAAGATCGGATACGACAAAAAACAATCCCGAATTGGGGCTGTTTTTGAATAAGAGGCAAGCAAGGTGGAATGGAAAAAAAATATGTACACTCAGTTTATTTGGTGCTCGCCATAAACACAACCTTCCTTGAAATGTCCTCGAAGCTGCTCCTTTAGTGGGGAGCTGCACCTATTGTCCCGTTTTCTTTTCTAATTTGTACCGGAACTTTTACCAGCTATTCAAGCTCCGCCCACGTTTCCTCGGTGTACTTATTTCTTCAACAAAATCACCGAAAATACGCCGATTTGTTTCCAAAACCCAAGAATAGACACTGAACACTGGATTTTAGGGCAAAAAATTAACTAAAGGAACACACCCGGATTTAACAAAAACATAAACCCACAAAACACGAAATTCTAAGCTTAACAAATACTCGAAATACAAGAATGGATCAAAGTAGGTAATCGTACCCGCCATTTTTAATTTCACAAAGGTTGGATTGCACTTTCAGGATTCGAGAATCTATCCGTAAAACTAAAGGTTTCGAACATTTTTTTTTCACAGATAGAGTGTAGGAATTAAATATGCTGCCGGGTAATATTATTTCAACGCTTTAGAATGACATTATTTCTTCAATCTTTCTTAAGCGAAATTGAATAAACATTTATTTACTGGGTTAAAATTTATTTCTTGATAGTACAGCTGATTAGTGCATGAATATTTGTCCCATTATCAATTTTGTTCAATTATGCTCTCTGGGCGCTGAGGTTGAAATGAATTCATTTCATTTGATTTATTTTCTGTCAGGGCCCAAAAGCATTACAGAGAGGAGTGAGTTTTAACAAAAGAGAATAACTTGTATAACATTAAACGAGGCCAAAATAGGAACAACTTCTAAGAAATAAAAAGAAGATTAGTAATCGCAATTTTAAAATCAGCAGCATCAGTTATTGAGACTCTGGACGCGGTAAGGCGATTCCAGACTATTCAGGTTAGGAATGAAAAGAGGTATAAATTGAGTATCTGTCACAATGCGGGATGCCTACCTTTGACTGGTGATTTGTTTGTGATTAAAGGTACGATGATTTTATAAAAAATGCTTCACGAAGCGAGAGATTAGAGTGGTAAACCTTGTAGAAAATAATAAAACGGATAGATTTCTACATAAAGAGAGGTAAGGTAAGGATAGAGATGCTTTCGGAAAAGTGACGCTGGCCATACGTTTCGATGACCACCCTGATCTCATGACCATTATTCAGGGAGATATGTCTGAGCAAGAGTTAACAGAAAACAATGTGTATCTATTGTCACTTCAAAAGAGAACAAGTTTTTTTCTTTCTTTTTTTTGTGCGAGGGTCTCGTCTTTTCTTGCAGCGTTTCTCTGCAGGCTTAAACAATTTTTCTTGTAGAGATGGCTGGCTGGCTTTACTGTGTTGCTGCGTGTGGCCTATTGTTTGCCATCTTTTTGCAGGCTTAAGAAAAATAATGTATGTCGTTTTATTAGTCACGGCGTGGGGGACAACCTATATTTAATTCCTGTTTTTGTTTTTACTTTGTATACAATGTTTTCACTGCGTCTGGGTTTTTATGTTCGATTTGCCATGATCGATTAGTTTTTGTCCTCTGTCAGACATTCATTTTGCCTGAGCATGCTGGATTGTATAGCCGTAAAGGTGTGTGGGGGGGGGGTGCTTTTTCAGGCATGTCAACGCCATTTGTGACGGCCCTCCCCCCTTCCCCCCAGATAACTGTATCCCTCCACGGTTGTCTTAATAAACTTTACTGATGTACAGAGCGCGACACTGTCAGCGGAAACAAGCGATCGCCAGTTTTCTGTGTTTTTCTCTTAGAACCGAAAGGCTGTTATCAAAGATATCATTGTTATAAAAAGAGCTCATCTATGGCTCTATTATAAGGGATAAAATTGTGTACCCACGAATACTCTTTGCTAAAAAAAAAAATGAGAAAAGGCGCCGATGTCATGTTCGCGCTAACAGTGCCGCGATGTGTACTTTGAAGTAATGAAACGAGCGGAACGATTCTGAATCAAGTCAACAGCAGATGCAAAGGTGATTACTAACAAAATAAATGAATAAAAAACTATCCTGTTCCACCTTTTTGTTGCAATATTTATGAGCTATGAAAACTGTGAACGCATGCGATGTTTTTAATATTCTACAAACGTTTCTGAATTGTTACTCTATGGTGTATGCCTTTGCTTCTATTGTTTGTTTTATTCCAGTTGCAATTTTATAAACAAATGTTGTGTTTCATTTAGAAATAATATAACTTGATATGGTCAGTTAAGTGCACTCCTGATTTAAAATGCGTCGGTTTTTGGGTTTTAATTTTTTGCCTGGGTGTAACCGGGTGTACAGGGACTGCTTTCAAGGGTGTAGTGAGGCCTCTACGCGTTTTGCCTTTCCTCCCTGCGGGGATGCCGCAAACAAATATAAATAAGAACAAGATAAAAACCACTAATATGATAAAGCGCAGGGTGCAAAAGATGAACATAAAGTTTCGCACAACATAACGCATATAAAATATAACTCAAGCCTTTGACAGCTAAACTATAGAAACACCGAAAGATATATTTTTAAATATATGAGCCTCCTAAGCTTCTCTAACTTCTCGTTTATTTTATTTAATTTGCAGACGCTTCCTCAAGGAGCATTTCACTATATTATCAAATTGCTGCCTCGCTGACACCCAGAAAGTGTGTAAAGTGTGACAATGGGAGTAATAGTCAATGACACAGCCACCTCAAGAAACGAAGCTCTGCCTCCACCTCCGGTATAAACTTTTGTAATGATATTCTGCATATATATAAATTCAGCTCTTGGAACATTCTTTCATCAACAGTGGCTGTTTTATTATTTGAACCATTTACGCACGCAGATGTTTTTACATGAACTGCTTTCGCTTCTATGGTTATCCGAGTAGGATTGAATGCTTAAGGACTGTTCATGGAATTAAGTGAATTTTAGCTTAGTTACAATTGTAATGTCAGACATACGACGATGTGGTAAAACTTATGAAAAAAACATAAGTTAAGCAACCTTCCGCCTAAAAAAGTTATAATAACGGGCCTTAATGTCGGCGTAACAGCAGCATCGATCGCTATAGTGAGCGCGCAGAGCCACCACCTGCTAGATAACAAAGCCATAGTGCTGAATGAGATTGCGTCACCAGCGAAGGCCGACACTGGACACAGAATTAAAACAAGTCTTAGTCAGCGCTCGGTTTCGTGTCAAATTTGAGCCGAATGTTGACGCAATCGTCGTGTCCAGACTGTAACCAGCTTTGACCTTCTCTGATGACACCAAATCATTCAGCACTATGGCTTTGTTATCGAGGTGATGTTGGTAGAGCGATATACAGAACCGTTGATCGTGAAACTTCTAGATTTGAACAAGGAACAACTTACTTTATAAAACTGCATCACTCAAGTAGAATCAACAGACGATAAATACGCTTCAGCGGCCACAAATGTTGAGTTGCAAAAGCTTTCTGCCACCCGAAATGTTATAATAATTCTGGTGTTATATTGCTCGCCCTTCTCATTGTCAAAGACAGGTGCATCGGTTTGCGGTGTGCACTAAGGGACTTCGTCAGAATTATGATAAAAAAATGAAAACTTGCGAACGCCTGTTATTGTAAGGCTTGCGGAAGGCGTCTAAATGTTGAAATTTCTGTATAATACTTTACGATTCCTTTCTTCCATCAAAAGCACCGGGTAGGAGGGGCGTCTGCGCTATTTTCGAAAGCGCTGTTATGGCAGCTTCGCGACAATCGGAAGTATAATATCAATATTTCGTTATCCTGGTGGCCATACGAGAAATATTTAAGTTTTATTTGTTTTTTTCTCAAATGAAGAACCGCTTCAGTTTTGATTTAAGCGGTGATAGCGCAAGTACAGAAATACGCAAACGCCATGACGTTCCGCTTTCGCCACTGCTTGATTGGCCTTATCGACTTGTAGCATTGAATGCGGTAGCACTTATGGTGAAACTAAGTATAATGCCACTGTTTCTTCAAGAATATTCATACAAGTTATGCAAACGTAGTATATTATAAAAAGTTCATTGATGGGGCGCATTGATTTTGAAATATATGTTTCTATCTTAGGTATTTTAACTAACTATATGTACGGATTGGAGGTCAGTAATATTTTACTATGACGAATACCACTGCTTGAAAAACATCAGCAACTGCTTGAATGTAGAGACATCCGCGCATCAGAAAATATCTGAGACTATACAATTATGACTCAAATCGATGACGAACACTAATGAGAAAAATTTGTTTTTTGTAGGAAATTGGAGCGAGAGCTTTATGATAAACAAAATTGTAAGGCTTATTTAATTTAATTTTATATTTTTATACACAGAGCGAAGACTACATCCAGCTCGTTAGCGATACGATAGACGAAAAGGCAGATGCACTCAACGATCTGGGCCAATACCTGTGGGAGAACCCGGAGCTTGCCTTCAAGGAGAAGAAAGCCCACGACTACATCACCAAATATTTGGAGTCCGAAGGTTTTTCTGTGACGAGAAACTATCTCCTGGACACCGCATTTAGGGCCGAGTACGGAGGTAAGGGCGGCATGCTAGGTACATAAAGATCAGAAAAACAAAAAACAAACAAGCCATCCCGTATATGGGTTCGAGCTTTTTCTTACTTTAGAGGGGGGCCGCGACCAGCTCATGCGTTCTAACAAGGTTGTCTTTCCAACTCACCGGACACGGTTTCATTCTTATAGCACGCCGGTTGTCTAGAAAAGATTTATACTTTAATTGAATGGATAAGTGGGCAGCCATAGTGAACGACCTTGTACAGAGCGCGACACTGTTAGCGCGAACAAGCGATCACCGGTTTTTCCAGTTTTTCTCTTTGAAACCAAGGGATGTCATCCAAGTTATTATTCCTACGGAAAGAGCTCATTTAGTTCTATAATGTAAGCGATAAAATTCCGCGTTCGCTAATACTATTTAGAAGTAAAATGCAAAAATGCGCCGATGTCGTGTTCGCGCTTACAGTGTCGCGATGTGTACAAGAAATGTCTTGGTCCAATACGCGCATATGATCAAATAAGATTAAACAAGAACTAATAACAACCATATTAAAACTTTTAAGAAAAATTTTAAGAGTATATAAGAAGTTGAAGCAAAAACCTCTTATACCTTCATATATGTTTCTATAAGGTTGTTGCATGTTCTTATACGATTTCATTTGATAATATGCACTAATTGGACGAAGAAATTTATTATACTAGTAAGATTTTACACTAGGGGAGGTGGTAAGTATTTATATTGGTACATTGGTACTGAACACGGGCACGGACGCTGCACGAAACGAACAATTTATGGTATTTTATGTCTTAGATTAGTAAGGCACATATTTTAAGGTTTCGGCGAGGACAAAAAGCATTCAATGTTCGCGTGAAGTTTTAGGTTAGGAATTACAATTCACAATACTCGTCGTATAAAAAATACGGGCATTTCTATAAGCTCTCACAAGTTCAGACAAGCAGGGCAAGCTCCTCCCACAATACCCTAGACTCTCCGATTTAGCAAAGTGAACATGGGAGCGGAGGCGAGTGCAAAGAGGAAGAACGGAGAGGAGAAAACCACCAATCATCGCGAGCGAAAAGCTACGTTGGAGGGGTTTGTCGTGCTATGCTACACCTGCAACAGGGTATAGTTGCCAATGTTTCGGATATTAAAACATGTGCAATCATGGTATTTTCTCCCAGACGAATTCTCATGTGCAATTTTCTCAGATTCAAAGCCACATAAAGCTTTTTTGTTGCCCTGGATGAGCCGCAATGAACACAATAACATTGATTCCTTTATAAGTTTTTGGTAATAGGCAGTAATTATGATTTCAATTTTCGGATTTAATTAACTCAAACAAGAAGTTGTCCAGGGAATGCTTTATATGATGTCAATAGAATATAATTGCCATATCTCGGAATCGTAGAATCGTGAAATTACATTTTTTTTCATTAGTATCTAACGCAAGATTGTGTTTTACTGATAAAATAGAGCCGGATAATTTAATGATAATATATTTTTCGTTTTTTTAGGAACTCGTGTTTGCGCGAGTAGCAGGCAAACGTCTTCAATATTTCCTGACGCCTGCAAAATTGCAGCAGATTCTTTTAGTACTAATAAAATTAAATCAAACAGTTATCATAAAATCAAAATTACAATATGAAAGATACAAATCCTGTTGCCATCTTAGAGAGATCCAGAGGGATGTGATTTTACTATATGCTTAAAAGAGGAAGTCAGATCATTTAACAAGGGTCCTCGGTTGTACCCGCAACCGTCTACAGCATGGCTTCATAATCGAGGTATATTAAGCGCGCTTACCGATGCAGAAAATGGTCAATGTCCCCAAATATATCACTGCCATATGATTCCACTGATCTGATGTTTGTTCTGGGCACAATGACGCTGTAAGTGTCACAGTCGACACACTGCAGCTCTTATGATAAACGGGAAAAGGGTAGGGATATGAGGCCTCATCTCACCTCCCTATAGTGAATTTATATCAAGCCTTGTGTAGATGGTATTATTTATGTTTACCTAGCCACTATTAAATGTGGTGTTCAAAAGTATAAATCCCAGGAAGACAGATTAGAAAAGAACAGACGACAGCATTAGGTTTATTTAAAATCCAGTGCGGGAGGCACTGGAAACGAAGAATGCCAATAGCATCGTGCACTGGTGAATGCATACTGAAAATGATTGAGGTTTGTGCAACTCTTCCTTCTTTTTCAGTTCAGCAATGTAAAATTTAACTGTTTCGAGTGGTATGCCGGAATGCTTTGGGAGTATTATCTCATCTCTCCTCCGATGGCACCTGGCATAGGTGGCAAGATTTTTAAATAAGTCCAGGCGTCTTCTTTAATGCTATCGGACCTACATTTTTGCAAGTGCTTTTTCTAAGTGCGCAAAGAGCTATCATGTTTACCTTAGTCTGAGTTATTCTGATAGAGTTTCAGCAATGCTTGCGGAACATTGTATTTGCCGTCTTCGAACTTGAGTTGTTAAATTCCTTCACATAACTTGATGAGGTTATCTTCGTCCAATGGAATGTCTTCTGACAGCCGGAGCAATGCATCAGTCAGGTTGTTTCCAGTGCGGTAGTCAATTTGAAATAAAAACTGCTTGAGGTCATTTATCTATCTTGCCAGCATCCCTATTGGTTTTGTCAAATCATGAAGATATTTCAGAACTTTATGGTGGGTGTAAAGCTTGAACTTTTTCCCGACGAGGTATGTTCGAAAAAAACGAATCTCCATTTATACAGCGAGTTCCTCCTTCTCGGTTTTTGTGTAGTTGATTTGTGCTGTTTGCAATATGAAAGAGTAGTGTCCGATAACGCTACGCTGTTGACTCGAAGACGCAGTAGTGTCTCATTAATATAGCGAGGCCGCTGTTTTGTAGTGCGTGAAATTGGTGTCGAAATCGAACGGTAGTTGGAAATTTTGTAGTGTAAGGGACAGATCATTAGAAATACGGTTGATCAGACCTTCATCCACCCTCTCTCACTTTTTAGACCATTCGAACGGCACTTCTTTCTTGGTATGTTCTGTGAGACATTTTGTTAGCTCAAAGCTATCACTTATAAAGACGCGGAAATGCCCGGCCAATCCAAGGAAGACGTGTAATGAGTGAACATTTTATGGTATTGCCAAGCTAGAGGTGCGATCAATAGACTCATGCTTTGTCGTCTCCGTTGCGCCATTAAAGACACGACCCAGGAGAACAATATCTGAGCATCTTTGCGAGGTGGTCAATGTGTTCTGCAGTCCTAGCTCTCCTATAAAGGGATTCAAAAGCTGATTCATCATTTTTTAAAACCCGGCTGGCGAATTCTTCGGCTTGAACGGCAGCCGGTTGTATTCATAGACATCGAATGGGGTAACGAAGGCAGTATAGTTGTATTCTTCCTGAAGTTACACTTTCCAGAAGCCTTTGTACAAGTCGATGCGCGAAAACATCTTGCAACCATTCGTCTCCTCGGCGATGAATGCAATACGCGGCATAAGAAAAGTGAATAGATCAGTTTGTGCATTAATTAAACGATAAACCGAAGGAAGACGAGAGGTACCATCTCCTTTTTGGAAAAATAATAACTGATGACGCAACGCTTCATGTTAACGGTCGGATAATCTTTGCGTCAAGCATCTTCTGCAGCACCAATTTCATCCACACTTTATATTCCTTTTATTTGTTATGGTCTCTCTCTTGGTAACAGATTTGTCTTTAAGCTTAAAATGCACCTCAATAGTTGAATTTGCTTCCCAGTAATCTCTGACACATGGAAGTTCCTGGTACACCCGTGTGACCACTTTCGGTGATTTAGGTTTCCGGTAAGCTTTTTTTTCTTTTGTTGACTGCGTCGTTTTGAAGTCCTTGTATCTGTACACGACGACCTCCACAATCCAGATGTTTAGGCGTAGCTGTTCAGTGACTGGTTGATGCATTAGCAGCTAATAGGCTGCATTCGTACCTTTATTTTAACTTAGATATTTAGGAGATTATCGGGATTTTTGTCAACTGGTTGCGCACCAGCTTTCCACCATTGTAAATTTAAACCTCAATAGTGTCATCAAAAAGTATAAAGCGGCCTTAACTTGATTCTTGTTGACCACGCCGAGACTAGCCTCACTCTAAACTAAAGCTAGCAGGTTTTTTTTTTTCCATTAAGAGTAACCTTAATATGTGATAAATAGCGTTGTGTAGACATTTAGTCTACCTTGGTATCAACAGGTAGAGACTGAAACCTTTTTTTATTAGTTTTTTTTTGCATTTATATGACCTTCTTTCTTTTTTCTTTTTTTTTGCACTTTGTCTTTTCGAGATTTGTCGATTGTGACGAAATGGGTCATTCTTCGTCTCCAATCATCAGGAAAATGCATTTGTCTAAGCGGTACGTAGAAATTGTTTGACATGCTTCAACTGCAGTTGCAGGTGCCGCCAGAGATTCCGCCACTCATATTGACTGACACGTTGGGTACATTGGTGCGCTTTGGCAGCCCCGAGCTGCATGCGCAAATACCATCTCTGGTTTCTGATGGCAGATTCAAACATAGCTTTTGCGATCTTTGTTGCAATTTCTCAACGGTCAAGAGCGTCTTCACTTGGACTTACTTCTGCAGGCCCTTTGCCAACCCATGAATGATTAGGGAAACCAGTGACGATTCCGGCAGTTTTGAGTCCGCGAGTTATAGCAGCATCATTTTCAAAACAAAATAGAGCAGTGTGGGTCTTCTCTTGTACATGAAAGCTATCGCTCGATCCCAGGCATTTTCGAAGGAGGGGAAAACGTTTTACCGCCATACTGGCCATGATCTATGTTCATGCGAGAGCACTCGGAGCTCCTCCCCCTCCTTGGACCAGACACGTAGCCAGGATTTTGTTTCGGGGGGGGGGGGGGGGGGGGGGGCCCGCCCATGACAAAATGTTGTATGAGGGGGAGGGGGGAGAGGAGGTTCCAGCAAAATGGAAGATTTCGGGGGGGGGGGGGGCCGGGCCCCATGCCCCCCCCCCCCCTGGATACGTGCCTGCCTTGGACATTCCACCAAGAAAAAGACGCAAGTTTTTAATATTGTCGTCGTCTTCATACCAGTAGTTTCGGCCACATTCATATTCGTAGAAGTTTATCCAACAGTGTGGGCTACTCTAACCTCCGTTAATGATGTCGGCCTTCAACACTTCCATGTTTGCCGTTTGTATTTTCAAAGCATTTATCCTCCATTGTTCCGACTGCAGTGTCATGTGTTTTATGTGTGTTTTTTATCTTAAGCGGTTTATCAAGCCGAGCGCTAGTTTGTTCGGACTGCCAAATCTACAGCATTGCATATTCATCTTGGCAAAATACATCTTCCATGCTTCGACCTAACTTTGCAAGTAGAAACTGAACAACGCCGATGGTGCTTACCGCAAGTGGTTCGACAACGGGAGCTTCATTTTGCGGCCGGCATTTCCTGAATTTAATTAGGAACAAGTGCTAGAATAACTTACGTAACGAATCAATCTAGGAGACGAAAGATTGACGTGTTTTACGACGGTTGCTGTCAACAATTTCTTGTTCCTGGGCTGAATATTTCTCGTTTGGGTCAAAACTTTAGTTTTGAAATAATTCGCGGTTTCTAATTTTCGTGGCGCGGTGGGATAAATTGTCGGAGGGAGCTATTTTTCGCGAATGTTAGGTGATTCACGAAATTCGCAAAAGTTAGGTCCTCGCAAAAATTAAGTCGTTTACAGTATTTGGTATCGGCCATTTTAATTTGATAAATGAACGCGTTTATTAAACATGAGGAAGAAAACGAGAAGGGACGGACAAACACAAGTTTGTGTTTGTCCGTCCCTTCTCGTTTTCTTCCTCATGTTTAATTATCCCTACCAACCCGCTCGTTCTGTCCCTACATGGACGCGTTGTTTACGTGCATTTTATAGATCCTGTGTAAAGAGACGACGTAGATTACATCATTGCATGATGACATTAAATAGTCAGTAAAAGTTATCGATTATATTGCTGTTTTATCTGCGATTACTTAATGCGCGTATGCAGAGACTACACTAATTCACTGGATATCTTAATGGTGGCTTATATTAATGCATGTCGCAATTCCGAATACTATGTTTAGTTCTTTGAGTGCCACGTGTTTCCACAAAATATTATTACAATGAGAACACTTCATTACAGGCAAAAAATACTGAAGCATTTTACACGTCCACTTAAACTAATGAATCAAATGGGACGTGAGTTAGGACGGTTGTTTCAAACTTCTAGTTTTATTTTCAGAGGTAGTAAGAAAACATAATGACACCATGATATGATATAATAAATATATGAAGCGTAATAAACAAAAGTAATTGCCTGTTCTTTTCATCTTAAAGTTTTTCAATGTTTTTAAGCAGAGACAGCAACGATAAATTTTGCAGGGTTAATTGCAGCATGTCTGCCATTAAGTGAGTCTGCGCTGTCAGAAATTATGTAATTTATGACCTACCTGCTTCCTAGGCTTGAAATGTAGTAAGTCCGTGGATTTTTATTTTTGAGGAAATTACTAATTACTTTCAACTTACACTTGACAAAAATGTGACATTACCGGTGACCGAGTGTGTTAGAGCGTCTCAGCTCGGAGCACGTGGGCCGAAAGCTCGAGCTGCAGTACGCATGGATCTTGGGTTCAATCCCCACCCCTGCCCGTTTCTATCTGGATGAGAATCGTACCGGTGTGCTGTTGTGTATTGCTACAGTGTAATGGAACTCAAAATTCAAGGCCTAGAGTAGTGCTCAACTGGCTTAATTTCTCATCTACTGCGTTAACCATTCTCGCCGCACCTTAAAGGCAGATCAAGACCGATCTTCAAAACAACGGCTACACTATAAGATTCATCAACCGAGTATACAAGAAACTGCTCCGTCCCGGTCTCTCCACGGCCTCGGCCCTTTCGAGCCGTATTTTCCTGCCATATATAAGGAACGTCAGCGAGAACATTGGACGCACCCTATGCAAGTATGTAATCGCGGTCACTCACAAACCAATGACAACCATCCGTCACGGACTCCCTCTCCCCAAAGGCAGACCGGGAAAGGAGAAGTCTCAAGGTCTCATCTACCGCATCCCATGCGTGGACTGCCCTGCTGCCTACGTGGGAGAAACAAAGAACTTCCCGGAACGCATCCGCCGCCACAAATATGACGTGAAGAAGAACGACGTCCAAGCCAGAGCCCACGCTGAACACGCCGAAAAATTGGGTCACAGCGTATCCTCTGACAAGAGCGAGATTCTGGCCGCGGAAAAACACTGGCGTAGACGTCTGCACCTAGAATCGTGGTATATCCAAACAACAAAAGAAGACGTCAACAGATCATCGGGCACTCTCCCAAGCGTATATCTCTCAGGACTCCGTCGCTTCACGGAAAAACACGGGCGCAACCTTCCGAACCGGGTTCCAGTGCTGGATATTTTTGATGGAGATGAAGATGAAGATCATTAAGATTATATAGATGAAGACGACGAAGAAGATTCGCCAACCCATAGTGACCCGTGACCAAGGGAACGAGCTGGTCCCGAAACGTAGGGTATTTTGTTGTGTAGCGTGAGCTACACTGGCTGAGGTTGAGCAGTTTCGCGCGGCTCCTGGAGAACCGTGCTGCGCATGCGCGAAGAGCAGTGACGTCACACGGCGCACAGCTGGCGCGCCGGAGCTGCCGCCGCCGCCGCGCACGCCTCCCGGTCTGCGCATTCCAGAGGAGTGACGTCATAGCCGCGGCAGACGCACTGGCGCCGGCGCCTTCCCAGCTGTGCGCCTCCGTTGCGCAGTAGCAAAGTCTGACGCTGCACCGGAGCCGCTTGATAGCACCTCTCATTTTGTGCGCATGCGCAGAGGTATCAGGGGGGGTATACATATAGCTGGGCGTTTGCAAGTGGGGTATAGCCATGACGAAGGAGAGCGAATTGCTGCTCAGCGGCGCCGAAAGGCGGAGAAGCTTAACTCATCGGATCCCGAACTAGTCACATAAAGCGTATACCGTGTGGATAGCCGACCTCAGCCACTGCAATTTTTTTATTCAAACTTGGTTAGAGTTTAAATTTTTAGTCAGTGTATTTATTTCCTAACCGGACAAGTCTGTCTAATATGTTTACATTCAAAGCTCGTAGCACAAAAAACAACAACAAAAACAACAGACGTGGTCGAAAATAAAAAGCGCACACAACGCAAAAAACAAAATCGGCCACCTTAAGAACTGCACAAGTAAACATAAAGCCTGAAATACGTCAACTAGGGATTTCAATAAAAACGTATTTCAATTTTACTTGTGTCAGAAAATGCCTGAAGCACTTTCTCGCACTTTAGGATTTTGCTTATGGAAATGGAAAGTCTGCTCGGAACATACCATATAAGATGCTGTTTGAATGAACAATCAGATCTCATAGTCGCTCATACACTAAAATCAAGAAGTTCGGCGACTGGTCGCAGTGCGGAGTAGCTTCAGTCAACGTATCATAATGCTTATCACGTCGAGGTTGCGACACTTGTTAGCTTCTCACGCTCCAAAAATATTCAGCAGACGACATATCACTATAGAGAGACGACGCATTTTGTGTATGGTGGTAAAATGCCAGCGGCGAAGGGAATTACACCTCAGCGGGGCAGCGAACGAGCCTCACTTTTTACCAGAAGCTGTGAACATCATCTTCCAAAACCTTGCAAATGGTTGAGCGATTTAGCAGGTGTATGGTAGCGGAGACGGGACTTATTCCGTGTCCTTACGCGGGACTGCCATTGAATAGAAGACAATGTTTTTGTTGAAGACGACGTGCCTGCGGGCCGCCCAGCTACAGATTTTGTGGTGGGGGAAATATAAAAAGACCGACGAATAAACGTCCCCTTGTCCGCTACCGCCTCGAGGTCACCGCAGACTTAAAGCTAAGACAAAAAAGAAATAAATAAGTCCTTGGATCAAGTGGTATTTCATAAAAAAAGCCAATAGGTAACGGGAATTAAAGAAAAATCAGGGCCTCGCAGCCCAGCACCGCGAGGGGTCACTGGGGGGGGGCACCACTTGAAGGTCGACGATAATCGCAGGGCAACAAGAGAGCCAAGCAACCACCGCCTCAGTGATTTGTTCTTCCACCGCTCCCTAAAAGGAGCCTCATTAAGGAACCCCCCCCCTCCTTTTTTTGTGGGGGGGGGGGGGGGGGGGGGGGGAAGCCGCTCAGCTACAGTACGAACCGGCAATGAAATAACGGAGGTTTAGCACATTGGTCCATAAACATCGGGCGGAGACCATTTTTGGAATTGTAGCGGCAGGAGGTATTATCTAGATAGCTGTCACGCTATTCTGAAAGGCCAAATTAATATGACCCGTTCTGCGGAAGACGTCGTTCCGTACACGCTAACACACGACCACTGTCAAGAAAAGGTAATCAATTCTAGAGACGCCGTTTAAAATGATTTGAAATTTCGGCAGCTGATTATTGCTTGCTATCGAACATTTTCGTTCCATTACAATTTGAATTTAAAGCGGAAATCAGCGACTCGCAAATGTCTCTTTTCCGCACGCAGCAGAAGGTGCCCCTATGAAACGTGTGAAGGCAAAAAGGACCATTCTGCGAAGTAGCTGAACGATCGTCTTTACATAAGTAAACACAGCATAGAACCGGGCCAATGTCGAGCTGGGCCATACGTGGCGGCCGAGCCTGTCGCGGGTCATTGCCTTGGCATCGACACGTGGGCGGACGAAGATTAATGACACCAGTGACCACTTTTTGCATCTCGTTGCTCAGCTTCAAATCTTCATGAGGTTCCCGCGCGCTCACTCTCCTCGGGGCTCTTCAGTTCATGCTAATCCAGCCTAATCATCGTCATTGAAAAACGACAATCGTGTGAGTGAAGCTTAGGACCTTCTGCAGAAAATACAAATTTTGTTCTTTATCATATCTATGCAAAAGATGCTTTAACACAGAATGAGTTCATGGGCTAGATTTCGTGCGAAAAACGTCACGCTCAAGCGTGATGACGAAGCATCACACGCGGGGTAATGCAACAAAAGCATGCAGAGCCCATAGCAGGCAATGCATAAGTATGCGAGGCATATGGAATCATATTTATTCGTTATAATATACACATAGTAATAATTAGGCACAACGAAACACAACCACCGAGCTATAACATGGGGCTCAGCAGCAATCAAACTACGGACCATGCGTTTCGCAGCATGGCACATATGCTTGGCAGCAAAAAGTGAAGGTTAAAGGAAGCACAAGCAGACGAACCAAGTATGGCTTGCCTCCGACGATCGCCTGAGGTACCACGCAAATTCCCACGGCGAGCCCGTCACACGTAGTCTGTGGGTGACTGTTGGCGGCGAGTCATATTGATTCCAGCACAGTCAGTCCACAGGTGGCAATCGGCATCGTGTCATACTTAATAAAGATACTGGGTCTGCAGAGGACCGTTGGCGGAGAGTCATAGTTAGTCGGCACACTTAGTCCGCACTCAACCATCGGCGGGATGTCATACTTAGTCTAGCATATATCTAGTTCGCAGGCAAACGTCGGGGGCGAGTTATTCTTAATGGAGAATACTTACTCCGCAGGCGACCGCCAGCAGAAAGAGTCAAATATATTGTCTATGTTAATGACCCTCAGCGGTACGCCATACTTCGGTCAGTATGCTGAGTCCTCATGCGACCGTCCGTGGCGTGTCATACCCCGCAGGCTACTGTCGGCGCAAGGTCAAATTTAACCCAGCATACTGCGTGCGCATGCAACTGTCTGCTGCGTATTATACTCAGTTCAGGGGTGTATGATGTCGCCAGTTTAGGTAGCAGTCAAGAAGTAGCGTAAAGCGCGGAAAACGCCTCTTCCTTTCGCGATGATTTCAGTTACCAAAAGGGATTCCTCGCAATCCGAGAGCACTACGAATTCCTGGCTCTCCACGGAACCCCGGCAGAGGCAGAACCAATGCAGACTTTGAAATAAAGGATGCTCGTGGCACGCTTGTTTTCTGACTAAATGTAAACATATTCCTCGATCATTTTCATAAATTAAATTTCATAATTAAATTCCTACCTTGAAATTTTTATATTTAAACGTTAATATGCTGGAAAGTAATTAGTAGTCCCCAATATAATGAAGGTAATAGTTTTTTCAAAAATAAGCTCTTGGCAGAAATCACTAGGAGACCAACCTTTTTTTCTCTGCAATGCGTAATTCTGGAGGAGCGGCTTCAGCCTGCGTTTCAAGAATGCGTTTTTTTTTTCTCTCGTTTGGCGCTGCCTCCCTACATGTAGGAGGGACCAGTCAAACTGCTGGGTAAACCTTTTTTTCGACGTCCACCATGCTTATTACATGGTGAATAGAAATATAGAAAATATACTGTTGTAGCATTCCTAATAAAAACAAGTTTTCGCATAGTGTAACCGTAATCCCGTCTTTGTAAGGATACTTTTCGCATGCGGGTCTTCACATATCACTTTAGCAAGATGAGTTCGGCTAAATGATATTTTTTGTACGCAAGGCTTGAATGAATATGGAGACTTCTTTTTTTATAAATGTAACCTAAAGACGCGTACGATATCATAAAGCCCAGGTGAGGGCGTGGCTCCCAGGCCCTTCAGTGCACATCATGGAAGAAACTGAGCTGTCATCAGGCTGTTTTCTGTACTCAACAGGCTATTCAGTGGCTGGTTTAATTTTTGTCTTCGTACGATTTCTGACGTCAACACCTATTTTGGCGCTATTTTGGATCAAGGTTTCGGCGTTCCAATACAAAATGCGAGAACGAGGTATCCTAGAATTGAGCGTGCTGTCATGGTGCGTTGCTTCATAACGCCGTAGATTATAAACATGTGTGTTCTTTTTTTGTTGTTGTCATCTTATAAAGTTGAATAGAAGAAAGAAATGCAGAACTTTAACAAATAGGCTCGGTGAAATTTCGATAAAAAGAACGCTTATCCTCATTTTTGTTTGCAAACTTATTATAAAAAGCCTGAAAACTGATCGCTCAACTTGCCAACCCGGTAGTTTCAGCCACGCTTGATTTCACCGTTTGTCGCGGAACGCCACTACAAATTAGCATTGACTCCGCAACAGCCAGTCAAGCGGGGAGTGACGACGGCAAATTAAATAGCCGCTGATAGGCCTCAATAATGTTCGAGCTTTCTTCTGATAGATAGCACAGCAGGCCTCTGAGCAACTCGCTCGGCCGGGTTTTTTATTATCGTCCGTAACTGTGAAACTAGTTAATAATGAAAGCTATATTTATCAAAAGCCCAATCTTATATTGTTCCACACCATCCTGTTAACAGATGGAGGGCCACTGGTCATTATTATGTGTGAGTTCGACGCACTTCCGGATATCGGGCATGCTTGCGGCCATAACCTCATCGCTGAGTGCGCTTGTAGCAACCGGAATCGCTGTGAAAACAAGCGCTTGAAAAGTGACTCTTCCCTCTCTGGAAAGGTAAGAGAATGTTTTCTTTCTATGCCGCAGAACAATTATCAGCCTGCGTTGAAGATAAAATATTTCTAGCAAAATCTGGCTCTCTATTTTAGTGACAACTCGTTCAAGTTACAATACAACTACGCGGCATCGATATTGTGCATTTCTGGCAAATTGTTTTCTTATTTTATTTCAGTAATTACACTATTACTGTATCGGCCATTGCGACCGATAAAACATGACGAGCCGGTTGCGGGGGAAAGTGCGTCTCCGAGTTTATTAAGCGTTATTTATGCACAAGTGTGGAGAAGGAGTGAATCCCCTCATCACGAGCAACAGATGACAACAATAATGGACAACAAAACATAAACGCTTATAAATAACACAAATATCACTCTTACGAAACGAATCAGAACGATATGCTATGGTTAGAGCCTAAAGCAGAACACACATTGCAGCAAGCAGTTCAAGGCACTTGGACAAAGTTCGATTATGTGCCGATCGCTGCAACGCTGCCTCGGCGACCTTCTTTGGGCAGGGTTGGTGACGCACACTTCTTGGGACACTGGGTCACCGTTCACTGATGCTCACATGGCCCTGTGTGTCGTTTGAAGCTGAGCTGAAGTTTTTTTTTTTTTTCGTGCGTACCATCCTCGCTGTAGTCAGCAGTGTCAAAGGCTTCTTTGGTCGCCTGCAAGTGTTGTCGATTCCCGCTGCAGCAATTCGCCGTCCGGGCGTGAAGGTGTTATGTGATCTAGGATGCCCGGAAGACTTCAGAACCAGGGGCTTTTGGTTGTCCATTCCCCTGCTTGACCCCGGTCAGTGTCTCCTGATTGAGAGGTTCCAATGGACCCCTGTTACAGTCTGCTTGACTATGTGCATTCATTCATTTATTTCACTTTAAGGGCTCGTTAAGGGCGTTACATAAGTTGGTGACCAGCACTGACGTGATTCTCTGGTTCGCAGCCTTGTGCCTTGAAGTAACTCGGCAGCTGATGGACTTGATTTTAGTAGAGTGGTCCCGTAAGCAAGAAGACCCAGCTAGAGGTTTTGGTTCGCTTAAGTGGTCGTTTTTAAAATTCGCTTCACCGCCTGCACCCCTTGTTCTGCCAGACCGAGAGATTGCGTAAACCCTGAAGTAGAGGTGACGTGCTTGAAATTCGACGTTCTGGAGAACAGTGCAAATCGCTTTTTCAAAACTGCGGACCGTTATCGGAACACACCTCCACTGGCAAGACGGCACTCGTTACCTTGACGACCGTTTTGATGAGGTTTCTTTGAGCAGCTCGGCCTCAGGAAATTTAAACAGGGCATCGTACAGACGCAAGTACGACATTCCGCCATACTCGAAAATGTCTCCCGACCCTGTAATAGTGCTGGTTTGGAACCGGACACATCATCAAAGGCTTTTGTGGCTTGCTGTATGCGTGTTTTCTGCACACTGAACTCGTTTTACGAACGCTTCTATATCTGAATTAATTCCGAACCCTAAGACGAGATCTCGCGCCCTCCCTTTGCACTTGTTGACGCCCATGTGTCCTTGATGGATTCTTTCTAACGTTTTCTGCCTCATGGTGGCTGCAATTCACACTTTACAACCTTTCAGGAGGACTCCCTTAGCTTGCAAAAGCTGCCCCTCAAACGATGTCCACTGGCCTTGGACGAAATTCCCGGATTCCAAGTCTTGAAGCGCACGTTTTAAAGATTTGTCCTGACATGTTCCTTCAACCCACTGCTTCCATCTGGAGTCGCTGACGAGTCAAGAAACCACACTTACAGCGTGTACTTCTACGTCATCGTTGTTGTCGCCGTCATCCGTGCCGCCTCTGACCGTGGCCCATGACAGCATGTCGGCCAGGAGGAGCTGCTTCCCTGGAACAAATTACGTTTTAATACCGTAACGCAGCAACCGTAGAAAGAAACATTGCAACCTTGGCGGCATGTCGCCAATCGCTTTTTGCAAGATAGCGATCAAAGGGCCATGATCTGTTTCGACAGAAACCTTCCGGCCGCACACAAAGTGGTTAAATCTTTCACAGCCAAACGCGTTGTTACGAATCACTGGAAACGTTGGTTGGTTTTGCGGGGTCGAATACTGTAACCAGCGGCTTCTTGCATAGGCTGCCACACAGTCGCTTCCATTCCATCGCGTGACTGGCCGTCCATTCCAACGCAGTGTCTTACTCGATCAAACTTCTCAGAACTGTTGTTCTGTGAGTCAAGGACGGTAAAAACGTAGTCAAATAATTGACGTCACGTAGCAATCGTTGAACCACTAGCTTGTAGTCCGGCCCTGGCAGTTCCAACACGCATTTGATCAGCGATGGGCGCAGCCTGATGCCTTCTTTGCTAGAATGGAAAGTTGGGCGAGTTACGTGTTCAAGAAAGGCAATCTCCTCGACGCCGATGACTCAATCATCACGGTTGTAATTCATTCCGGCGCGTTCGGTCGCACGCAGCACCAAGCTCAGAGGTTCGGACACTATGTAATGACGCGGCGGGAAGATATTGAAGCTGAGCTGTCATGAGCAACAATGTTTACGCGCCATGATGCGAACTCCGGTTTCCATCAAATCCCCCTTCTGGCAACACGTATCTCCTATTGTGGGGAAAAACGTAGGTCGGCGTGTTTATTGATTGCCG
The DNA here is from genome assembly GCA_013358835.2 of Ixodes persulcatus. Taxonomy (NCBI): domain Eukaryota; kingdom Metazoa; phylum Arthropoda; class Arachnida; order Ixodida; family Ixodidae; genus Ixodes; species Ixodes persulcatus. Next base: position 298,331 of record JABSTQ010009546.1, on the reverse strand, counting down.
TTTGTACGCACGTGTTAAAAAGGGAGCGAATCCCCTCACCATGAAAAACCGATAGCGAAATATTTATGACACGTGGAGCTCCGAAAGATACGATACAGGCAACAAGGTATGTCGTGTTATTTTGTGTCTAGTTGACAAGGAGACAGCTTGTACGTGCTCAGTTATCAGTTAGCAATGCTGCCAAGTGACTGAATAAAAAACGCACACAGCGTAGTCTAACTTTATATACTTAGTAAACCAATCAAAGCGTCATCAACTACAGAGTCATTAACATAAAATGGTATAGCCTGCCAGCATTAGCCATTTATAGCCTATATCGTAACACCCTAGTAGATGCCAGAAAAACCTACCCCATATTTAGGTCTTACTAGTAAGGGTTTTTTACTCAGAAGTTGTCTAATCATGGCGAATAATTATCGTTTTTTTGTGGCAATTATCTTTTGCCAATAACTTTTTCTTTGCAAAAATAACGAAGAAGCTTAAAATCAGGCACACTGTGAATCAAAAACCGAGGTTTGGATAAAGGAACCAATTTGTATTAGCATGATTCACACTTGGAAACCTTTTCCAGGTTGTAGTGCTTGGCACTCCTGGAGAAGAAGGAGGTCAAGGAAAGGTTTACCTTCTCCGAGATGGCGCCTTCGACGGTGCGGACGTCGCGTTAATGGCGCATCCGTTCAGCAAAAATATTTCACATCCTGTTACCAGTGCTCTGGCTCAGGTAAATCTTTAAGAACTGATGGCGTTGGTCGCAAGGCTTTAACAATTTTATTTTCAGTTTATAACTATGCTACTCTTTTTGTTTTCATTTATTTCGCGTTAAATTCGGAGAGTGTACTTAAGAGTTTATTTATTGCTCAAAATTGGAAGTTTATGACGAGAAGAATCTCTGGACAAGGGCGACAAGGGGGGCAAAGGACACCACAAACACAAAGCTCCAAGCACAGCTAAATGACTGGTGCGCGACCGAAAAAATACGCCTGGTCCTGGTATCCAACCAGGGACCTCTCCATTTCCAGTGGAGCGCTCTACCAACTGAGCTAACCAGGAGTTAGAGGTCAGTAGAGCAAACAGGTTTTATCAGCTGCCACCAGTCTAACACCAACAAGGATGAACGGTTTCCATTTTAAAGCTTATGATGATGATGCAATTAAATGCAAAGGTGCAAGCGAGCTGGACGAGAATGACGAAAATGATCCCTGGAGAAGGGAAACAAGGGGGACCAAGGACAAACATAGAGCTCCACTGGAGATGAAAAGGTCCCTGGTTCGATACCAAGACCACGCGGATTTTTTCGGTCGCGCACCAGTGACTTAGCTCTGTTTGGAGGTTTGTGTTTGTTCTTTGTCCCCCTTATTGCCCTTCTCCAGGAATTATTTTCGTCATTCTTGTCAAACTTACGTGCACCTTTGCATTTTCTTTGTACAATCATAAACGCAGTTAATACAGTCCGCACACAAACATACACTAAATTCATCAGAGCCCACCTGTATCAAAGGATATTTCTGCTGCTGCATTTGGCATCGGCGTCCAGGGCATTGGCAATACTTAGTATCCCACGACAATTATTGCGGAGAAGTGTTACCTCAATAACGGTCGACTGTTTGAAATAACTAAACGATCGGAAGCATATGAGCTTTAGCTGCCCTCCCCCTGCATGAGATCGACAGATTCATAGCTCTCACTGTTATAAAATCACTACTCATCCTTTTTCTAAGAAACACCAATAGTATGGTCCAAACTGGAAACATAAAGAATGCATTTTGCTGAGACGCAGCTGTTCCGAAACCCGTTTTCATGGACGAACCTTAACGAGCTAAAATGTAAAAACCCATTCGTCCGCAGCAGCAGATTTAAAAGGAAACTGAAGTGGCCTCTCTTAAAGGACCACTGACCATGTTCTCTTATAAATTATTTTTTTTAAACACCGTCTTTTTTCTTTCTTTTTGCTTTTTGTTTTGCCGTCGTGACCTCGAAATTCTAGGTTTCTCAAATATATCCAAATAGAGGGAAACTTTACTGGCGAGTTTTTTTCGGATATTTCTTTCCTTTATCAGAAAACACGAAACCATATTTATAAAATATATTGATTTATTTGCGAGCAACGGCCGTCTCTGGGTTTTCCAGTAACCGCTGTAATATCCTAAAAACAAATTATGTCTTAGCAAAATTAGAATAAGCCAACCAAGATAAAATTTTCAGTACAAATTTCACGTCCGGTGAAGCCAGCTCTATCACATATTTGTGTATGCAAACTTCCATAATATTAGGAGTCTCTGAAGCTATCTGGTAAGTTTGGCCAGTCGATATTTAGACGACATGATGAAAAACAGCGCACAAAGGACAGGCCAACAGGAGTAAAAAGACAGCGTGTTTGTTCCTGATGTTCTCCTGTTCTTAGTGTGTTGTTTTTCAAGTCCTTAAGCCGGCATCGTTAAAATGTTGCTTGTTGCTGCTTGTAAGGAAGGCGCTTAGATTTTCATTGCGTTTGACTATTCGGTGCAATGTGGGATTCAAATAAATTACGAAGTTTATTGCCTTTCGGCTAAACTATTAACCACATGATTGAATTTTCAATAGGGTGATTCATTAACAAAAATGATCAAAAAGAACAGTTTCCCACTTACTACATAATGCTATATTCGCGAGGCTTACGTAAATATTTAAAAAAATGTTAGTACAATGTTTCATTTTGTTTCGCTAGATTAATTACATACTAATATGTATATTTTTATTTCTCATTATCCTGCATTGTTTCAAAAAAAAAAAAAAGTGCGAACTCCACTTAAAAAAAATTAGTGGTGGTGTTCTTGACGTCTCTTTTTATAAAAGTGAAAGTTGATTTAGCGATGTATTGTTCGTATCTACGGTAAATCGCTAGTATATGTACTTACAGGAATATGGTTGGGATATCATAGAACAACAAACAAATTATTCAACCTGCTGCGGAGACAATGCAATACAATTTAAATTACGCTCTCGTCGTTTTCTTTTTCTTTTTCTTTTTATCGCGTTGAGTAAATGTAGCCGCCCACTGCGGCTCCCCTCGGGATTTCGTGTGTGCAATCACGATACGAGGAAGTACCACAGTGACATATTGAGAATAAATACAAATCAGAATACCGGAAAATCAGTTCAGAAATCACTGTATATAGAACAAATACGCAGACGTGCCTCTGACGTTGTTAATTTATAATAACGATCGGCTGAGTCGAATAATGACACATGTCTTTATTTATAGCTAGTACGGAGGTAAAGAGCTCAGAAAAATGGTCAAGTAGGCAGAATGCTCAAACGCAGAATACCTCGCATAATCATCAAGTGTGTTTCTTCGGTGGGTGTGCATGCATGTGAGGCGTAAATAAATAAAAAAAAACAATACATAAAACACTTTGCTCTTCTTTGCCGTGTCTCGCACGTAAATTCCGGGGTGACAGCGGAGGTGCTGAACACTCTGCTGTGCACAGACCACATGCATTGTCATGCGCCATTCAAAATTTATCAAAGGTGCAAAAACTGCAATGGCACATGACGACCCGGTGCCCGGGGAAAGGTTCCACGCTAAATTCACCGAATACTTTTTTTTTTTTTTGCGTTAAATTTAACTTGCCACACCGTACACTTTACAAGCCCCGGATCCGCCGCAAACCGTTGCCAAGAAAGCCGATACCCGCATAAACGATTTGAAAATAACGGGCCTTCCGATGTCGTAAAGAAAATAAACGCGAAGGGGCTGCCTCCATTTTAAAGGTGTTTTATAGCAAGCATGTAGTTGGGCGATAAGGTCATGTTCTCTGTGCCACCAATGTAACTGTAGACGTTTGGTGAAAGACGCCGAATTATGCAACTTGACGCATCGCTCGTGAATGATGAAAACTCGTGAGAATACGATGGAGTTTTGAAATGACAACATTTTCCAGGAGTGTCTTTTCTCCAGTGAAATGTTTAAAAGATACAGCACCCACTCTCAGATAAAAATTTAGCGTGTGTTTTGTTTGTAGCTTAATTTATAATGTCCAGAAAAGACAAATATAAAAAGCTGGTAAGAAAGGGCGCTGCATATTTATAACTTTATAAGGCGAATTCCTCTCGGAAGAAATAGATGAGTTTGATTTAACTTTTCCCCAGACTAATTTTGTTGTTGTTGTTTTTTAAACACGTTGGAAATTTAGCTGAAGTAAGCGATTAAAATTGATCGAGTCAAAAATAGCTCAAGAGTCTGTTTTCTCGAAAAATTTCTCAAAGATTCACGTGACGTACGACGGCAAACCCGCCCATGCGGGCGCTGCCCCTTGGGATGGAATCAATGCCTTGGACGCCGCCGTGGGAGCCTACGTCAACGTATCCATGTTGAGACAGCAGATGAAGCCCGATTATAGGGCCACAGGTAAGACACCCCTTCTGAGCATAGCTAACAACACATTGTAGAATAATCGAAGCCCGCGAACAGCCTCTTCTCCCTCCACGCAACTTTAAGACAATCGGATGGCGTCAACTCGGCATTCGGGTCTGACGCCGATCATCCTTCAGCTCATTGACTGGACAAAAGGCCCAGCCGAACGCTTAAAGAGCACTTGTGTACGATCTGTGCCTGCACTCGATCAATCTTTCATGGTGTAGAACATCACGGGCTTTAATTAGGCTACGTAGTATCTGTCTGGCCAATATATTGATAGGGTAAAATATGTGAAACACAAGCCAGCATGTTTCGGACATTCCTATTTTCCCACTTATTTGCTCGCTTTTTCTTGCTCTTGCTCAGCTTGTACTGGGAGGAAGAAAATGCGTAAGAACTGTATAATTACATCAAGTATGTTGTCCTCTCAGTAAGGATTGTATCGGTACCAGCATCCTAGTTAATTAGCGTAGTACGGGAAACGCATTCACAAAATTTGTAGATATGTTAGAACGTTTCTTTTCCTATATCTACGCCTCTTTATTCAAATTTTTATACGACGCTCGACGCTCACTACTCTCTAAAAAAAAAAAGAGTATCACCTTACACCCTTTTGTCCCATATAATGCACCCCGAAACTTCAGTTCGACGTACAGCGCACTATATAGTCGAACAGACGGCCCCAAATTTTACGAGGGGCTTGATAACGGTGCGATATAATTTATTAAACAGCTAAAGTACGTATCAAAGTCCACAGAAAGAAAAAACTGAGGTTTTGCAATAAAGCCAAGAAAACCCCGATTATTTTTTTTTGTTGTTGTTAGTAACACGTACATTGGCAACTTTGATAAGTTGTACCACACGGCTATCAAGCCTCTCGTAAAAGTTAGTACCGCCAGATCGACGTCAGTGCTCTGTACCTCGAACTGAAGTTTTGGGGTGTATTATATGGGTCAAAGGGTGTAAGAATACACCTTTCATTCTCAGAGTGTATACTTCTCATACCTGTCCTTGTTTGTGAAAAGGCGTAAATCTGAAATTTCGTCTTCTTTGCTGCTACGAGAGCGTTCAAATTTCTGCTCCCTTGCTCGGACGAATAGGACGTTCACTAAAAATTTATTATTTTTTTATACGTTGGCGTTCGCATTGTCGGCTTTTCTTGAAGAATTATAGGTTCAGAGAGATAACCTCTCTAAGCTCAATTTCAAACCCGCGAATAATCAAAGTTCGATTAGACTCGATAAAATAAAATCCTCTGTTTAGGACAGAAAAAAAGTTTATTTCGTACGATACTTTCAGACATGCAAGAAATAAAAGTGTTCAAGTAAGAACTTAGAAAACTCGTAATGTAGACCCCAAAATTAGGCGAATAAAACAGCGGACAACACGTACGGCTAGAAATTGATAAAACTTTAGATTTTAACCGTTTCTCTATTTGCCGCTGCTTCGATTCCTCTCTAGGCCTAAACTAAAAAAAGAAAAATATTCGCGCGTCTGGTTTCTCGCAGAGTAATCGCAGATTCAATTAAAGCCTACTGAGGAGAAATCTCAGACAATTATTCTTCAGAAATAATGTTTATTCATAACACAAATGGGTTGTTTTTGCAGTGCTTCTCTGCAAACTGCTTAGAAATTCGATATCATTACGACGTTTCTTTCATGAAGGCGATCCTCCGCTGATTATAAATAGACGAACCTCGTTCCCTTATTCAGCCTTGGGTCGTAGCAGAACAAGCCCGCCTTGCTTCTCTTTTCCTAGCCCACGGCTATTCTCTCACTTCCGGCGTCTGGTTGTTCGACAATCTCGCTGAGCCTCAGTGGGCCGCCACTTCTGTTCAGCCAAGTCCTCTTCAGTCGGCTCCTTCTCTTTGGAGATAGGGTAAAAACACAGGCGAGCTGGTGAAGACCTTGACGTATATATAAGAGCCCATATAGGAGAATCACGACGTATATATAAGAGCGGTCGTTGTTCCAATAAACTAGAAGCTGTGTTTGAAAATTCTGGTTGTTTTGTCCGTTTGTTTTATCGTTCCGTGTCTCCGGTTACTATGGAAGGTCCATTTGTTTGAGAGGCATTGCTAAGACTACCAAAGCACATCCAGCAAGCTCATATCTTCTATAATAGGCTGGATGAGTGGATGAATTATCCTGGCTATTCCCTTTTTATAGAGTGGTAGTTTGTGCCACCTAGCCTAGAAACATTTACACTTATCCGCTTTTAATTTTGCTATATATTTTGCTTCTCGTTGAACCACCTAAGCTATCAATTTTGTGCATTATGAGACTTCTCGAGGGCTCTTCCGCCAATCTTGGATCCTCCTGTTTGTGATTGTAATTCTTTATGCCTCCGTCGTTCCATCCTCGCCAGCGAAACCGAGTGCTCCGAAGAAATCCGTTACTCTTTCATGGACGGCAGCACGAATACGATCACACTTCAGAACTACACGTTCAAAAGCCACGCCGTTACTATGGCATGCGGCGCATACATGTCTATCTCTTAATATTTAGCCCTAAATGTTTTTGTCTTTAATACTCCGTTATCGCCTCGAACACGAAGAAAATGTTTCCCGCGAATCATCAAACAACTGTTCCTGTCTTTTCTTCTGTTTGTGTTATTTGTACATTCCTGAATCAAATTTTTCTTGACTTCTTTCCTCCCATATTTTCATATCTTTAACCTTCCTCCTCTCGAAAAAGTCCACTTAGTTTCATACCTAGTGCTTAGATATCAGAATATCAACTTTCGGGTTCAGTTTGCTCCTTTTGTGTGTTTAAAAGTTTCACGCATACTTGCTCGAATAATTCTCGTGATTACCACGTGTCCTCCATTGCTGCTAAGTTTCGTTTAAATTTATATATACTAATTGCCCTTCTTCCCAAGGACTACCATCCCATGTCCCCCTGTACCCCCTCATTTAGCGGGTTTACATACGGTCCAAGTGCCAAACTGACCACGCTTCTTTGTCGAATTTCCGACACTAATTAATCTTCCGACCTCGTGCACAGTACCGCAATGCCAAAGGATAGTCCAGGCACCACTGATTCTTTCCACATATCCCTTAACACTTCAAATTTTTAAAAATAATTTTATGGTGTCTCAAGTCTCATCATAGCTGAATTTATGCTCCCATTACTACTCTATATTTTAATGGGGTTCCTCTAGATATTTCCTTCACTCGTTGAGCCATATACCTCCACATTTTAATATTTCTACCTGGTCCATGACAAATGCCTAGTATTGCCAGGAATTTCCTATTTTCATCGGTAAGCACCACTACTCCAGACTTGTCAGTACTAAAACTCAGGCCCAGGTTGCTTCCTTCCTCTCCGCACATACGAGTTAGTTCCTGCAATGCATTTCGGATGTATACCACGTGTACTATATACCATAATTCATTTTCAAAGTTTGCCCCATGTTTGAAGCTGTGTATTCCCAGTACAATAGCGGACACAGGCGCCATCTTGCTGCGTTCGATTGAACCTCGGCTGCAGAAGCCCTTGAACAGTGGGAGCTAAACTCGGAGCTACACGCGGGTGCCACTTGCCAGCTCTGCGGTATCGATTGGCGAACAAAATGTTATCGTATTTAAAAACTACCCCTTCACATGTCCCCTCATCCCCCCACCCCCTAGAGAAAACGCCATTTGTATGAGAAATATTTGGTGTCCAATAAATGCATATGAATCACACAATACATCTGAAAACAAATAAGAACCACATTTCAACTCTATAAGAACTATATAAGAACATGTAAAAATTATAAGAAACTTTCCACAAGTTTCTTATATGTTTTTTATGTGTTCTTATATATCTTCTATATTTCTTATATGGTTCTTATATGGTTCTTATATGGTTCTTTTATGTTCGTATATATGTTGTATGATTCATATGTGTTTATTGGACACAGAAATTCCTCATACAGATGAGTTATAATATGGTCGCACTTCCAGCAGAATGATTGTGTGTCGGGCTCACAATCCTGAGCTTCTGGGTTTGATCCTTCAGCGGGGACCTCAGGAACGTTATTATGACCTTGTCAATTTATCCACTCACCACTCTGCTGCGCCTGCGCATTAGTTTCGTGTAACAAGGCAGATTTCATACCGGAGTGGCTGCCGCAAGAATTGCAATTGCATTTAAAATTCTTTGGCATTAAAAAAAATATTCCTTGAGATACTCAGCAAAACAAGGGTACCTGCTCACAGTAGCCTCACAGCTGTGTTGTTTCCAGACACCAGACGTCTACGTTCGCGGCACCCTTCATCAGATAGTTTAACGAGTACCAGATGTACACTTAATAGTTGTTCCTAGATGGAGCGATACTTTCGCTACGGTGTCTGGAACGCGTCTCCAACTGGTGTGCCTACCGCGTCAAAAAAAAAAATGATCCCTCGATTTCCGCCCGATGACGTCATAGATGTTTTTTTCGCTGTCGCCGGTCGCGATCCTGGTGGCGTCTCAACAGCTGCGGTGTATGTGGTAGGCGCCTGTTCTGCTGCAGGTCGGGCTCTCCAGTGTGACAGTCCACGGAAGCTTCGGCAGCCGGAAGTTGGGACGCCGTGAGGACAGCGACACTGGCGTTCAGTTGTGCTACTAGCAGCCTTCTCGTTAGCATTTCTACGACCAACCGTCAGGATCGCGACATGCAACAGCATGACACTTTGGCTTTTGTGACGTTATTTGTTACACTTCGGGACCACTTTTTATGTATGGGCAGCATAGGACGCTAAACACACACGAGTCGAACACGTGCTTCAGGCACCATAGTAAAAGGGAGCTTAATGGCTTAGCAAACGCAGGGCGAGGCGAGTCCCGAACGTCTTATGGCTCCGTAGAAATTGCGAGTACGGTCTTATTTCATACGCGTGCCCATGAACAAATCACGAAGCGCAACGCGTGAACTAAATAAGAACTACTCCACGTGGTTCTCAGGCTGTCAGTGTCCGCAGCATCTAAAGAATCTCAGAACTTGGCAACGAAGCTAGGGCGCCCGCAGCGTGATCGGGAAATTTTAAAAAAAATTAACCCTTTATAATATTTCAATAAACAAATAATATGAAAAGAGTGTTTCCAGCGTTTTATTACGCGTCATCCCGTCTAACTAATGCACTTTTCAGGTTTAGGCAGGAGAGCGAAATAAGTGCTCATAAGGCTTGTGCTTGAACACATATTTGTCTATTCCTTTGAAGTTGAAGTTTGAAATTCATATTATAAAGCATCCACTCGATTTACGAGAAAACGTTTTTTTTTTAGTTATTTCGAATAATATAAATCGGCAAGCTTACAGTCACGCTTCACCGATTTTGGAGTGAGCGACTTTAGTTACAATAGGTGATTGTTTTATGTTAAACTTAGGTGCAAAACAATTAGAGGTTCCTAATATGTTTTACGATGCCAATTTCGGTGGCCCGTGCCACGGACCCACTGAAATTAAATTCGGACCACATCTTTTAGAATGAAACACTGAGTGATCAGACTGTTGTTAAAGTAGTCATTACTTCCTTATTACGTTTAAAATAACGCGAGACTGAGAGACTATGAATAGCGTTGCGCGTCTGGCTCTTTATTTGGGTACTTTATTATGAATGCGTACTTAATGAGCCGTGACCACATGGACCTTCGTTTTTTTCTTTAACAAACAAGGTACTCTATATTTATAAGTTTCTGGTTCTCTCCAAATGTACCCTGTTAGTGGTTCGGTTATAAAAATCCACTTTTGTATGCTTCAGATTTTTTTGACTATCTGCAATTGTGCTACATATATTTTTATATATATATATATATATATATATATATATATATATATATATATATATATATATATATATATATATATATATATATATATATATATATATGTACGGAAGAAAACGCACCTGAGACGGTTGTTGGAGTTTTTAAAACATATTATTGGTAAAGTTGGTCGACGTTTCGGCCTGAGACAGGCCTTCTTATATATTTACACGCGTTTGCTCTTTGTGATATGCCTTTTTCCCCTTTTCTACTGCTGAGTGTAGTGTGGCATCAACGCGTAAAGTTTCACTCTTGCCGCTCTCCCAACCATGACTCGAGGCAGACAAAAAATAAAGATTATTAATTTAAAGGTAATATTATTATTATCATTTTAATCTTCTATAGTTTTACTTGCTTAGAATGTGAACGCCCTGCAAACGTCTCTCCCCTGCTCTGTTTTTCTATCTTTCAGTTTGAAAATCCCTTTGAATTTGTTATTATCTTACTGTCAGATATGGGGACTATATTCCTGCTCTACACTTGAGTTATTTTTAAAGCGGAATATGGGTTTGTGGGATGAATATTATGCGAAAGGTGTCACGCTCAAGTTTGACAGAGAAGCGTTACACGCACTGTAAAGCAACATTGGTCATTCAAAGCCCACATCAGGTAAAGCATAAGCACCCTAGCATGTAGAGGGTGTGAAAACTAATTCCGCGAGATCTTCTAAAAAAAAAGGGTCGAGAGATAGACGAGTGCCGTCTTCACCATGTATTTGTCATTCAGTGCGGACATTAGATGAGGAGGTAATCATCATGTTAAGTTGACTGATTAACGAAATGTTGGTAATTAACTTTTAGGAATTATTTCTTTAGGGGTCATGTTGTAACTACAGTATTGACGGCGATTTCTATTAGATGCCGGATCAATTCCAAGAATTTCCGAACAGTTAATATTTTTTTTTAAATATTTATATATCAGTTTTCTCTTTCTTTTCGGCCTTTTTAAAAATGTGTGCGGATAAAGTGCGCATTATGCTCTGCCCGCACTGACGTTTGGAAGAGTGGCGTACGCGTTTAGGTCACGTGGTCACTTGTGTCGTCGTCGCACCAACCAAGGACGCGCTGCCGAGATAGTGACGACGTTATTGAAACGACTTCATTCCTCCAAGCGTCAGTGCGATCAGGCTTGCGACGCTCATTTTAAGCGCAATTTATAAATCGGGAGAAAAAATGAGAACATTTACAGATTAAGATCTAAAACAAATATTACCTTTTTGGCAATATCCCTAAAATTCATCTGGCCTCTAACAGTAATTGCCGTCAATTCTGTAACTCCAACAGGACCCCTAGCACCTATAATTAAAAGGCTAACGAAAAAACTAACGAAAAAGATTACCCCTCATGTAATGTCTTGCGAGTCTGTTAAATGCGCGTTGAAGACGGCACTCGTCTACCTCTCAACCCCTTGTTTTAGAAAACATGTTCGAATTGATATGAAACACCCTGCAGCAGGCGTGCACAGCCTTAATCATTCATAGCTAATCATACCAAGGCACAATTCATCACAACCCGGGAGATTCACCAAGAGGTCCAGCGGGAATCGAACGGCGGACCATGTCACGTGTTTTCTCTGCGCTACAAGGAGGAGTTAAAGAGAGCAGCTGGACTATGTAGAGAGTTTTAGGGTACCGTTTTTGCACATCCGATACGATACGATGGGCCCTACGCTACGAACAACGCATGCGCAGTTCCTACCGGAGTGTCCATCGAACCGTATCGGATGTGCAAAAACGCTTCCTTAAAACTCTCTATAGTCGGACTGGCCGCCGACGCTCGCCTGCGCTAAACGCGAATCTTCAGTCACGCCTACCGCGTCTACCACTCAACCGAGTATGCTGAACGCAGTATATCTGTCCATAGTTCAGCATACTTTGTTCAGCGTGTAAGTAGGCAGGCGACCATCGGCGGAGAGTCATGCTTAGTCCTGCATACTTAGCCCGCCGGCGATCGTCGGCGGCGAGTTATACCTAGTCCTGCATGATTTTTCTATAGGTGACATTCGACGGCGAGTCCTACCTTGTCCAGTATGCTAACCTCTCAGAGAAAAGTAGGTGAACGCAGCTGGGTCCCGAATGACGAAGCTTAGCTTCTTACATGGACTCACGACATAACCGGGCGGATCATGACGTAGCAAAGGATAGCACATCGGGCGTACGACGTAGCAACTTCAGACAGCAGTCAACAGATAGCGTAACGGGCACCATAAACCTCCTCCCCTCGCGACTGTTTCTCGCAATCTTAAAGCACTCAGTATTCAAGTCTCTATCCCCACCCATAAAAGCAGAACCCACGAAAAACGTCTAATTAAAACATGCTCCGGACACACTCCATTTCTCAAAAAATTCAGACATGGCTCGATAGTTACAATAAATATCGAAAACACATGAGTGTTTCGACTGTTCAGCACATTCAAAACCACACAAGGCTTTCCATAACCAAGCATAGCTAATTATTATGCACGCATATTGCCCTTACGACATCTTCTGTGCTCCCCGGGTTTTTAGTATAATCGGTACAACTTTATTTTTTTAATGTATTTTAACTGTTCGGGAACGAAGACCAATTGGTCGTTCCTGGGCATCGTAATTAACGCTGAGTGATTGATTGATTGTTTAATAATTAATATACATCTCAACTTGTTTAGGGATTTTCAAGGAGGGTGGAGCAGCCGCCAATATTATACCCGAACACACGGAGATGGAGTTCACTCTTAGAGCCCAGGATAGGAAGAATGTGCTCATATTGAAGGAAAAGCTGGAGAGCTGTTTCAAGGCTGCTGCGACAGCTACCGGTTGCTCCGTTGAAATCAAAGACGGAGGCCCCTTGGTAGACAACCTGATTAGTAGCGAGCCCATGAGCAAAGTCTTCGAAGCATTTGCGAGAGCAGTCGGTAAGTTGATAATTATCTAGTTGATCTTATTTGGATGTTAAACATTATCGTGCTACGGCAAATACATGCACATAAAGAAAGCAGTGTACAGGACATGCCTTGTCTATGCTATTTCTACATAGATCGAAAGCGACATTTTTTTAATATTGTTTATGAAGCAGTGTCTGTCTAAACATAAAAGTTTCACTAAGTTCCGAATAAAAGCATATTAGTTACGGTTTAGAATATCAAACAAGATGTTTTAAAAAAACTCGTAATTAGATACATGAAATAACGTGTTTTGTCTAAGGCTTACTCTTTTGATGAAAAAATACCCTGGAAGCAAGACTAATGCTGTATGTGCAGGTGAGCTATACGGCCATGATACATAACATGAGAGTCAATGGTCTTTGTACGTTGGACAAGAAAGTAAACTTTTTTCACAAACTTTTTAATAATTTATACATGAGGTTACAATCAAAACGCGGTGAGCGTCATCAAAAACCACATAATCAGTAAACTTCAGGAAGCCTTAAAGCACGTGGGAAGTACAGTGGTGCACTCAAGCTATCAATCGTGCAACAGACACAAAGCTGCCGGTACAAAAACACGTCTGCAACTCTTTCTTTTTTTCTGTTTTGTCTCATCATCCTGGTTTTTGCGCCTCCAGCTTTGCTTGTGCCTGTTGTAAGAGTTGAAATTTGAGTGCAGTACCGTACTTCCTAGGGGCTCAAAGTATTTTTAAAATTGCCCGATTAGTAGTTTTCGAAGACTCTCAGCAGGATTCTAGTTGGAACAATAGGTCTCTTTTTACTAGTTGAAAACGTAACTAACAAGCGCTAGGTTGTTATTCACCTTATTGCGACAATCAGGTTCCTATATTATGCCCCTCTGGCCGTATCAGGAAAGGTACATTTTTATTTTAGATAATAATTAAAATATTATTAAATCTCTATTGTGGTGCTAAGCTTCCACCAACCATTTCATGCGAACTACCTCTTACGAAGTTTCCTGTTAACCACAAAATTACTTTGAATTTTCCTACATTTATGCGTCAAAATGCAAATACAAAAGAAAATGCAGATGTTTCTAGGTGGGACCGTACCTGACTAAACAAACCTCCTCGGTGTTTCCGATACGAAGCGCCGCCTACAGATCCCCGGGTGACTGTTCGAATCCCGGCCGAGGTGCCTGCAATTAGACGGATGCTAATTTTTAAGAAGGCGTAGTCACTGATCTCTATTGTAGTAGGCTGGATCGCGGATCGGGAGCCCGTCGGTGTCGCCACCGGCGGCCATAGCTTGACACCAAGCAATACACGCAAGTCTATGGGAGAAACGCACAGAAGTAAGAATATTGAAGCATGTACGCTGTGCTTGGAGGCGAGTATTTTATGGTGTGCTGCGATCCTTATGTCGGGTTTTTGAAGATCGAATCGGTATTTGTGAAACATTCGAACATCGATTAAAGAAAATCAAACGTACCGGAGCACCTACGGTTGAGCTGGCAAGTTTGCTCTCGTAGTGGAGTAAACAAAGGAACTTGCCGTCAATAAGACCGTCCTCGGGGAAGCCCAGAAGTTGATGAATGACAAACAAGTTCCATCTCGGCAGCGGCTTTCCGGGAGTGAGTGAATTCCGCGTACTAAAGCCTTCGAGCTTGTCGTCTGCTAAACCCAACTCAACGAATCCGCCACCGACTCCGCAGTGACGCTAGGTAACTCTCGCCTCATTGAGCTGCACTACAGCGGAGTCACTCTCGACCACAAAATATTTATTTATAAGAACTGCGAGGGCTGTCAGTTTTAATGTTTGTACGCAAGCTATTTGACGGGCTTATCGAAAAGCATCCAAAAGGTTTCAGTGCCAACAACAGCTTAGAAACGGGGGAAACGGCACTTTTTCTCGTTCTTCCCATAGAGTCCCTTGCATTGGCTGGTGTCAATCAATGGCCGCCGGTGGCGACACTCGGCCCCAGCTGCCGAGGCCACGGTTCGCGATCGAGCCTACTACTATAGAGATCAGTGGGCATAGTTGAACAGAGATTTCAGTTGCAGGCGAAAGGACCTTCCAGGTGGTCCACATTCGTCGTCACTCATCCACGAGGGCGTGCTAGGTGCCTTTCGCTGCTTTGGCACGTAGAACAGAGAAACTTTACCTCACTCTACACTCTAAACAAAAAGGGTGTCGTATTACACGCTTTCGTCCCAAACAATAATAATAATAGTAATAATAAGTTTTATTTCCATTGCGACAATGGGGGTGACAAGGGAAAAAAGCTGAGCAGTCAGCTTGACAGGTCCCTGTCACCCTACAGGTGCCGCCAGGGGGCATAGGCGTAAAAGAAAATAAAGATAATAAAAACAAATAATAGAAAAGTAACAACACTCGTCTAGATACACAAAGTAAAAGGAAAAAACAATGCACACGCAACTTGAGGCGTCTATATAAAAAAGGAAAAACTTTCAGAACAAAAGGAAAACACTACACGATAAGAAATACACGAAGGTCACCGTGACAAAGGAAGCAATAATCAAATACAAGGACCATGAATGCAACTAACAGCCATGACCGTCTGACGAGAACAATGATCGAATTGTTTTAAATGGCAAGTTATTCAAATTCAAATTCTAGATTCGTACTGATTTAGTAAAGTGGGTATCCTGTATCTTAGCATTTGTGTGCCATAATTTGTCCTTGGCGTGACCACACCCCAACACTCGGCGCCGCGCGTAGGATAGACAGTGGTATTTCTTGAGACGTTCCCAAGGTTCATTAGAAAGTTTGTATTCCTGCTTAGTTCTATTTTTAAACTTGCACTAAGTCTGTAATCATACAAACTGTGTATGCGGATGACACCGAGTTTTTTAAAAAGATCAGACGTATGGGACTGGAATGGCATATTGCCTATAGCACTAACAGCCTTTTTTTGTAACAGAAGTATCTTATCCAGATTCGTTGGGGTGGTTGTGCCCCAAACTAAGTGACAGTAATTGAGATGCGAGTAGAACAACGAATTATAAATCATTAACTTAACGCTCATTGGTACAATATGACGATGACGGTTTAACATACCCCAAACTTCAGTTCGACGTACAGTGCACTAACCCAGCTCGAACAGACTTCCCCAACGTTTACAGGGGGCTTTGTAAAGGTGCGAAATAACCTAATAAACAGCAAAAGTACGTATCGCAGACTACAAAAGAAAATAAAGAGGTTGTGCAGGAGGGCCAAAAAAACTACGATTTTTTTTTTTTTTTAGTTAGTAACACGTACATAAGATATTTTAGTAAGTTGTACCATTCGGCTATCAAGCCGCTAGTAAACGTTGGTATCGCCGGTTCTACGTCAGCGCGCTATACGTCGAACTGAAGTTTTGGGGTGTATTATATGGGACAAAGGGTGTAAGAATATACCCTTTTTTTCTGAGAGTGTAGAAGACGCGGATGCTAAATAAAATGAAAATTTGTAGGGACCTTTATCTCAAAACTCTTGTACTGCGTTTAAATCAGTGTTTAAGAGACGATTGCTGAAAGTTGTTGAGAACACATTAAACATTCGCCTTGGGAGTAAGGAATACGTATATTTTATTTCAATTTTCCCCTCTGAACTTTGCGGAAAAACTGAATTGGTGTATAGGTGTCGCGACATTAGGTCACGTGAGGCGAATGACCGGGCTACATTTAGTGGGGAAGTGGACATACTGACGGACAGACAAACGGACGGGGAACTGTTTTGGACAAGAGGGTTTCGTTCAAAGCTTGGCGTGCTTAAAATATTATCTGAATAATTTTCAATTTTCATACAATAGTTGATAAATATAACGAAGCCTCTATTTGTGCAGCCTATGGTGTGGACAAGAAACAAAATTTAAAGCAGAAAATATATTAAGTTACATGCCAAAACGCCGTAATTTAGAAAGCTGCGTGCATGTGAAGCACGCGTGACCTTCTCTGTTTCTTATCAGGCTTCCCCCCAGTGAGTGGGGTAGACGAGAACACTGGATCAACTGACGCCGGAAATGTGTCCCATGTCCTCCCGACGCTCCATCCATATTTCGAACTAAATTCAACGGGTTTCAATCACACCGAGGAGTTCACAAAAGCAACAAACACACCAGAGTCATTCGATTTAACCTTGAAGACGGCCAAGGCGCTCGCTCTAACGGCGCTGGAAGTGATGCGAGATCCTGAGTTCCTGAAGGAAATCAAAAAACAATTTGAGATCGACACAGCCGACGACATGGTCATGGCAAGATCTAGGCTGTAAATGTCAGTTGCAGACAATAAAGTGCACAGGGCATGAGCTTAGCCCCCGAGTGCAATGCGGAAATCTCACTTTCTTAAGATGAATTTATGCAAATATTCAAATAATTGACCGATCTAAAACTGGTCAATGCGCGCGTTTTTTTTTTTTTTTTGTTTAGTCGAGTGTTTGTTAAGTTGACTGAAGTTGCGATATTTACAATAAAATGAACTCGTACATCTACATCTTGATATTCTAGGACATATACACTGGAAGATAAAGTTGTTTTAGGGCACCGATCTTTATCTTCAATGCGAAGGGATGAGTTTTATCTAGGAAAGAAAACTGGACTTGACCAGAAGGCTCTCACTGCTTCAAGCATCTAAAATACCACGGCTGCTGTTCCGACCCAATCAAATAGAGCACATAACATTTGGGAAGAGCGAACATTTTGCGAGGGAAGCAATTTTCGTGGCACGTTTAGGGGAATGCAATTGATTGAACAGCTTTGTTCTGGTGGAAGACATATAAGTACGTTTCGATTTATGAATAAAAATAGTCTATTTTCGACCCTTTTCCAGGTCCGCCCGTGCTTCCTATCAAAGCTCCTATTGCTTTTGCCGACTTTGAGACTAGTAGTAATGTGAAGGAAATTAATGCTGTTGTTAATCCTTTAGTCCAAGTCAGTGATAGGCTGATAGCTACCGGCAGATGATGAAGGCTGGTTCACACACTGCCTTCCATTGTGCTCGAGCGTTTTGCGCTCTCGTATACCCGCCTACCACGGAAGAACACACTGACACACTTGTGTCTTATATTAGCTTCTATCCGCGTACAGATCTTATTAATTTTTACGCCACATCATTTAACCGAGGGCTTGAAATGTTTGTGACATTGTTAGTGTCGGCAATTTATCATGGATGGGGTGGGGATTCAGCCTCATAAATAAAGCAAACCCTTCAATCTAGCTAAACACAGTTCAAGTTCTACCTGATAGATGGCGCTAGTGTGCTGGTGTCTACTCTCACTGTAAGCGCTTACAAGAGAAAGCAGCGTTCTCGGACAGTCACAGGCAAATCTGCGAACCAGACTTGACTTCATATTGCGGTGTTTGTCACTTCCCGAGTGACGTACGTGTTCATGTCGCATTATGCTATGGTGTCCCTAGGCTCCAGGAACAATTTTAGATTTAGGAACACCAGGCACAGTCATAATTAAAGTGCACTGTGGGGAAAAAATGTCAAGCAGGGACGGGCAAAATAATAAAAAAATATTAAAATTAGAAATACAATGTACTTAAAAAAATTATATTATTTGAAATACAAATTTACCTTTTAGAGAAGTAGTTAAATATAATATGCATATAGAACGAGAGCATTTGATAATCTTCAAATGCATTTGCAAATATATTTTGTTCCCCGTCTAACATTTTCGGCTAAAATATAACCTGGAGCAAAAAAAAAAAAAAACAAGACAGTGCCCAAATAAAGAGTTGAGTTTACGTGCACCAAGAATAGACCATTCCATTTAGAGCTCACCGGGCGGTGCCATTTTTTTCGACCGCAGCGCCCCATTCCAGACAACCGGGAAGTTCAGCAGGTTCGGCGGGGTAAAACGAGAAAGAGGGCACGCACCCGACTCTGCGAGCAGACGACCAATCGGGAGGTTGCCGTTCTCCATTTTTGGGCTGGACCGGCGGGCTCGACCGAAAATCACACTCTCGCACGTGGCTGCCGTTGTGAAGTGGTTCGCGTTCTTAGAATATTTTGGCTACTCACAAAATCATCCTATAGCGTCCTGCTGTTTTATTTCAGTAAATGATCAACTAGCGCATCTTTGTTCCGTTACGTCAATAGCAGGGGAGTCAGCCGGCAGTACTGCCCTTAACCATTGCGTCTTTTGCGTCAGAAAAACGCGTTTTTATTTATTATTACAGACTTCCACTCATTGTCGCTAAAGGCCTACACCAGTACGAACTTTCTACAGTAAAAAAGCTACAGCAACCGGATCTACTTTTCGACGGAGAGACCGTCCACTCGGACACAGTTTTCCAATTTCGTTTCTTTATTTGCACGCAGGTAACAGCGCAACTGTACCCGGTTAGTCTTTTTATCGAGCATAGCGTTACACGATAACTTGCATACCAAACTTCGCGCATCTGCGCTTCAAATTTTCAAAATTATACGATTTGAAACCGAGTTTTAGCGCCAGCCGGATGTTAGGTACAGCCCACTCGGCAGAGCAGACGACGCGCGGTGTGAGAGGTGGAGGGCTTCTTATCTGTCTCCTCTCTCCCCAGTGGAACGGTCTATAGGTGGTCAAAAACGAAAGTTACACGCCTAAAAATTAATTTTCTTTGTCATAAGGCCGGTAACTGCAACATCAAAAAAGCGATGCATTCAGTTTGAATTTAATTTTCAAGGCTCTGTTAAAGCAACAACTGCTTTTTGAACTACATGCCCTTCGTGCAACGTCTTCTGTCGTATTAAATCACGCAACAATAAAGTCAATAATTGTAGCCACCTTCTTCATCCGTTGGTTTTCTCTTTGATATTTATTGCGCGTAATTTGTGCATCAAGTTGCATGCTCTTTACATATGACTACAATCGCGAAGTGCGCGCAACACCGCATTTCGTTGCGAAAAAGAGCGTCCAAAATTGTATTTGGTGAGTATTTGAAATACTCATGTTTTCGGTATTCAAATACAATTTACAAATACATTTCTTTAAAAGTATTTAAATAGGAATTTTTTTTATATATTTTCCGATTCGAAACACAACGTGAAATCTTGATCACTCTAATATATTGCCACGCGTGTCGCCGGGCGAGCGCATGCGTGGTCGAATGGTTACCGTGCTTGGCTTTCGCGTGGCGGCCCCAGGGTCGATTCCTGAGGGCGGCTGCTTCTTTTATTTATTATTTCAATTTAGTCCTCTCGTGAGATCGAGAACCTTATCGTCCGAACTAGGGACGAATGTTCTACGCGCCGAACGCTTTACGCCGATTGTTCCAGAAATCCACGTGGCAAAAAAGGTTCTTCGCTTGGCGGACCGAGGCCAGTCTCGCCCGAGCGCTCGGTCCTGCTATTTCGCCAACATCGACGCCTGCGACGCTAACCTTCTTGTATTTAGTTTTAGACACAGGTTCGCTCCATTAAACGTTTAGTTTCTGCAGTTATTATCCGCCTCATCATTTGTAATTTCGTTACATTTTGGTGGAAGTGCTGTGTAACGCAGTACATGAAGCGTACCCCTCCAAGGCCTCGCAGTGCAAGCCCAATCCATCGGCTCAAAAGGACCATCCGCAGAGACTACCAAAACAAGAAGAAGCCTCCGTACCAGAGACCTACCCCCCCCCGAGTTTTGATATTGCCACCCAAGACGAAACAGCCAACGAGGCCGACGAGGCACAATTAGTCCTCACAGACCCCGGCCGCCGCCGCTGACGTATGCCTTCCCATCGCACCCCGGACTCCGATGCCTTTCCACTGGGGAGGTAGGTTCACGAGGACATTGACGATTTGTTGCAACACTATAAACGTGTGGCCCGCCGTAACGGTTGGTCAGCTGAGCAGTGCTGCAGAACATCTACTCCACATGCACACAAAGAAAAGACCATTCACACCGCTGGACTAACAACTGATTTTCTTTTTCTTCATCTTCTGCTACGAGCCCCGCTTGAGGGAACAATTATTTTTTCCTCTTTTTTGCTTCCTAATTCACCACAAAATGTTTACCCCCCCAAGAAATATTTTTACTTTCTCGTGCAGCACGAGAGAAGGAGCACTAATGCAGTCATTGCCTTTTTCCTCCATGGCAAGTGCCTCTAGGATTTCACGTCCCAGTTTTGTCTTGCTCCTTGCCACGATGTTTACGTCGTAGAACCGTGCCGAACATTGACACGCACGACAATGGGTTGGCAAATGTCCTCCTGCTGACTGGGTTTTCACTGATGCAGCGTGCTCGCTCGTCCGATCGTTAATATATCGGCCGTTTTTGTCCGACGTAACTTCGGCCGCATGTCAGCGGAATGTGGTACACCACATCCTTTTCACACTGGGTGTATGGAGATTTGTGAGCTGTGCCACTCCTCGTCTCGTTGTTACTTCGCTCCTAGTTAAACCTGCAACACATGGAATACGCCTTGTTTGGAGCCGAACACACCACTTGAACGCCTTGACGTCCAGCAACCTTTTTCAACTTGTGGGTCATCCCTTGAACATAGGGCGCTACCACCACCACATGTCGAGTCTTTTTCTTTTCCTTTCTGCTTTTATTCGTGCACCCTAATCCGCGCTTGATGCTCCTGCACACCTGCTCACCAATCGCTACCAGGAACTATTTTGGATACCTAGCCTCCTGTAGTCTCGAGACCTGATTTTTGAAAACTTAAGTGAATAAACACTTGTATTGTACGAGTATCTTCATGTTAAGAAGCGTGCCGCTCGGTTTTGCACGGCTTCGATGCGGCTTGTTAGGTAGATTTGACGGGGTTTCCAGATCGGTGAGGCATGTTCAAGTTTATGGCGAACGTAGGTTTCGTTAGCTAGTTTTCGGATATAATAATAATAATAATAATGTTTAGTTTTCCATCAAACAAATGCGGGAGGGAGACCGAGAGAAAAAGCTGCATCGTGCAGCTTGACGAGTCATCGGCCCCCCTCTCACACAAACAACAGAGGCACAAGAAAAAAATAAACAAAACACAATGGCATTCAAAGAGTAATCAAGCGTCATTATTTACGTTTTTCGTAGTAACAGATGATACATACGTTGAGAGTTCTATGTAACTATGTATCTATGCAACACATGCTACATACCGTAGATACACACACACAGAAAATGTCATACATATACAGATTTAGATATATACACAGAAAACACGAAGTATTATACATCTCAAATCTTTGGTAAGTACTACTGAAAAACCACACTGGAAAAAAAGTCTCGAATATCTTTTTTCGATGACATAATAAGATAAATATTTTTGAAGCTAAGGAAATTAAGTAGGTTTGGAAGCGTATAAGATAACATTTGCTCAGCATAGGTCTTTCTAATATTAGGTAACTTCCAATTTTGCAAACTTGGAGTGGGGTAAGTTTGCACTTTTGTAGCAAGAGAAGCCAGGTCAATCAGATTAAGATGATTTTTTGCACTTCAGATTTATAACACACATACACAAACGATATTTATATCTCCTATTAACATTACTCAATTTTAAACTTTTAAACAAGGGTTCACTAGGATGGTCGTAGGGGACATTGGCTATGTTTCTTAGCATTTTTTTTTTCTGCAACCGAAGTAGTTTATTTACGTCTGTACTTGTACTATTACCACAAACTAGGTGGCTGTAGCTTATATGAGAAAAAAAATAAAGAGTTATAGATTAAACGTTTGACACTTGTTGGAAAAAGATGGCGGTGTCGATACATCAAACCAACGACACGCGATAGTTTTAAGAAAAATATGATTAATATGATCGTCCCATCGCATTTGACCTGTAAATACAACACCAAGAGTCTTAAAGCTAGTGAGAACTTAAATTTTAGTCGAATTTAAAACTACATCTCAAGTAAAGGTAACATTCTTGTTTTTTGGGTGAAATAAAACCGCTTATGTTTTATTTTCATTGATTTTTAGAACATTACAGCTACACCACTTAACAAGGTCTTTAAAAGTTTAATTTGCGCTATTTATTAGTTCATTACAGTTATAACCTTCAAATAGTAAAGTAGTATCGTCCGCGTAAATTACATATTTGATAATTTTATTTAAGTTCATGATATTATTGACATATAAATTAAACAAAAGAGGACCTAGAAAACTTCCTTGGGAAATTCCAGATTCATTTGGTTTTATATTAGAAGAATAGCCTTGTATATGGACGGATTGCTTACGATGTGAAATATGTGACGCAATTAAAGTTGATACCTGTCCACGAAATCCATGTTTCTAGTTTTGTTATTAACAGATTATGATTTAGATGATCGAAAGCTTTGCTAAAATCAATAAATATTCCAAGAGTCATTTTTTTCTGCTCAAATTTTCCTAAAATAGATTCTTTTTAATCTAAAAGGTCAAGCTCGGTGGACCGGCCTTTACGGAAACCAAACTGCGACGGATTGATTATACTGTGCTTTTCTGAAAATTTCACCATACGTGAAAAAAAAGATTTTTTCAAAGACTTTTGAAAACACAGATAAGATAGAAATAGGCCTGTGGTTTGCCATGTCGTTCTTGTCACCCTTTTTCATACAATACGCTGACCTTAGCTATCTGCATATTTGTTTCGGAAACACACCGAGCTGCAAGCAGAGATTTAAAATGAGAGTCAGACAGGGTGATGCGATATCTATTAAACATTTTATCGGACCTATCTGCATATTATCAGCTTCAAAGCTTGCACATTTTTAAAAGCAAAAACGTGTGTATCAGCTTCATATTAAAAATGGCTCAAGAAAGATCGTACTTCCATTTTTACATTCAATATACGAGCAAGCGTTTTCGCCTGGATTATATTTTTCCAAATTTACAAAGTGGTCATTAAAGGCATTTGCTAGTAATGTTCCCGTATGTTCTACATTATACAGGCGGATTTTCTCAATTTGCTTTATTTCGTGCGAACGATTCAGGACATTGTTGAGCTTTTTCCACGTGACGTCTGTTCGCATTTCTGTGGACACAAAGTAGTTGTTAAAGTACCTTGCACTAGCATTTTTTAATTCCCTTGTAGGTATGTTAAGGTATGATTCAAATGCTTTAAGGTGTTCAGGGTCCTTAGTGTTTACCAATATCTTGTACAAGACATTTGCCTATTTATTTCAAACAAACGTTCTGAGGTTATTCATGGTTTACGATTTGTTTTCGACAATCTAATAGATCTATATGGAAAGCACGTTTTGCATATGTGCTTAAATTTGTTCAAGAACACGTTATATGCTTCATTCGCGTCTATTTCCTCATTCACCTGGCTCCAGTCCAGCTCCAAAATTTATTTCTAAATTCAGAAAGGCTATTCGCTGTAATATTTTGAAAAGGTGCACCAAATCGCTTTTTTTTAGTTTTAGCTATTTTCTTTTACACATGAACACGCCCAGATGGCGACTTTTATATGTACATAATATCCTCGATTTTATGAAGGTTAAGTCAAAATTTGTAATAAACAGATCAAAGAGTGTTGAAGAGTCAACCGTAATTCTTGTGGCTCATTTTATGACATTCGTACAACCACTAATATTAATTAACAAATCCATCTGCCTTTTGCTTGGGGTGTCTAGAAGCATGTTTAAGTCTAAATCTCCACCCAAAATAATATTATATTGATTTCCCGTAGCAAATCTAAAATAACCTTCGAGAACAGAAAAAATGAAACTAGATTTCCATTTGGTGGCCTATAAAATACCAAGACGATATTGTTTTCCACAACTAGGGACAGCACTTCATAGTCTTTAGTAACACATGAGTATTCAGGTAACCATTCACCTTGCATATTATTTCTTAACATTAACAACACACCCCCTCCGCGCCCAGTTGATCTGTTTAAACGGTAGTTGTTATACATTGGTAGCTTAAAAAACATCGTTTCCATCAGAATACGATGTTTCGAGGAACATGATAACATCAAACAAAAAACAATTTTCATAAAAAAATACCAAGCTCTGTAGTTTCGTTTCGGGCAGACAGAGTGTCTAAGTGTATGCATTTAAAAGAACTTGAGTGCTCATTTCCCATATGGTAATTTAGTTCAGATGTAGAAAAGTATATTTGTACTGCCACAGTGGCTTAAAAGACGACACGAAGCGCAAAACAACAACAATACCCACCTCGAGTACATTTCTCATCTTCAAGAAACTTAGACATATCAAAAAAAACATTTAAGGAACGTTTAAAAGAATAGGATTTGACACCAAAGGCTTTATAGTCAAAATTTTGTAATGAGTATTCAAACCAAACTTCATAAACTAAATTAAAAAAAAAATAAAGACCGACTTTCCCACTCTTTTTGTATGCTTGGCATACTCTCACGTTTCTATCCCGAGAGCCTCACACCGACATTTCTGCATAAAAACAGAGTTTTACGAAATGCCAAGTTATCAAATAAACAGTTCAAATACATACAATCCACAACGTGCTTATCGCCAGGACTCGTAGCGTTTAAATAAATACATAAAGAAAAAATTTGTTTGTAAAGGAAAACAAACATTAGCCGATAGTGATGGGATCCGGTCAAAATGGTCCCGGTCAAGATGGTCCCGGTCAAAATGGTCCCGGACAAAATGGTCCCGGACAAAATGGTCCCGGACAGAATGGTCCCAACTGCCATTCCGGACAAAATGGTCCCAGCGTGGCATTATTTATTTTCTGCTTGCAGGTTTTTTTTTGTATTTTCTACTCTTGGTGGATATTAGCAGCGGCTTGTAACTCTGTGCACACAGTAGGTGCAAGGGCTCCGTCCCTTGAACGACATTTTTGAAGAGTGTGGGTCATATGAATACATTTTCGTATTAGGCCTTCGCTTCAGCAGCGTCGACTTATGTCTCTTAACTGGTCTATGTAATAAATGCGCTCATAATTGCGAAATCAATTTTTGATTTATTTAATATACAATGTTCAGACAGAGCGATGCTGTTTCTGAAAAATGGAACACGGTGGTACGACAGGTTCATTTAAAAAAACCACGTCAAGAACCTGTAGTACGTGTATGATAATGAGTTTCATTCTGAATATCGTTTTGAAGCTCGATAGCGCTTATTTGAAAACAGGTTCTGGCGATAGAAAGATATTGATTACACTCGTGGAATATATCCGTAGAAATCAAGAACCTTTGAGAAATGGAGCTATACATGGTATAAATAGAAGGGATTTAAAATTTGTTTCAAATGATTATAATGAAAATGTTGATATTATCCTTGAACGTGTGGCAAAATAAAAGTACCAAACCATTTTGTCCTATTAAGAGCGCTCAAAGTATCGATAAATTCACCTGGGACCATTTTGTCCGGGTTGGTACTTGGAACCTTTTTGTCCGGGACCAATTTGTCCAGGACCATTTTGACCGGGACCATTTTGACCGGGCCCATTCTGACCGGGACCATTTCGTCCTACACCCGATAGTGATAAGTAAATTGTGCTTCCATCATTCAAGATCAGATATAAACAAAGGCACATTTCGCAGCCCGTTGGCTGTTCACACAATCTTATCAATATCTGCTTCACATTCGATTTTGATTATACGGTCTCCCTGCTTTTTCCGTGCGAAGATTTTACCGTTTTTCTGCCAGTAGGTGGTTCTTAAAGGTTACGCTTAATGTATCCAAGAGTTCAAGAAACGCCAACAATAATATCCATATTAACCCTGAGACGCAGGAAAATAAAAAACACGGACAGAACAACGAAGTCTCTAACACAGCTTGACATTTATTTCACAACCATCGTCTTAGATACAAGTCACAGACCTCCATCACAATTCACAAAACCTCCTCGCCCACTTCACAGTGTACCCTCGCCCTCAACCTATACCGACAAACGCACAAAACAATCAACTAACACAAAGGGACACTACTCGAAAAGGGGATGCAGGAACTTCCGCACTTGGCAAGGTCAAACTGAACCCAACAGCACTTGCGAACTCTTTTTTCCTTATCGAACAACAAACAAGGTTGTCAAAAAAAAAAAAACACTTAAAAGAAGGGAAAAACCCCGAACCGCGAAACAATTGACCCATCACTTAAATAAAAAAAAACAAAAAAAACTATAAACCTAAAAACTTTTTCGTTCCCTTATCAAGGGATAATGGAGGTTGACTGATACAGTTCCCGAAGCTTAAAATACGCAAAGTTTCTTTTAACACTCTCCTATGGCTATTCTTCTCTCTATGTAAGACTTCAGAGCCCTCCCACTCTGATACACAGTTGTTGCACTCGGCCACATGTTTAGCAATCTCCGAGTTCGGTGCATTATTTCTTACCGCCCTTTTGTGCTCTATGATACGATCATTTAAACAACGACCAGTCTGTCCCACGTAGGCAAAACCGCAACGCAGAGGAATATTGGACACTACCTCTTCCTGACAAGGCACCGCTGGATCCCGGTGTTTTTTCGTACACCCCAAACCCGCCCCTGAAAAAGGCGTTAACTTTTCTAGCTTGTTCTGCGTCTTTTTTTTTTTCTTTTTTTTCCTACGTCCCAGGGTTAATATGGATATCATCCACCAGCTCGCCTGCGTTTTTTACCTTTCTTCGCCAACAATAATGTTGTTAACGCGGGTGGCCCATGAAAGGTTAAAGGTGAGGTGAAGTCAAAGATCTTTACAAGAGGAGGTAACACTAATGGGCGTGTTATCCAAGAAGTAGGCAAAACAAAGAGAGCGATTTTTGCGATCAGTTTTGACATATTAAGGGGCATTAACCATTTGACACACCAATCACGAACGTTTTCAAGGTCTTGCTGAAGTATCAAGTGGTCGTCTGGGTTGCTCATTTTTCGGTAAATGACGCAGTCGTTTAACGACGTTTGTTCGAAGACAGTGAGTTGGGAAGGTCGTTAATACAAATGAGGAGACAAGAGGGCCAATGACAGTTGAAGTTACGTTAGTAATACAAGACTGGAAGTCCCCATGGACAGACAATTGGGTACAGAGCGAGAGCAAATTGTGAATTCATAATAAAGTGAGAGAATCAAGATTGAGTGAGGAAAGTTTGTGATATTAAACGACAGTGAGGCACATGATCGAAAGTTTTAGAGTAGTCAAAGAATACGGCCTCAGGTTCAAAGTTAGTGTTCATATTAATGGTGTATTCGCACGACGGAGTTTCTTTTCGAAGAGAGGACTCAACGTCACCGAGTTTCGAGGTACTACGCGTCACGGATGTTCGCTAATCTCCCGAGCTCGCGAGAAGCCGAGGAGAACCTGTGACCGGCTTACCGAATACCCGTCGTCTCGTCGGGGCGACCGCGCTCAGTCCTTCGTCCCCCCAACTTTTGGGCAGACATGTACAAGTTACTCAAAAAGAGTAATTAAGTTAAGTTACGGAGTATTGGCCTCAAAAGTAATTTCAGTAGAGCAGAAGTTAGTCAAATGGAAGTAATTGAGTACATTACTAACTACCGTAACAAAGTAGCGAATTACTTTTATATTTTTATATTAACGAGAAAGTACATACATGTTTTAATTCGTTAGCGAAATTCTGCTAGCCAAATATAAAGCGGCTTGTGTTTTCACATAAATGCTTTAATAGCTGGTTCCGCTTCTGTGGAATTAATTGTTTTGTACTTTTTGATTTCTGGTCAATGATGAACTGCGGATGTATTTCTACTTTGAGGTTTAGAACTGCCTGAGCTTGATTTTACAGACAGTGTTTGCTTGTTTATAGTATTGGGTTAAGTACACATAAAAAGTACTTGAAGTAAAGTTCAAAGTCAAGTAGAGGTTATGTACACCGGGTGCAATATACTTGAAGTAAAGTACTATAAATACAACATACGTTTAAAGTCAAGTACAAATACTTTTAAACACAATCTTTCATGACGTCCTTTCATACCGTTTTTTTTTTACTTCATTTTATCTGGTAGGCATTGCTCCAGGGGTAATCGGAGGAGTATCAGCTTTTCTCGGAAATGGCGGCAAATTTTGGATAAAGTCAAGTCGCCACGGAGTAGTTCTTTTACTCACGCTTACGAACTATTTAACACTATATGAACTTATAAAGCGCTTATTTTTATCTATCTTATAGCCGTCATTACTTCCCTCAGAGAAATAACCAGATAACGTCTCGAAAGACGACAGCGCGTTTTCACAAGACGATACGCCATTTTTTTTTATTCCAGATTTCGGAAATTTACTTTAAAGTCGGAAATTTTACCTTCTTCAGGAATTACCGCAAAACAATATCACAGTAAAGTACAAGTACATGATCAGAGAAAGTATTTCAAGCAATGTACAAGTTTTCTAATCCTACTTGAAATAATACTTTGAGTACCATGTTCTTATAATACTTCCCAATTTAGCTTTTTTTTTTTTTTAAGGTTGGGGCAATATTTAAGCTTCGCGTGCGATATTCGAATCTTGAAAGGACTGCAAATTCTGAGTTTTGGGAGGAAAGGCAACGCAAAGAGGTCACCTTTGCGATGCCCTTTAGCACGGAATCCTTCAAGTGCAGCGCAAACTACGGGAGCACAGATGGGCTTCAGAGCGGGTGCTGCATTTTGTTGACTCCTTTGAGTGAGGATGCAGTGTGTACACCTCCTGTAGTGGGCGAGAGTTCCTACGTTAAGGAGAAGCGGGGACAAACCCTTTCTTTAAATGGTAACCGGAAAAAAGCTCACCGGACAAAAGCTCACCGGACAGAAGCTCACCGGACAAAAGCTCACCGGACAAAAGCTCACCCGTTTTTTGACAGACCCAGACAAAAGCTCACCTCGATTTTTTTTTTTTTTGCTACGCGGGCGAAACACGGGCTGAATGAAATAAAGTGCGAACGCGATGGACATTGGACCATTTTTAGGAGAACTTGTACCCCATCCACCATTGAGTTGGAAATTTTTAAAAATACTTTGAAAGAACGGGTCTGAGTCGTCGTGTCTGAGTCGTGCAGCTTATTGGGATAAACAATGGCATTTGCCTTACGGGAGAAGGAGAAAACCTCAGGTTCGGTGGGGTATAAAAGCAGCGAGTTTCTACAAAACCACACATCAATCGCATCAACATCGTTTTGTAACAGCTCACAGTCAGCAGACGTAGGGATCCTTCGATGAATGTTCACGTCGTCAGCGTACTGTAGCATCTCTGAGTTAATGACACAAGTTTGAAGGTCACATATAAAAGTATCAAAAAGCAAAGGTCCAAGGTTCGACCCTTCTGGTACTCCAGAATTTAACACACAAGGATATGATTTGCATCCTAAAAAAGACACCATATTTGAGCGGTCACTAAATTAGCTGCCAAACCAATCACAAAAACTAGAAAAAAGACCCATATTAAACAGCGCCTTCAACAATAGATTGTGATCTACAAAGTCAAATGCCTAATAAAGTCAAAATAAATAACATCAACCTGGCCACGGGGCCCAACTATGGGCTTTACGAACTTCAAAAAGGTTACAAGGTTAGTTTTAACAGAACGCCCACGATAAAAACCGTGCTGATTTGAGCTGCGCATTTGTTTAAAATAGAAACTCAGATGTTTAAAGACAATTTGCTCAAAAACAATTGAAAAAAGCAGAAAGCAGAGCAACTAGTCTGCTTGCACTTCCTCGTAAGTCTTGTAGACTTTCTGCTTTGTTTTACCCTACTGACGTTTACCATGCTGCACCCATGACACGCCTACAACTGACTTATAACTATTTAGAACAGATCCGTGCGAATGCTAGCCTTGATATTTTTGATGAAAAGCGTAAATTTCGAAAGTGTGTTGAGGCTATTGTTTTTTCCTAACGTTTCGCTTTTATCCTGTTTAACATTTGACTACCCATTGACTCATTGATAAGTGCACCACTAAGGAGGCGTTAAGCTGTTGGTGGGTCACTGAAAATAAGAATAAATAAATAAATAATTATCGACACACGAAGAGCTCAGAGATTTGTGCACTGGCACAACCAGAGCATTTTTCCACGCCGATGGAAATGTACGTTTCTTTAAGGACACGTTAAAAATATACCGGAGCACAGGAGCCAATATAACATAAGTCCCTTCAGCAATGAAAGCATGAATCCCATCTTCCCCAGGTGGCTTTTTCAGCGCAAGTTATTTTATGGCCGAAACCGCATCATCAATCGTCAATACAGAAATGGACATAAGAAGGAGATTTTCAGGACAAGGGGTTATCTTGTTAAACTGAGGGATAATTGGGTTTACTGTAGATGAGAAGTGTTTAGCATATAGATTGCAGGCACTCGAAGAGTTCCATTGCAGGCACTACTGAACCTAACATAATTCAAACATCGGTCAGGATAGCGTCTAAAGTCAGGCTAATGGAGTCATGCAATAGGCGTTCGTCTCTTTTAATCCACTGTTTCACCATAGAGTGATGCTCATTGAAACAAATGAGTGGTATTTGTCCAAGCCAGGCGATTTGTATCCCTTGTAATAACACGATTTTAATGTCAGTACCCGCCGGAGATCACGTGAGAACCTCCAGACAAAATGCAAATCAGATACTATACTTTACCGGTATAAAGCGCTCCATAGCAAACTTGACAATATATGTCAGCCGAGAGACGGCACCGTCAACGTCAGCACATTTAGAAACACGTGTCCCACTCTGTTCCGCTCAGATGCATGTACTGCCCGAAGTAGTTAGCACGAGCATAATCAAATACCGGAGTCTGGATGTTTGACCTAACGGTTGACGGAGAGGAGACCGCTACTAGAAAAAGAGGGTGCCACTTGGCAACAGGAACGGCTGAATATGCAACAGCGCCCTCCGAGGCCACTCTGAGGTTACTCATAGACAAATCAAAGGCATTACCGGCCACTGCTAATTTAGTGAAGCCCGTTAGAATGCACGAAATCGAGTAATTCCTGTTCACATCCAGCGCTCAGATAGGACTGGATATCTTCAAGTCCCAATTAACGCCAGGCATAATAAGATACCCCTAAATTAAAGGATTGTAAAAGTGAAAAGTCAACAAAATAAGAAATATGGGTGAGAGTGTGACCTAGCGTGATAAAGGCCCTACAAGGCAGAAAGAAATAGTTCCCGATATTTATATTAGGGCCGTTGGTGACTTGAACTTCAATCCAAACGCATTAATCTAGCTCCAAATCAGATCGTCGAAAGCACTATAAAGATTGGCGTACTCCCGTAAGCGCGCCTTCGCCTAGAGTGAATTCGCCAGTGTTGATTTTGTAGCGTGAGCTACACTGGCCGAGGTTGAGCAGTTTTGCGTGGCTCCTATAGAGCCGTGCTGCGCATGCGCGAGGAGCAGTGACGTCACACGGCGCACAGCTGGCGCAAGAACGTCAAATTTGGGTTTTTTCGTGCCAAACCAACGACGGGCATCTGGCACGCCCCAGCGGACGACTGAGGATTAATTTGGAGCACCTGGGGATCTTTTGACGTGCAACCGAAAGCTCGGTTACACGGCGCCTCCTCCGCAACAAGCCTCCGTCAGATTGCGGGGACCTCGGCCGGGATTCGAACCCGCCACATGGGGATCCGTAGGCCAGCGCTCTCGACTCGGAGCCACAGAGGCGGCTGCACAGCTGGCGCACCGGAGCTACCGCCGCCGCGCGCGCCTAGGCGGTCTGCGCATTCCAGAGGAGTGACGTCATAGCCGCGGCAGACGCACTGGCGCCGCCGCGTGCCCAGCTGTGCGCCTCCATTGCGCAGTAGTCAAGTCTGACGCTGCACCGGAGCCGCATGATAGCGCCTCTCATTCAATGCGCATGCGCAGAGGTATCAGTGGGGGTATAAATATAGCCGGACGTTTTCGAGCGTGGTATAGCCATGGAGAAGGAGAGCGAAATTGCTGCTCAGCGGTGCAGTAGAGCGGAGAAGCTTAACTCATCGGATCCCGAAGTAGTCACATAATGCGTATACCGTGTGTGTGTCATTGAAGCAGCAGTAAGCATGATAATCAAGCTAATCCTAGACAACCAGGAAAGCTAAGAATAACCAGCTGAACATAAGCTCACGCTACGTATATCCTGGCATATATCCGAGCTAAGCCGCTGCAATTTTTTAAATATAAAACAACTCGTAAATATATACGGTTTGTTGCTCATTCTGATTTGTATTCTCTTTACTTAAATTGCATCGGTCTGCAAACTTTCGGGATTGAGCGGTGCCAAGACTACCTGAGTCGCCCGTAGGGTTCCGATCTTCCTGGAGCATCGAGACCCAAGCTTCGCTGTGCCCCACGCATCCGATGCCTCCCAAGAGGACTTCGCCAAAGAAGAACCCACCCGCCCGTCCCGCTATCCCGACGCACCACAACAGAGATGGAAGCCCTGTGCAGACAACTCTGCCGGCTGGCGCTGAGAGTACAGGCCGCAGACACCCACTCCCGAAAGTCCTCCTCCAGGTCCCCCTTCCTCCTTCACCCTTTTTTACGAAGGTGGACCTGGCGGAGGCCTTCTACCACGTGTCCTTACACCCCCAGGCACAACGTTTAACCACCTTCCGCCTCGACGGGAAGTATTTTTCATTTACGCGTCTCCCCTTTGGAGTGCGTCCTGCACCTTTTGTCATGCAGGCCCTAGCTACCGCTTTTGCCCGCACCCTCTGAGATAGAGGCCTCTGGGCATGGTCGTACGTAGATAACTTCCTTTTGGCCCATGCCGACCCAGTCTTTTTGAAACAACAAACCCAACTTTTTCTGGCAGACCTTCTGCAGTGTGGCTTTCGAGTCAACCCTAAGGACACCGTGCTAGAGCCTACACAACACATTTCTTTTTTGGGTTTCGCATTAGACGGTGACCCCGCCACCATTTCCCATACTCCCGGCCGTGTTAAGTCTCTTGCCGACACGCTCCGCATCTTGCAGGTCCCACAGACCGCTACCCGCTACCAGAAACTCGCAGGCCTCTGGTGCTTTTATTTTTCTTTGTATCGATCGTCATACCATGCACTGCGCCCCCTTTTTGACGCCGCGGTGTCCGGAGTGCCTCCCCCTGTGACTTGGTGTGAAGTGTTTGCGCGACTTTGGCCAGCCTTGCCTCACTCGGTGCCTTTTGTGCCGCACCCGCCTACAACGGACTACTTTGCTGACGCCTCGTCGACCGGCTTTGGAGTTGTGACCCCGGACTCTGCACTTGCAGTCATCACTGCCCCCAGCAAACGGATTTTTCTTCGAGAGGCTACGGCGTGGCTTCTGGCCGCTCTTCTGGCCCCCCAGGACACTGTGATCCACACCGACAACCTTGGGCTTCGCCGTGCCATCACGTCAGGCCACCTGCGCTCGCTCCCATGGGAGCTCTCACTTTCTTTTTCTGTATTATCATTAAAGGGCAATCTCAGGGCCCGCTGGATCTCCACTGACCTCAACCCCGCCGACGCGCCCTCGCGAATACCTCACCATTTCCGCCCACTCGCTCCTGCGATTGGCTAGGGTGCGCCGGCGGGGGAGAGGGGGTGGCGGAGCTATTTAACGGCTCCGCTTCCTCCTCGCGGGTCAGTCGGGATTGAGCGGTGCCAAGACTACCTGAGTCGCCCGTAGGGTTCCAAAATGTTGCTCATTCTGATTTGTATTCTCTTTACTTAAATTGCATCGGACTGCAAACTTTCATAATTGCCTCTTTTTAGGGGCGAAGCTCCTTAGGGGCTAGCCATGTCCGTCCGCTGTCCGCCGTCCGCCGTAGGCCCGGCGTCGGGTGCTCGTGCTTCTGCTCGTAAGATCACGTGCTCACGAGCACGTGAGCACATGCTCACGTGCTCGTGTAGGCCAAAAAAAAAATTGGAAAAAAAAGATGAAAAAGTTATGAAAAAAAAAAAAAAAGAAGAAAAAAAAGAGTAGGAGGTTCCGAGATGCCATCCCATCTGTCTGCATAAAAAAAGAAAAAGAAGAAAACCACACATTCTCCTACTGACATGAATGAAAAGGCTCGGCATGCTGCGGCTCGGCGCCTACGCAGACAAGCCCCACCAGAGCTTCGCCCCAAGCAACATCATTCACCACGTGGAGATGCGGTCAATTTTACTAATATTTTTATTTCACTTCAAACCTTGTCACAAATTTTGTAGTCGCTGAAATGTATAGCGATATTTTAATTTTAAGATTTTTACACAAAATATTTACGCTCAACGATCTGATCACAATATTACATCTCTTCGTTTGCCCTATGTACGAATCTGCACACTCTAGTGAAATCACTTCCTCGTTGAAATCTACCTCACTTTCCGTATGTTTCGTGACTCACAAACCCTTTTCGCTCATGAAGGTTTTTTGACCTACACAATTTAAAAAGCTAATTAAAAAATGAAAGCCGTTTACAACTCCCTGTAGCGCCGGATTAGAGCGCAGCTCTTGAGGAGCAGGATAGAAGGGTACTGAGGGATAGGTGACTCCCTGAGGTCGCGTGACCTCAAGGGGGGGGGGGAGGGTCCCGTGACCTCATGGGGGTTTCGTAAGGGTAACTCTCGTAACCCTTGTGACCCTCGTGAGGGTAACCCTCATGACCTTCATGAGAGTAACCCTCGTGACCCTCGTGAGGGAAACCCTTTTTAGGGTAACTAACCCTCGCAACACTCGTGAGGGTAACGCTCGTGACCCTTGTGAGGGTAACCCTTGTGATCCTCGTGAGGGTAACCCTCGTAACCCTCGTGAGAGTAACCCTCGTAACCCTCGTGAGAGTAACCCTCGTAACCCTCAAGAGGGTAGCCTCGTGACGTCATTATGGGAAACTACCCATAATGCAACGCGCAGGTAACGCCGCTTCCATGCAACGCGTTGCATGCAAGCTTTCTTTGCGCGTTGCATGCGAATGCATGCAACGTGAGGGTTGCACGCAACGTACGGGCTGCAAACAACGCGCGGGATTGCATGCAACGCGCGGTTACGCCGACGCCGACGGCGACGGCGACGCCGCTCAAGCTGGAAACGGGCGCCTAAGAGCTGCGCTCTAAAAATTTAGAGCCCTTCCACCCCGTGAAGAGGGAAGACCAGCGAAGCTGGCGCTCTTGTTGGATTTGCTACTCCGGGCTGGGAGCAGCAGCGGGGGTTTCACGTTGGCGGCGTGCCCATTCTCGCTTCTGGGCTCCCCGACGCTCCTCGTACTCGCGCTGCTCCTCTTCAGAACGTACAACACGGGTGCGACCCATGAGAAGCCTGAAGTCCAACTGATAAGGACAGTGTCGCGATCTTCGGGATGTGGCCGCCGAAGAGCGCGCGGCATTGCACAATGTCAGGGGGGGGGAGAGAAACGCCGCGCGTGGAAAAGGCGCGCGTGTGCGGCGCCGGCGTCTCCAGCATTGAATTGAATTGAATTTGAATTTATTTATCTCTCAACATTACTTTGTGAGACGGGACGCAAGGGAAAAAGCTGCGTGGTAGAGCTTGAGGGCCCCCTGCGCCCCTACAGACGACAGCAGTGGGCAGGAACACAGGAACATTTCCAATAAAAGTAGACTGACACATTCAACGTAATGGGGCACTATGCATATTTCAGTGAAAGGAACAGTTACACAATTCTTACACAAAATGTAGATCTAACAGATGAAGGACATCGATCAATTTTTTTCTTGGGGGTTGTTTCTATAGAAATATTATTATGCAAAAGAATGTTGAGATAAAGCGGTAAGTTATAACATAATGATTGGGCGCGATAAGATGTGCGGCAAAATGGCAATGACCAAGCAATGTTGTGACGTATGTTATATGCGGGTGTGTGGCGATTGAGTTTAAACATACTTAACAGGACATCATTGTTAGTCGCGACAGCACTCTTATACATACACAACATTTTGAAAGCATAAAGAGAGGTTGACTTAATAATATTGAACTTGAAACAATATTGTTCGGTATGCTTGCACCATGAAACATTCGCAATCAGCCTTACTGCCCTTTTTTGCGCAAGAAGTAATTTGAGTTTGTTTTGTTTTGTGGTTGTTCCCCAGATGATATGACAGTAAGTAATAATAGGTAGTAAAAAGGCATTATAAATGAGGATTTTAACACTTGTCGGAAGCGAGTATCTATGGCGACACAGTACACCAATTATTTTGTTCATTTTCATGCGTGTATGTTGAATCTGTGCATCCCAGTTAAGCGTCTCGGAATACACAACGCCTAAGCATTTCATCGTTGGTACGATATTGATCCTGCTTTGTCCTAGTAGAAGTTGGATATCTTCAGATATTACTTTATTCTTCGTTCGAAATATTATAGTTTTAGTTTTGTTAGTATTAACCTTCAAGTGATTTTTTTCGGACCATTGGTGCAAGTATGAAAGGAATTGATTGCCACATGCAGACAACTCGTCAACCGTTTTTCCTGTTACAAGCATTGTAAGATCATCAGCATAGACAATAATATTTACTGAATGGGGAGCATAAGAAATATCGTTAACATATATCAAAAATAACAGAGGGCCTAAAATACTACCTTGCGGTACACCAGATGAGTTTCTTTAGCTCTGATGAGAAGTAATTATGTTATACCATCTGATTAAGGTGCATTAGGTAGGTGTGAAGAAGTGATAAACTTACGCCCCTGATCCCATAATGATTAAGCTTATATATTAGCACGTTATGGTTGAGTAAGTCAAATGCTTTAGAGAAGTCTACATATATTTCAAGCACTAAATGGTTTCCTTCAAATGCGTTGATTATTATTTCTTTTTGCTGAGCGAGCGCCATTTCCCCGGATAGATTTCGTCGGAAACCAAACTGGTTGTCTGACAAGACAGCATGTTTGGTTAAAAAAGAGTTAATTCTATGATACATGATTTTTTCTAATCCTTTTGACAACACTGGAAGAATGGAAATTGGCCTGTAATTTGACAAATCAGAAGTAGGACCGCCTTTATGTATAACGACGACTTTTGCGACTTGCATTTGTTTTGGGAATACGCCAGTGGAACATAAAAGGTTGTATATATGAGTTAACACTGGGGCCAATAGATCGATGACGTCAACGTTACTAAAACACTCAGTTGGGAAACTCGCCGTCAAAACCTGGGCCGCTAGCGTCCACCGAGACCGAGCTAAATGCGACAAAAGCGCCACTCTTTGTCATTTGTCTGTACTGTGGTCACCTTGAGCTTTTAGAAAGCATGTTTTTGCGAAAAAACAAACAGAAAAGACTCTTTTTGTAGTAACTTTTATTGGAGATCAGTACAAAATGAGGAGCAAGTGATGTTTTTAAAATCTTTAGTTTGCAAGGTTTTGTGGCACAATTAATATTGTTTTTATACAACCATGCCTCACCGGTCCTTTCAGGTGGCGCGTCCCGACCTAGGTGCATTTTAACTTGGGGTAGCAAGATGCGGCGCGTCCGCAGGGGAGACGGGGGTGGCGCTCCTGTTACCTCTTCCACAGTATCTGTTCTGGCCCCAAAATGGCCGATTAAAGCCAAAATAGAAGTGACGTGCGGTTCCTCGAATGGCCGCTGCGGAAAAAGTGGTGGCGTTGTGTACGTCATTAGCTCGGTGCTGGTGGACAGATCGGAGACAGTTTTTGGAGGCGGTCTCTATGGCAGTTTCCCAACTGAGTGTTTTAGTAACGTTGGATGACGTATATGAATGGCTTGATTTGAAACCCATCTTTATCTTTTGCTTTATTGTACCTGAGACTCGTAAATGTGGCAATTACTTCGTTTTCTGATGTTGGGAATAGATATAGGGACTCGCGGACACCTGGTGCCTTGCATGTGTAGTCACCAGGCGTGTCAGGTGGGCTGGGTGGGCTACATAGGTTCTTTGTGATGTCAATAAAAAACTGATTGAACTCATTACATAGCTCTTTTCCGGTAATTTTATAACAATCCTTTACTATTGACGTAACCGGTACCCTGGAGCTTAAGTTCAAGACTTGGTTTAATTGGCTCCACTGATCACGTGCACTTTTACCTGAGGTAAAAAAAAATAGAGTGCAAAAGTATTCACGTTTTGCATTCTTCAGCTCTCGATTCAGCCGATTGCGGTATTTTTTATATGTACATAATTTCGCAGAATCTCGAGATTTGATAAATTTCGCATATAGTTTATCCTTTGCTTTTATTTTTCTGACGAGCTCGGGCGTGATCCACGGTTTTTTATTTTTGCGTTTACGATAGCATATAATGGGAAAGCATTTTGCATAAGCTGATTTCACTTTTAGCATTAGAGCATCATATGCGCTGTCAGCGTCTTGTAGGGACAGCACGTCATCCCAACTGATGGCACGTATCGCCGTTCGAAAGTGCTCGAGGGTATTCATAGTAACGCGCTGAAAAAACGTGGGACCTAATTCAGAACTATGATAAAATGGCGATACGGTGATGAAGGAAAACACGGGGAGGTGATCACTTACGTCCGATAGAACCGTGCCTGCGTTTGAGCCATATTTCGTCGCGTTAGTTATGACAAGATCTAGAGTTGTCGCCGTTGAAGGCGTGATTCGAGTTGGTACTTCGATAAGATTAATAAACCCATAAGAATCGAGCAAAGTCATAAATTCTATTTGCGCTGCACTCACGCATTGCATGTCGATGTTCATGTCTCCGGACAAGTAAAGGATTTGTTGATTGATTGCCACATGATCCAAGGGAGCCTCAAGGGCGCCAAAAAATCTGTCTAAGTTTCCATCTGGAGGCCTGTACAATACGGTGAACAAATCGTTGTTACCCTCTACAGTCAACATTTCATAATCTGAAGAGATACAAGATTAACTGTTCTAAAGCAAGAGCCTAAAACCAAGGGCATCTTGAACGCGCGTTTGTCAAAGCCTTACTTTGATTATTTACTTCGAATCTTTTATACAATGAAGACGTGCGCGTAAGGTGGCGGCGTCTGCAGCAGTAACTGCTTCAAAGCAAAAGCCTAAAACAAATAGCACCTTGCACGCGCTTTCGTCAACACTTTATTTTGGTTATTTACTACGAATCTTTTATATGGGGAAGGCGGTGGCGTGCGGCGCCGGCTTCTGCAGCATTAACTGTGTCATAGCCTCCTCTAAACTCACAAAGCCTCGCAGTTCGACGACGGAGCCAAAGATTGCCCTGTCGCAGATTCGGAGCGCGAGAATCTGGTTGCAGAAAGCATTTCTCGGAGAACTTGATATTCAGCGGACAGCTTTCGCAGCACCAAGGACCCGGAAAAATGGTTTTCAAGCCCGTCGAGAAAAGAGGCGGTAACGCGAGAAACGCAAGGAGCACAAGCCGACAATCGATCGCTCGGGAGAAGTGTGTTTCGGCGTCTCGCCGCAGCGGGGTGCCCGTTACATGACTCTCCTTTAGACTCTCCTCTCATCCGTTGTCTGCCGCTCTACCTTTTCACTTTCGGCGGTCGTGTCTCGTAGCGATCTGCCAGGCCTTGTCAGTATAGAGGAGACTATGAGTGTACAAAATTGTTGGTCTACGCTCGGTCTCACCCCGGAGACGATCTGCCAGAACTTTGGCATAGACAGCTTCGCGGTGAAACTACAGATAGATCAAACCGGTGTGTAACCACATTAAGGTGTTGCGAAGCTGCTAATGCAGCATGCTCAAGAAAAAAATAAACTTTTCGGCGGGCCTTTTTACGACCACGCCACCCTGAGATATGGAAGCGCTTCCAGATCAGCTTGTGATGACTCGCTGCCCACCCCGGCTGTGGAGGCTGACGTCGCCGCCGAGTGTGACTTTCGTCGAACTTCTACGTTCTAGTTTGTCTCTCAGCCTCCCCATGGATCCAATTCACAAAATATTGCACGTAGAAGTTATTTCTCCGAGTTTGAATAACAACCATGGGCAACAAATGTCGCGCAAACGTTAAGTATTAAATTGTAGGTGATCAATTGGTTAATTATCACTTTATATTTATTACCTGACGTCAGCCAGGGTCATACAAATTATAGCAAATTAAGCATTTCAATTTTTGGAGTGATCTTTTTAACCTGTGTTAGTAGTTGAAACACACTGTATATGTTAAGCATATTGATATTGTAAATGCAATATAACTGTCCTAGCTGTAATGTTTATAATAAAACAGTGATGGTGCAGGTGAGTAGTTGCAGATATACCATTTTTTTAAGCCACCTGAGACTGGGTGAGTACACGAACAATCCTAAATATAAAAAAAAGGAACAGGTCTGTTCCTTTTTCTTCCATTCCTCACCCTGTCCTAGGTGGATTAAGAAGATGATGCATTTATTATTTTATTTATGTTTGTATAGTTCTAATTTTTAAGGTGGACTGCACACAGATATGACCTCTGCTGCTTCCACCGACCCAGTTCGGCCGGTATGGTGTTTATGGCCGGTCTATAATTCTGAAATATGAGTTGTTAACAATACTACCTAATCAGAATATTTTCGCAAGTATACATATTAGTAAGCGCACAATTGTTACTTTAATTATCGCTTTTTGTGAATAAAATTATATGAACAATGAGGAGCCAAATAGATTATGGAAGATATATAAATTTAATATCAATGGAACATATCGTCCTACACATAATGTTTGCACCATACAAATGTGATGAAGTTATCCCGTCGCAACACTTAAACGAACACCAACACAAATGGAGACCTTTTTAGGCATATGAAGGAGTGAATCGAAGGCCTTTCTGGGTGTCTTCTCATTTGCCTTTTCCGATAGGAATCTGGACACGGACGCCGACTTCTCCTTGAGGCTTTCCTTTGTAGGATTGTCCGTTGAAGCGACCGAAGCTTTGGGACCCTTGTCCGTAGCCCACAACCTTTCCTCCGTTCTTGAAGCGGTGGATGTCATACTCCCCCCGAGCGCCCAGGTTGACGTTGTAGTTGCCACGGTTTCTGCCTCCACCACTTCCATGAAGCTCAAAGCGGTGCTATATAAAAGAAAAGAGAATGATATTAGTTGTTTAGACAGCATGAGGTCGGTCTCTCTCTTAAGGTTCACGATGAGAAACGTAGCCAGTGTAGTACGACAACTAGCCTGGGGCGTTTAACGCTCGTAACGCGGAAGTGATAGACACGAACGGACATCGCTAAGGTGCTTATTTAGATCTAAAAGAAAAGGGAGTGGAGATTAAACCCAAAATCAACGTGTCTGACTGTGCAAACCTTCGCTTTATGTACTCCAAGCTGCTGTGCGCTAACACACTCAGCTTGAGATTGCCCAGTTGCTGCAGCGGTGGTAAGGATAAGTTTATTTAACAATTAATTAGGCAAAAAAAGACCGAATGAATTAGGAATCACTGACGCTATGTGGTAATTTGAGCATAAATCTCGATCAAAATAAAGCGGGACTATGTGGCCTTACAACTTGTTTTTTTTTTAACTCCTGGAAGGTCTATTTTAATATTGGGTGTAATGTCATGTGGCAAATAAGCAAAATAGTTTGCTCTATATGGTTGAAGTTCAACATATTTTGTCGTAAATCTATGCTCGTTTTTTTTTTATATCCCTAACTATTTAGTCACACAATCATTTCTTCTCTTCTGTTTATTTAAGAATTGTTAAACCCAATACTAACAGAAACAGCAGAGATAAACCAGGCTACCCGGTAAACTTCGAACATCTAGTACGCCCAAGAATTACATACAAAACACACAGACACAGACACACACATGTCATGAGACAGGTGTGTGTTTTCCACATTTTGCTCCCAAGTATCTGGTGTTCAAGTTGTTTACAGTTTTTATGGTGGTTTTGTTCATGCTGCATGGTTACACTTTGTCATTGTCGCTGTTCTGCGTAAGACGTTCATTTTAACCAACCTTTTAACAGAGCACAACTGCGTTCGATCTTAAAACTAAATGTTTCATATTGTCCTGATAAAACACGTTAGGGACCTTATTTTTGTGACACCCTCGAGAATACGTGTCTTCTACATTTTAGAAAGTTATCGATCGGAGCATGTGCTAGTTTTCGTACTTTATAATATTACAAGCTGTTTAAGCTGAATTGTGCCAAGCCCTTGAAAAACCTAGCGCGCTATATGCGTCTGTAGCTAACCCACGTTTCTTCCAGCGCAATTGAGTAAATGAAGGGATTATTTCTGCAATGTATCAGACTGGCTATTTAATACATATTTATTAGCAAACTTTTTAAAGTAGTAATTTGGAGAAAATGTTCCCACGCAAAGATTGTAGAGATTGATGAAAAACATCCCATCGGGTTGTTTCAATCAAAATAACCTTTGTGTGAATTATCTTACGAGGTTTTAAAATAAAGCTTGTCAGATTTTAATAAATACTTTAAAAGCTAAATAGCTACTCTGTGTTTTTTGGGTACATAAAATATCTAGAATTGTTTAATCGTTTTGTGAATAGTACTGTGTACGTTCTACATGTGTAACGTGAACCAGCTGTTTCGAGGTTTTAGCACAAGTTTACCTTAACATCTTCAGTGCAATTTTTCATACAGTTACAAAGAGAAATAAAAACCTAAATTCCCTCTGCTATTGCTTTACCGATAAAACGTAAAACACTTGTTTATTCTCTAAACGGGCGTTATATTAGCACAAAAACTGAAAGAACTTACACGAGGTGGAGGTTTCTGGAAGTTGAAATTTGGTCTTCGTTGCTATAATTTAGAGAACAAAAATATTACGGTACATTATACTACACATACTAAAAACACAAAAAGTTATCTGGAATAAACCGATAAATAAATTACACAAACCCAGAAGTCAGTTACCGGTAACCCACTTCTGGATTACCAATAAACATTTGACTAACAAAACAGAAATTTCAAAATAAACTTCAAGCTTCGCGGCGCCCCTTCATAAAATGCAAAGGAATGCATTTTATGACAAAAACAAATTGATGGCTCAGACAACTGTATTACTTTAAATTAATGTCATGAATATTATCCCTGAGCAGGATGCTTTTCGAATTCAGACCTTGCCTCATAATTTAATGAGCTTGTTTCACAAATCAGAGTTACCATCCTTCATCAACGCGTTAGGATAGCAAATGAACACACGTTGCCTTGTGTATTCAGAGGTCGATCAGTTTATGGTTACATATTTGAAACAAGCTGTGCCATTTTCTCGACGAAACCGGTTACAATTGTTTGTCATGCGTTGGAGGATAGATAAAAGTTGTCCGTGCACCTACATTCCCGCACAACATCCAAAGGGCCTATCACTGCAATC
Source organism: Ixodes persulcatus (assembly GCA_013358835.2). Lineage (NCBI taxonomy): Eukaryota > Metazoa > Arthropoda > Arachnida > Ixodida > Ixodidae > Ixodes > Ixodes persulcatus. Next base: position 254,331 of record JABSTQ010009546.1, on the reverse strand, counting down.
TACAGAGAGGGCTTGGCAAATGACAAGGCATGATACATGTTTCGTCCTAAAAAGTATGTATCCGTTGTGACATTGAGCATGACAAAAACACGTGAAACGTAATTTACTCATATCTCAGGATTTAGTTTTTTAGTTCAAGCGGATTTCCGGCAGAGTGGCACGTCTAGCTTTCATCACAAATAGCTCTGATTGCCTTTTCAATTTCTCAGGAAAGACAGGCAAGGTAGCTTAACAGGATTGTAGTAAAATCCAGACAGAACGTATTGGATGTGCACTTTATAGTAACAAGGAATCGATACTTCGTAGCTTGAAGTATGACAAGGGGCGTAGGTTTCTTAATGGAAAGGTCGCAGGCAGATAGGTAACATTGTTATAAAACAAATGGCCCCAGAAAAACGCTTTTTGATATAAATTTGGACTAGTGTTTGAAATTATCACATCCGTTTATTCTAATTTCGTGAATTCTGGGAAAAGCTTAAAGTAGCATATCTATACACGCCAGCACATTTTCATACATTCGCGCCGAATTTCAGTTCTATTTCCTGGAAAATTATAGAGGACAAGAGCGCGAAAGACACGGACAAGTAGACGAACAGGACAGGAGAAAGCGCTTCTTCTACTTGTCCGTGTCTTTTGCGTTTTTGTCCTTTATATTGCGTTACCAACTATCCCAATAGTTAATTACGATACTCCTCGAGAAACTTACATGTCTACCTAGGTCTTTGAAAAACCGAAATTGTTACGACACCAATAGCAGTCGGTATGAAGTATATGAAGCCTATATAGATTTCCTCGACTGTTTCATGTGGAGAAATAAGAAGCTGACAGAAGTGAACTGTAATATGTGTGCGATATTGCGACGACGCCATTCAGAGTAAGATTTTACGTAAAATACTCACAGCGTGGGTTATGGCAAGCACTGAAATGAAGACAAGAGCAAATATATGAGACATCTAGTAATACAAACAAATGGTATTAATTTCTGATTTATGCTTTGTCACGGATCCTCCAAAACAAGGAATAATGTTGTATTTAATTTTAGGAAAAAAGTGAAATATATTTACTGCATCTGGGACTGCTACAAAAGTGTTACGTTATAATATAGTTTCTGCGAACGAATGTTTTTATGAAAACTGTATTTGTAGCACCGAACGATGCTGTCGTTGCGATTATATAGGTAAGCATTGGCTGTTATTGAATGAGACTAAACGCGATCAAAACAAACCAAGCTGTATTTCTTGGAATGTTTGCAGGAAGCGCGCCGTCAAACTTCGTTGCATGCCTCAGTTATAACAGTGGCCGGGTACATCAATTCAATTTCGTAGAAAACTAATATTGTGCAGGAGCTTCTTCAACTCCGATGCTCAAAGCAGCATCATAAATTAGTGGTAGACGTTTATATCCTCGTTACACTAAGCTTTCCCAGAATCTAAAAGAAAAGAGGCGCGATGAGAAATTTGATTTTCTGCTAAGCTAATCGGTCATTCAAGATATGATAAGTTATAGTGCTTCTTTAATAACTGTGCGTGGGGAATGCAAAAGAATCCTACTCACCAGCCAGAGCGACGAAAAGGCACAGTGCGACACGAGACATTCTTACAAGAAGACACCGGCCCGTCCAATGAGATGATATCAAAGGCTGTGTTGGTTTGCCTTCGGACTTGCTTGTTTATATATGCGTGAAGGGTGAAGGAGCCGTATCCACTTTCAGTTGTGAAAGGGCTCATTGCATTCATCACTCGAAACTTGCAACGGACAGCGTCGGACGCTGACGGCTTCCTCGTGCGCCAACTGAAGGATGGAGTCCGGCGGCGGGAAATCCCCGGGAGTCTCCCGACATCGCTGACGGAGGCAGCTCCGGTTTCTTGACTGCGAATGTTTTATCAGCGGAAGCGCGGGATAAGAGAAAGAAAGAGGAAGCCATCAGACGCACGAGCTACTGCGCGAAATATGTTTCGAAAACAGTTTCATCGTTCGCTAAGGAGCCTCATTGGGGGATTGGTGGCCGAGTGCGCTAGCGTACATTAGCTCGGAGCGCGTGGAACGAAAGAACGAAAGCTGGGTTCAATCCCCACCCCTACCCGTTTCGATCTGGATGAGCATCGCACCGGTGTGCGGTCGTATCGCTAGTGCGTGATGCACGTTAAAGACCCCAAGCAAGCGGTTGTACTGCGCTGGCTAAATTTCTCATCTACAGCTGGGAGACTCGTCGCCCGTTGAGGCAGACCACGTTCGAGGCTGTAAAAACATACACACAAGCCAGTTTTCAGGAGCCTCATTGGAGACTATTTATCAGCTTTTATGAAAAACTAAACGATGATGATAATCGAAAACACGTCTTGTGCTCGTTTAACGTATGTTATCCTCATGATGTTTGTGGTGAATAAAAATATTTGTAAATACGTATATTTTTTACCTAGAATTTCACTTTAGAACCTAAATAACATGCGTACTGATGGTGTATTAAATATTAGAACAGAACATTTATTTATACTTCGATGAATGTAATTATTTGATAGAATATTGTAGGCGACACTCATAACTGAATAGCTGAGTGAAGGATGCATCGATGGCCGTGTCCCACTTTCTTAGGAATTTAATCAAACTTCATTTCTGCGAATGAGCATTGCGCGTGAAGTAATCGTTTTTGTTGAAGTAAACACTGATTTACAACATAATTCCAGTTCTGTCATCTGTGTATGATGTACTGCAGTTTTGAGTGTGACTTTTTGAATAAACGACACGTTATGAATTCGTTTCAGAAAACTCCACCTTGAGTCAATTGCAATGCGAAATATCAAGTGAAATTCCACTCTACCTTATTTATTAAGCAATATTGTCATATATAGTGTGGATCTAGGACGGCTTAGCATGTACTTAATTTTCGCAATGTATGCAATTCTGTTTCACTTTATTTTTGTTGGCTTATACTTCTCCTTCCTTTTCTTTAGTGAAGAATGGAAAAAAACGAAGTCGAGCTGTTGAATGAAATTCATAGTAACCCTGAGACGTAGGAACACTAAGAAAAAAAACAGACAGAACACAGAAGTCTCTAACAGAGCTTGAAATTTATTGTACAACCATCGCCTTATATACATGTCCCAGACCTCTTTCACAATTCAAACGCTCCTTTCTTTAAACGCTAACTTTAAACCTATATGGACAACAGCACATAACCTCGAATCGCAAAAGCTTACACGCCCGTAGCATAAAAGGACAAAAACCCGAACACAAAATGTCAAACACACACACACACACACACACACACACACACACACACACACACACACACACACACACACACACACACACACACACACACACACACACACGCACGCACACGCACACGCGCACGCGCACGCACACACGCGCACGCGCACGCACACACACAGCACGCACACACGCACGCGCACACACACACACACACACACACACACACACACACACACTCACACACACACACGAGGAATGCGAAAAATTCCCGCACTTGGCGAGGTCAGACCAGTGTTGTACACGTTCCTGAAAACGTGGAACGTAAGCTCGCTCCTCGCTCCTTCTGATTTTCGGAACGCAGACCCCGTTACAAGTTCCATCGATGAGAAAGGAACTCGTTCCCATTACCGTTTAAAGAAATGGAAAGTATCGTTACAGATACGTCACTTTTGTATGTGCTAATTACCATAATTACTTATTTCAAACGAAGTTTTAGATACAATGTATCCCATCAAACGTCAACATACAAATTTGGGTGCCCCGATGGAAGGACACCAGGAGAAGAAAACAACCGGAAGCAAGGTTTCATTTGTTGATATATTCACCTTTAAAAATCACAGCGTTTTAACATATTCCTGTTTGTAGTGGGCGATTCAGACCATCCAAATGTACTGTGAGCCGGGAAGAAGGAGCGGGGTTTATTTTATAATTCTTTATTAACGAGTTACTCCACATTGGAAGCACGTTTTACAACAACCTTGCACGTTTCAATCTAACCCAGTCCCTCATTAAAATTTAACAACAGTTGCTTCCATATGTTGATACCTGCAAGACGAGCAAATGGAGAAGAGGGTAGGGCTTTTGCCAGGTCAGTCCTGAAAACTACCATTCCTTCGTGAGAATCCGATCCGTTTTTCAATTTTAAGTGAAGGGGAGGGGGGGGGGGGGTTGAAGGGCGGGAAGGCGAATAAAGGTTAATTTTTGTGTATCATTTAAGTCACCAATGTTTGAGCTACAAGAGTGCGGCTCATGTCTGGTAACCTGCTCTTGTTGTAACTGTAGGTATCTCTTACTCGGCCTTTACCCTTTCCAGTATGCTATTTAGTATTGCGAAATTCATATTAGTTATTGTGAAATCGGCAAATGAAAATTATGCAAAAACCAACATTCAACTATACCCGCACTATTCAGTGCCGTGACGTCAGTGGCAGGCAGGCTTGCCCGTCGAGCAAGCAGTCTAAAAAATAAAATATGCCGATCATTTGATCCGTGCTGGCGCATGGGTACTGGAGCGAGCTTCCAAAGCATTGATTTGACACCATGAAACTGCTTGGAATCAGTTGGGAACAAATTCTACAGCCCAAAAAGTGAACCCCTGCCTTCCACTGACGTCGCTTTTTCGTTGTTGCCAGTAGAGACTTTCAGTTTGAAAAACACGGTGAGGACCAAAATTCTAAATTAAATAACTTCGTGAAAATAAATTATTTTGACCTAATATTTGGGATACTATTTTAGCGATGTTGTTTGGCGAGTTTAGCAAATTTTCAAGCAAATCGGGGACCATGAAGAAATCGCCGGAGTACCCCTTTAAATGACGGCTGTAGTCAGCATTAGATTTCTTGGTGTATGAGGATTCATGGAAGCAAAGAAAGTATCTGAGTTAAGACGTTCCTCTTTGTGTGTCTTTCCCGTCGACTAAAAGTCTTGTTTTTGGTGCCGCAGTATCGATCACTCAAAAAATATTAAAGGCGTTTACAATTCGCTGTAATGCCGAAATAGAGCGCAGCTCTTGAGGAGGAGAATGGCAGGGGTGGGTATGCCCATGTGACGTCACGAGCGTGACATCACTCGTGACTTTCGTGACATCACACGTGATTCTCGTGCCGTCACTGGTGACCCTCGTGAGTTCAATCGAGGCCCTCGTGACGTCACTAGTGACGTCACTCGTCGCACTCATGACGTAAGACTTGACCATCGTGACGTCACTCGTGACCTTCGCGACGTCACTTGTAACCCTCGCGACCTTCGTGACGTCACACGTGACCCTCGTGACGTTACTGGTGACCTTCGTGACGTAACTAGTGACTCTCGTGACGTCACACGTGACCCTCGTTACGTCACTGGTGACCTTCGTGACGTCATTTGTGGCCCTTGTGACGTCATTCGTGACCCTCCTGACGTCACTGGTGACCTTTGTGACGACGCTCGTGACGTCACGTGTGACGTCACGCGGTTACGCCGACGCCGACGGCGACAGCGACGCCGCTCAACAAGGAAACGGGCGCCTAGGAGTTGCGCTCTAAAAATGAATAAATGTGTACCAGCTGGCATGCGGCCAAGCAGTTCCCAAACGAGCACCCTGCAAAATAAACCCTAAAATAAGTAACAAAAAGGTAACAAGATTCCTGCTTTTCGTAAAGTTATTGTGTTTATATACTTTTTAGAGTTGTCCCCTTATAAATGAAATAAAGATCATAGCAACGAAAAAGTAGGAACGGCTTTCCTTTTTCCGTTACGGTGAAAACATAACGAGTTTTCGTTCCTGTTCCACCGATGCAGAATGGAACAGCGGCGTTCATTTGTTCCTCATAAAAGGAACGCGTTCCAGGACCGCCGTTCCGTACAACACTGGGTCAGACTGTGCACCCGGCAACACGTATCAACTCTTTTGTTTCCTTAACAAGAGACAAGGAAGGTTGTCGAACAAAGAAACTACAAAGCACTACACCGAAAGAAAGAGAAAAACTTCGAAACGTAAATCATTTGACGCGCCTGAAAAAAAAAAAAAAAACAAGTTTATAAACTATTTTGTTATCTTATTCATTGGATAAGGAAGGTTGACTGATACTTGAAGACAACGTGACTAAGCAGGCGAGCTGGTTATTATAAGACATTCTACAACGCAAGACGGAGGTTTACAAAGAGGGACAAACACAAACGTGTTGAGACGTTTGTGTTTGTCCCTCTTTGTAAACCTTCATCTCGGGTTGTAGAATGTCTTCACTGATACTATTCCCGCAGCTTATGATACGATAACTATAGGAGAGTGATAAGAGAAACTATGCGTAGTTTAAGCCCTGTGAACTGTATCAGTCAACCTTCCTTATTCAAAATTAACATTGCGGCTAGTTTCCATACATTGTAAAAAATAAAAAGCTCAAACACCAAGGAAAAGTAGAGGGGACAGGACAGAGCGCTTATCCCCTCCTATTTTCATTAGTATTTGAGCTTTTTATTTTTAACAACCTTTCTTATCCCTGGATAAGAGCACAAAAAAGTTTCAATTTTGTGGGCTCTTTATATATATTTTTTTTTTACAGATGAGTTAAGTGAATATAATGTTCGGGGTTTTCCTATTCCTTTTGGTGTGGTGCTTTTTGGTTTCTCTGTTGGACAACCTTCCTTGGGTCTTGTTAAAAAGAAAAAAAAAAGTTGGTACATGTTTCCGTGTTCACTGGCTGACCTTGCCAACTGCGGAAATTTCTCGCATTCCTCTTGTGTGTGTGTGTGTGTGTGTGTGTTTTGTCCTTTTGCGTTCGGGTTTATGTCCTTTTATGCTACGGGCGTGTACGCTTTTGTGATTCGAGGTTGTGTGCGGTTGTCCGTATAGGTTGAAAGTTAGTGTACATTGTGTAATGGGCGAGGAGGTTGTTTGAATTATAAAGTAGGTTTGGGACATGTGTATAAGGCTTTGTTTGTTGAATATATGCAATGTTGTGTTAAAGACTTAGGTGTTCTGTTCGTTTTTTTATTGTTTATACGTCTCAGGGTTACTATGGATATACTTTTCTTTAACCTTTAATCAGTTCCATTGTGTATGTAGTTTTTTATGTGTTTTCTCCTGCTTGCTGCTGACAATTGCAGTGGCCTGATGATTTGTCAATCTGTGTTCTACACCTTTTTCTCCTTGGGTCCCTTATCATGATTGAAGGAAAAAAGATATTAATATTACATCCTTTGCTGGAGGTGCGGTCCTTCCTGAGCCTCTGCAACGAAGTCGTTGCTCCACAGGAATTACGAACTTCAACGGCCACAGGCCGCAATGCCGGAAGGTGATCAGGGCTTTCCTCAACTTTTCAGCCCATACTACTACAAGGATCCCTCCCACTTACGAACACATACTTACGGACACACAAACCTCGCACATACGAACGGGCCAGCCTCCACAATGCCTGGGACAACACGTTTAAACTAGCAAACATCGTCTTTTATCTTTAGGACACCGCTCAGGTCTGGTTTGACAACCACGAAGATAAAATCAACTCTTGAGAAACGTTTAAGACCAGCCTATCAGGCATGCTCCGTTGTCCAGTCAGTCGCAATTAAAACGCCAAACACACGCTTGATTCTCGGGCAGAAACAGTGAGTGAAGTTGTCATCACTTTGAGGGAAGCCGTGCTCTCCCTCTGCAAGCGTACTGATGCTGGCATATTCGAGTCAGAGAAAGTGTGGCATATAATGAAAGGTATTGTCGACAATGCGTTTGCCATGCTCCCATCATTGACCTCGACTACGGATGACTCAGTTAGAGAAGGAGTGTCGACGATCGGAAGCGCATAGGAAACGACGCATCGCGGGCCAAGCCACCGTCTCCAGGCTGTACAACTGCATCGCATCGGCTACTGCTCCGCCGACCTGGCTGAAGACGCCCATCAGAGACCTGATTAAAGCGGAACTCGCACTCTTATTGCCGTTGTTTCCTTCCTCCATCGCTGCTGACAAGCAAGCCGTCACCAAGGACCACTTGCGGCGGCTCATTCATAAAGAATTATCAACCTTCCCCATGATACTTACAGAAACTGTCTGTGACCCCTCACCTGCACGCCATCACCACTGTACCTGGCCTTAACCTGGCGCGCCACCCCGACCTTTTTATCAGCGAAATAACAACAAAGAACGCCGCTGGGGCAACGACTATCGCGATGCAACTCGGCACCCTACCTGTTTTTACAGCGGAATAGAAGACAAGTTGCATGGTATTTTCATCGTCGCCAGTGGGAAACTTCACTGAACCGTTTACGCTTCGCGACCAACTGCTTCGTACGACCTCGAGCAAGACGGCAATGACAATCATAATTGCGGCGATCGCGATACTACCCCACCAGGTTCAACTCAACGCAACGTTCAGCATCCGCCGGCCAACCGGGGTCGCCGCAACAGGAGCCCTTCACCTCGCTATACGTCGTCTTCACCCCTTCGGCCCGACCAGACCTTTTATAAGTCCTGCATTGAAGGAAAAAACTAAATGCAGCAGCTTAAGAGGGTACACCTGCTTCTGCGCTCAACGAACGTCCCCCACTGTCCATTTGAGAATCTAATTTGTTAGATATCGTTATCAAGAAGGTGAAATTCACGAAATTAATTGACACAGGCGTATGTAATATTATTGGGAAAAGTATTAGAAGGAAATTTCGGCTTGTTGGCACACCTTGAAAGAGAGGTTGTCTACGTTTAGCTAAAACATCTGATTCACCCAGTCGGCGTAGTTTCCGTATACATCATTATTGGAACTGACTCTCATAGGCATTGCTTTGCCAGTATAATATAACTGCACGTGCTACGTTATTCTCGGATGGGCCTTTTTACCTACACCTCACGCACTTATTGATTGCGGTAGAAACGAAGTGTATTCAAGCGACATTGAAAATCATTTCATTCCATTCTCGGCGAAATCGTCGTTTTTTGATCCGACATTGACTATCACATGCCACATTTTTCCACCGTGCTCAACCAACCGATTGAAGACGCAACTGACTCGGTTTAGTTACTTGAGCCTAACAGATCACTTTATTTTTCAAAAAAAGACATTGCCTTGCCTGTAGCACTCACCACCTCGCGTGACCACCGAACTCCCGTATGGATATGCAACAAAAATCATATCGGTCAAGCTCTGCCCGCTGGTACCTATGTTGCGAGGGACGATATTCAGACAACACATCAATACCAATAGCCACACACCATCCCAATCATGTTCATCACATACCAAATCCCACCAGCTTAAAACCGATGCTCTCCTTGAGACGACTGATTCTCGCTTACCAGTTTGCAAGCATGGTTCCTTATTAAACATTTTAAATTACTTCGAGGAGGTATTTGACATCGATTCAAAATATTTAGGTGGCACCAGCACTGTACAGCATACCATCCACACGGGAGACCACCACCTATTAAGGAGTCGCCCTATCGCGTTTCCCAAACTAAACGACACGTTTTTTTTTTCAAAGGCAGGTTACCCAGGTGCTACGCCAAAATATAACTGAAGAGTCATTCAGACCCAGGTCCACGCCGGTTTTAGTATAGTCAAAAAAATGAAAGCCGTTTACAACTCCCTGTAACGCCGAATTAGAGCGCAGCTCTTGAGGAGGAGGAGGGAAGGGTACTAAGGGGGGGTCATGTGACCTCGGGGGGGGGGGGGGGTCTCGGGGGGGGGGTTCACGTGATCTCGGGGGCGTCGCCGGGTAGCATGCAACCCAGCGACTCCCGCGGGTTGCGTGCAACTTGGACTGAATGCAACCTGGGTTGCACGCAACTCGCGGTTACGCCGACGCCGACGGCGACGCCGACGCCGCTCAAGCCGGAAACGGGCGCCTAAGAGCTGTGCTCTAATATATGGTAGCTGAAGATTATGTGTTGACTCCAGAAGTTTAAACAGCATCACAAGAAATATATTTATCCTTTGAAGCGTATAAATTAGTGCTATGGATACATTACAAGGCGCCAGATACATTTCATCAATCAACATGTGGTCAAGATATTGGCTAATAAGTATGTACGACAAAGATCGAGAAAAAAGAGCGTTTGCAAAATCTAATATCTTGTACCAATTTCGCGTAACGCCCTTCGGACTTTGCAAAGCACCCGCGACATTCCATATAATTATGAATACAAAATGGCGCGGCCTCAGGAGGACATCAAGTATATGTTATTAGACAACGTGGTAGTGTACTCTGCCTTTTTCGGTGAGCGTTTACCTCGACCACGCACAGTTCTTATGTGTTTAGTTCCTAATATATGGTCATATTTCTGATAAATCGAGGTTGTACTCGTTGTCGTCCTACAAATAAGGACTCAGTTGACTTTAGCATGGTAAAAAACTCTCGAGTAACAAAGGGGGGCTTGTCCCCTTGAAATTGTGAAGGAAGGATTTCTTTTGGGATGCACTTGTGCAGTTCCTGCAGATCGTCGCCGTGAAAGTGAACCTGAAATCAAAAGAAGAATATATGCAAATACACCTTCGAGAAATATCGGGTTTGTGCGTTGATGTTATACTAAAACGATAAGTATACTTCTCGCATTAGAACGACGGCACAAACGCTGTACATTTTCTTCACTCTGAGTCTGCTTTCGGTGATAAGACCGAAATGAAGGGGGCTCTTTATCCAGCTTGTAGTTAACAGAGCTTGGAGGTTTACCAGCACAAGGCATGCAAACTACAGGGTGAGATCGAGGAAAGAGAACACGGTGTTTTGGCCCGCGTGAATAAACCACGTATCGCGGAGTGCTGAAGCTTTGTGAGAAAGTGACTCTTGTGGTGGCGATAAAAGCCAAACTTTGAGCAGATCACGTTATTTGAATCATACGCTACCTCAAAAGTAAATCGTTATTTTTGCGGCTTAGTATTCACACTTACTGTCCTAGGTTAAGACACAAAACACAGTGTCAAGGAAGCATTTCTTGTTGCCGACAGCCACACTTTTGTCACCTTGAGCAACAGCTGGCCCTCAAAAGTCTCTAAATGTCGTCCACCGTGCTGAACACCCTACCAATCGTGGCCCTCACGAATGCCTGACGCACTGCACAGCGCGCGTCTTGCGAATAATGGAGCAGATCCCTGCCCCGGTGAAAGCACAAAGCTGCGTTTTTACAGTCAGAGTTTGACGCTGTTACAATCACAAGGCTGTAAAAGCTACCATACAAGTAAACCAACCTGGAACAGGATCCATACCTGTATATCTGAACATATTTCACGCAACAAATATCGCCAAACGGCAGGAGCGGAAAATTGCAAATACAGGGTAACTACACATAACGATTCAATTATATATTTGCTTATATCTTGATCTTCCATTGGCCCTGAACACATGTCAAGCCTTGTTTCAGACGTCGGTAAATAATATCATGAAGTTTTTTTGTAAATGTAAAAGAACAAATACTCAGGGGATCCCTCTGAAGACTAAAATAGAATGTCGATTAAAACAGGGAAAAAAGACGCAGCTAAGCCGTGTCCAAATTTTCTCCGTACCGTTCAAAACGCATGTAGCAGGGGTCGGCCGTACCACGGCTCAGTGTTATTCAGCTAGATGTCAGCTGAAGCAACGTCAGCGTCGCTCCACAGCGATAGCAAACGACAGTCAAGTCGGTAATCCAGAATCTGACATTGTTGCTTAATAACACCAAAAAACTTGCGTCGCCAGTATTTTTTTTTAATTAGTTGCTTTAATAGGGCTAGAAAACAACGCAATAGGTTCCGCGTTCAAATACGCATTTTACCAACGACGTTCCCTGGTACTGTTAAAAAAAAAAACGGTGCCATTTTTACATATGTCACAAAAAAAAACTGAGACACGAAAAGGGAGACTCGAATTTAGGCAACATTGACCTTTTTGAAGATAAAGTGAAAAGCAGCACAAAAACAAAGAAACATTCCTATCTCCAAAATATGAAAAATGTTATAATATCTTTCTAGCAGCATGCCAGTTATTGTCACATTGTTTTCAGTCGATTATCGAGTTGAACTTTATTCCAGCGAAAGACAGATCGTCTCCTCCTTTTGTTACATTATGCAAACTTTCGTATTCACTGTAACCTATACACGTTTGCAAGAAAGGCTCCTGTACGCTGCCATCTTGAGTGATACTGGCGCCGTATAACTTTTCTGCCTTTCTGGGGTGCGCCCGGAGCACGTCAGTGGGGTGCGACGGTCGCCGACAGCCTGTGTTAGCGACACACCTACTGTTTCGGAACGCAGGAGGAGGTATCTACACGGAATCGTAGCATCAAATATTGTAAGACAGGGCATCTTTAAGCGTTGCAGCTGACTTTATAACGATCGCAGCTACTGTTCCAGCACGTCGTGGAAGCCAGATCTGCCACGAGCGCCGCCAACGTTGATGCAATGGCCATGCAGCTTCTGGCGTATTCTGATGAGCGCTTTGAGATTAGATATTTTTCAAAGTTTATTTTTTGTTACTGCTTTAGTTATTTTATTTAAGTGTTTGTGCTCTTTCGCGGTTGAAAACAACACCTGTATGTTTTATTATTATTATTTTATTTATTTCTGCGCTCAGTGGTGTATGCGTCAGCGAGAGACGCTTGGCAACATTGTACGACAAGCCGCGAACCTCCTGGCTGGATAGTAGGTCTGCCTCACCTCGTCGAGCGGTTCGAGGTTAAGCCGGGATCAAGCTTGCAAAGGTGTCTAGTGGCATTGTTAATTATCTTGTGCTCCTGCAAGAAGCTCAACCGTCTGGTGTCCTCCTCTCCGCGTCTTCGAGAGCAAAGAAAGGCAGAAAGGACAAAAAGAAAAGGCGCTTACAGATCCGCTAAATGAGCTCGCGTGTACTATGGGCGTTAATTTCATTTTTTTGTTGTTGTTAGAAGTAAACATTTTGACTTCAGAAGTTTGCCTAATTCTGTTTTCACCAAGAGTCCGGTTAATTATTTCTCTGTGCTTCCTCCTTCGTTGTGGGCGAACAGGCTGATGAGTCACTCTTTACAAACAACCAAACCACAAAATAAGTGCCGAACTGAAGTGTCAGGCGACGTTGACATAAGTTCATATTAGTAGCAACAGAGCGTAAGAACACGGACAAAGGAAGAGGACGCTTAGAAAGACAAACACAACGCTGTGGTGTGTCTTTCTATCTGTCCTCTTCCTTTGTCCATGTTTGTTATGCACTGTTGCTACTAATATGAAATCTAACCAACTCGTCCAAGCTTTCATCTTAGAAAGTTGAGATAAGATTTGGGCATATTAAGAATGTCAAAACTTGCGTTTTGTAAGTGCAGGTGATAGTGTGATTCCAGTACAACTTAACCTAAAACAAAACTTAGCACTTGTCGGTGCTAAAACTCCAGCGTTTTTCCTCCCAGAATTAAAACCAAAAGGTAACGCATTGCGTAGAAGTCTGATTTACTGTCAGTTTGGAACTAATTGGAGATGGCGGGCAAACATCAGTAACCTCTCAGAGGGTGAATGACCCAATAATTGTATACGTTTTGTGGCTGTGAGCACGCACACGAAGGGTGATCTGGCTCCAGTAAATTAAGTGCATTTGTTTCGGAAGGACTACGACATAGTCATACCCGAGAGAGCGCAGTCTGGTCCAGGAACGGTGTGATCATCTTGAATAAGACGTTGAAGGTGTATGGCTCTCGAATGATCTCCACACGCTTCTTTTTTACCGGATATCCTGACTGTAACAAATAAAACGTCAACCGATAAATAATTCTAATATTCGAATTCTGTGCGTTGCCATATTTGTCTATTAGGTTGGTGACAGTGTTAGAAAAATTCGCGGTAATCCCTCTATATATTGCGGTTTTTAGAGTTGTTTAGCGTGTGAGATTGACATTTTACTGCTGACAGGATATTTAGCCGTTTTTTTTGCTACGTTCAATGTTTTTATAGAGGTCTAAAATATTCTACAGTTTTCATATATTTAGCATGAAATAGTTCGAGTTCTGTGATAAGCTAGAGTTATCATAACTGTTCGTTATTCTAAGAAGATTTATTGTCGTTGAAATTAACAATCCCAAAACGAATCACATATTACCATGGAAGACAGTCGTGCATCTTCTGAACTTATTTCTTCGTGAATTTACGCGTAGCAACAGAAACAGGCCACGGGGTAAAAACAAAATGACATAACGCGGGATTACCGTTTTGCTTTTTTTCAGAATAAATGAGTTCTCGAGTTAGGGTGGCGATGGTCGGACGTCTTTATAGGTTTGGTGACCCGGACCTGATACGGGTTACAAATGACGCATACCATTCAGTACTTTGTAGACGTAGCGCCGAGGGGACGGAACGTTGCCGTTGCCTGATGCGGAGGAAAGAAGCTGACCCTGTAGACGTACAGGTGCGCCATCTACACACTCTGCTGAGGTAGAGTTGAGGTCTGCTTTGAAAGTAAACTGGAAGCCTAGGAGCACCTTTGGCAGGTGATTCACCTAATAAGTGCGCCCTTCGAGTGCAGAGATGGCGGATTTGAGTTGCCGGTGGAGGCGTTCAACCAAGCCATTCTTGGAGGGGTGATTCGCCGCAGTACAGGGTGTCACCGAAAACAATTTACAGGGTTTTTTTTACCGCAAATATGAACAATGCTGTGATAGACAGTGACGCTGCTATTATCTTATCCTAATCTACTTGCCCTCCTTTTTGTTGTTCTGTATCCAACTACGAATTTGCCGTAATTGCAAATGGTTATCTGTGAGCGCCACTAGTCGCTGGGCCGATATCACGCCGTCATTGAACTGTTCGGTCAGCAGTACGTACTCTTGCGCATCTCTGTCAGCAAAACGTGTGCTTTGGTCCTCCATTCCGAGTACCAAGAAGCGACTCAAGGCATCTGCCGTGATGTTGCTTTTTCCTGGCTTTTACTCGACGTTGTATGAGCAGGCACTCAGCAGTAGCGCCCAGCGCTGCAGTCTTGCAGCCACCATCGCGGGTATCGGTCTTTCCCGGTGAAAGAGCTCTACGAGGGGATTATGGTCGGTAACTAGCATGATCGTATGCCCAAGCAACTATTGCCGTAATTTGGTAACACCAAACACGAGAGCAAGCGCCTCACGCTCGAGCTGCGAGGATTTTCGCTCTTCCACAGAAAGCGTCCGAGAACGAAATCCGATCGGGCGCTCCTTGCCATCTTCTCGGTGCGACAGTACTTCCCCGATCCCTGTGGGTGACGCAACACATACTAACCATAATGGCTTCTTAGGGTCGTAGTGCGCGAGGAAGTTTGCCTCCCGAAGTAAAGTCTTTGTTTGTTTGAAAGCTTCCTCCTTGACATCGCCATAATTCCATACTGTCCCCTTCTTCAGAAGATCCCACAAAGGCCCCAAGCTCGAGGATACGTCTGGCAAGAACTTGTGGTAATAGGTCACTAAACCCAAAAGACGCTCTTAATTATGTCACGCAGGTTGGTGAGGGTAATGAAATACCGCAGCCACGTTTTCCGCCTTAGGGTGTAGGCCTATCGCGTCAATTCGGTGACCTAAGTAATCGACTTTTTGCTGCCGAAACTTGCATTTCTCTGGATGCAGCCTTACCCAGGACTCCCGCAGCCGCCGCAACACTGTCTGGGGAAGGCTGCAGTCGTGTTGTTTCTCGGCCACAATAATGCCGTCTAGATATACCTGTACACCAGGCAATTCTTGCAACACCGCTTCAATGCGTCTTTGAAAAATAGCCGGAGCTGATGCGACACCGAAGGGTAGCCGATTAAAGGCGAACAAACCCTTCTGTGTGTTCACCACTGTCAGGATACTGGCTGCTTCATCCGAGGGCGGCTGGTTATATGCCTCTTTCAGGTCAATCGCGCTAAAGACTTCCCCGCCGTTTAGCGCCGCAAAAGTGACTTTAATTCGTGGCAGCGAATATTGTTCGACATGGCAGGCACTGTTAACCACCATTTAAAATCACCGCAAAGACGAATGCTGCCATTCCTTTTAACAACAGGAACCAGAGGTGTCGCCCAATGTGACGTTGCCACTGGGGACAATACGCCTAACTTTACCAGCCGGTCCAACTCATCAGAAACCTTCTCTCGCAGTCCGTACGGCACGGGTCGAGCTTTGTAGAACTTGGGGACCGCACCTTCGCGAAGTTGGAAGCGGGCTGGGGGACCCTTCAACAATCCTAGGCCCGGCTCGAACAAGTCGGAGAACTCCGCCAGTATCGGACCGACGCCGGTAGCGCTTGTTCGCTCACCTTGACACTGATTGACGAAGGCTGGCGCTGTCAGCGGGTGGAAATCATGCAGCAGGTCACGGCCGCATAGGTTAGGTCCAGGGAACTCCAGTACTGTCAATTTTCCGGTCACAGTCGTGTTCCCCAGCGAAACTTGCATATCGAGCTGTCCGCGGACAGGCAGTTTTCCCAGGAAGCACGTCAGCTCTGTCGCAGTCTTGCGAAGTTCCGACCAGACGTCCTTGTGTCGCAGGTACGTGGCCCTTGTGATGACGGACACCGGTGCCGTGTGTCTAGCTGCATATCCATTGCTACATCACCCCAACGCAAGGTTCCTATGAACGGTTGGACTGCGCTGAGGTTCCCGATAAAATACTGTGCTTCCATCGCAAAGAGACCGTCCTGGCCTTCGTCTGCGTCGGCCTGCATATCTAAGGCCATTCTGCTTTTTGGCTTGTTGCTGGTAGCGAAGCAGCGTTTCGCCAGGTGGCCAGTCTTGCCACAGCGGAAGCACCGCGCGTTGCGAAACTTGCACTCTTTAGCTTCATGCTTGCTTCCCCGCACCTTGGGCAAGGTTCTCTGTTGCTCTTCCAAGTGTTTGGTCGAAGCGTTCTGTCTTGGCTTTCTGCTGGTCGGCCGTGGAGTGCATGCACCGCGTTGTCCTCCTCCCCCCCCCCCCCCCCCCCGGGCTTCAGCTCTCGGGTCATCTGATGTACGTTGTTCGTGGCCATTTCCGCAGCCAGGGCGATTTCCTAAACTGCGTGAAGTGGAAACGACGTCTTCGCGAGCATGTGTCTTCTCACGTCAGGGTCCCGTATTCCACAGACGATGCGGTCGCGCAACATTCGCTGTAGCGAGCTTCCCAAGTTGCAAGTGTCTGCCAACTGCCGAATAGCCCCAATGAAATTCTTCACCGTTTCGTCTAGCTCTTCGTTTCTTGTAAAAAAAAAAGTACGACTACATAATCTCGTTCGCCCTCGGCGAGTAGTGCTCCTAAAGCAGCTGCGTGACTTCTTCATACAGAAGATCATTTACCTTGCTTGGGCAGCACCGACTGCTCAGCACCGTGACCGTCCGTGTGTTTAGTGCGGCCACCAGGAATGCCCGTTTCTTCTTGGTGTCGCTCACGCCGTTCCCCTCAAAAAAAGGCTTCCAGTTGCAAAATGCACGCGTCCCCCTTGTCCACTGTCTCCTCGAACTGCGGGGGACTTAGTAATGCCGCCATGTCTGGCAATCCAAGTTGTCGGCATCAGTGGCCACACCGCTCCGCAAGTGTAACCATCTTCGTGGCCACTGAACCTTTCTGAGGACGAACTGACGCTGAGTCATGGGCTTATCTACTAGGGGCACTGTGCGGTAATCCCTCAAAACCCAGAGAAACAATGCTAGCGATGTTACATGCCATGAGTTGACAGCGTCATTGAACGTTTGGCCAAGCTCTGCCAGGCTTGCGAACGATGTATGCCACCAGCAACGCCCCCCGTTAGCTGGCCGGACACGAGAGAAAGCTAGTCAAGATTGCATGTCGATTTTGCGGGGCCGGTCGATAATCACATGCAGCTTATTATCATTGACTCGCACAGCAAGTGGCTCGAGGTCATCCCAATAAAGACGGGCCCTTACGACTATCGAAGCCTTGCGTACCGTTTTTGGACCGTTTGGGTGGCAAACTACCGTTGTGTCAGACAACGGACCGCATTTTATAAGTGACGAATTTCGCAGGTTCGTGGAGCGGAACAACATCATCCACCTGACAATCACGCCCTACCACCCCCAGTCGAACGGACTGGCCAAGCGGGCCGTTCGTACTATCAAGCAAGGGCTGGTAAAAAACTGCGTGGGATCCCTTCAGACTCGTCTTGCCCGGTTTCTCTATCGGTATCGTTCAACTCCCCTAGCATGTGGAAAAACACCGGCCATGTTGTTACTCGGATACGAAATCCGCTCGTGCCTCGACAACGTTGTACCTCGGCCCAGGACGGCGAAGGAGGTACCACAACGAACTTATCAGAAAGGGCAGTCGGTGTGGAGCCGTAATTACGGAAAGGGGAACAAATGCGAACCAGGTACCATAGAAGCAACCATGGACGCTAGAATGGTTCGTGTGCGCGGCTCACAGGAGGGCCAACAACCAAGACACCATGACCAATTGAAAAACCGAATTGTCCCCACGGAGCTTGCGACTATAGTGAAAGCCCTACCCCCGGTCGAGGAGGGATCAGCGGCCCCTCCTGGCGACCCCCGCGAAGAGGAGCTGGTCGCAGAGCCTTCAAGGACTCCCGTGGATGACACCCCCGTCACCATCAGCACTCAGCCAACGAGCCCGCTGAGGCGTTCCACTAAAAGACAGAAGCCACCGGAACGTTACTCACCTCAAAGGTGGAGGAGTGCTGTGACAGACAGTGACGCTGCTATTATATTATCCTAATCTACTTGCCCTCCTTTTTGTTGTTCTGTTCTTTCTTTTGCTCACTAACACACTAGCTGATAAAAAGAAGCAGAGGCCTTAAATACACGTTCAGTCTGCCCAAGACGTTGTACGAGACACTTCAAACTACGCATCGCCAAAGGCTCATTCACCGCCCAAGGTAGCGCTAGAGGCCCGAACCAGATTCCAAAGTTTCAACACGAACCGATATTTTACGCAAAGGTAATGAAGTTATTTTCAGAAAATTTCGATGAGAAAATGGTGGCTGACAGAGCTCTGGAGTACATGGAGCTCTATGTCGCCAGAGATCTAAAACGGGCAAAAATGAGCCCCATTTTCCCATTGAAAGTTTAAGAAAATCACTTGTAACTTTTGAGTAAAATATCGGTTCGTGCCGTAACTTTGGCATCTCGTTCGGCCCTCTAGCACACCTTTAAGGGCGAAAGATCAGCGTTAGGCGACGCGTAGGTTTAATTTTGCGGCTAAAAAAACATGTACATTTCTTTTCGGGGACACCCTGTATATGTGGTGAGTAAGCAGTAATGCTGTTAATAATGCAAAAAAAACGGTGATTCAAAATGCCGTCTTCTATTCATTCTGATGTTAGATGGACATCGGAAGCGACTGATCTACATGACAACGAAGGTTGTTGTGACTGTTTCTGCCGTATTGTCTGGAAAAGGCACTTGTTGTGAACCCTCGAGTGTTCCCGCTTGATCCGCGAGCATGTTTTAGAAATAAGTGAGTTGAAGAGCATACCCAGGACTGTTCGGATGTCCTTACAGTATTTATGTTTTTCAAGCCTGCCCGACTTAACGTGCTTTGAACTTTGAACTTAAAAAAAAAAAAAAAAATGTTGCACGACGTTTGGGAACTATTGAGATGCATGTTGTCAGCTATGGTAACACCCCTGGTAACAGCCATATGAGGCATTGGATCTCATTTTTTGCACTAATGAGCAAAACGGATTCCCCTCTACGAAGAGATCGTTTAATTATTATATTTTTCTGCACTAATTACAGAAGTAAAATGCATTAAATTGTCATACTCTCCTGTGTCCAGATTGTAATAAAATGTTTTAGCGGTTTTTAGCAGGTTTTTAAATTTTTGAGTTGGCAACAATAGATGTAGAACGCGTTCTAATACCGAGTATGCACTCCTGCGGAATATCAGATGCTGCACGTGCGACCATAACTTTGTGCCTCGGCATTTGTCGCCTGCGTGCTACGTAATTAAAAAGTGTATATTACAGCCCATAAATAGCTTAAAAGAAACTCAAGGAGTTATAAGTTTGAGCATAATATTATAACTCCGCAGTCGTTAATTTCTGATAATATACCATCGGAGTGTTCGAAAAGAAAATCAAGATGAGAAAAGAGCGGTCTTAATAAGCCACGCTCTTCGTTTTTTGGGTTGTCAGTGACTTCAATGGAGGTGTCGGTAAGCCTTCTGCGTTATCATTATTTCGTTTCAATAAGGTGCGCAGGACCGGCGCATCTAATTCAAATTCGACAAGTAGGATCAATGAGCGCTCAAGGGATGAAAGGCGCGGATACCTAACTACGTTTGCTTCTAGCTTTATGATTGGGTGGTTGGCTAATTAATGATTGGGTATCAGCTAATGCCTCTATCACATTCGCTTAAGAGCAATAAGGTGTCGTTTTGAACGCACCAAGCCCTGCGCTGCTTATGCTGTCTCTGACGATGTTGCTCTTACATATACAAATAATGATATTTACCCATTGTTTTGGAAGATATGTCAGTCGTCGATTCTTCCGAGAATAATCGGATTCAGTTTGTAGCCAATTGGTGAAGAGATGGTAATTCCTAACTCTATCGAAGGTCGCATTTACACGAATGTACTAGTACTGGATTGAGTCGGTCTTTGACAGGTTACGTGTATCTATTCTTTTTGTTTGGTTCTCAGAAATTGTTTATGTCCGCTCTCAATACAATGCGCTGTTGTATTCATTCAAGCCCGGATAATGTCCAGGGTACAACCCATGCTCTGGGCATTGTTGATTCAAGCACGTGGCTGTTATAAAGATTAGCGGCATGTGGTCGCAAAAGTTCACCCTTAAAGGTGCACTAAAGACGCTTCTGTGATCGCCTGTTCTTTGTGATAACTTTTCTTACGGGCTCCAAGCATCCTAGACATCGAAAACTTGTGCTCGTGCAACGTCTGTTTCCTTACTAAAAATGTGATGAAAGTTTGTGCCATGCCCCTTTCTGAGCGGAAAAATCTGGAGCACAGAATCCAGCGAAGGCACCCTGCCGGCGCATCCGCTTGCGATTGGCTGACGCGCGCCCGCCGTCACGCCACCGGCCTCTCCGCTCAATAGACCTGCTACTAAATTACCCAAGTATCAAGGAGAATGCAGGGATTGGTGTTCCACGCGCCGCACGTGCTGGCCTCAGCAGTGGTAACTTTTCTAAAGCAAATGCCCAAAACGAATAGACCGCTCTCACCAGCCAGTTTGACTACGCCACCGCTGCCGCAATGCTTCGAGGGAACTCCAGTCTCTCTGCGCGTGCGACAACCTCGCTGGAGCTCTGTGTGTGCAGGGCATGAACATTCTCGTGCACTGCCAATTGCCTCCTGTCAACTATTATGGCGGCCTCGCGCATGCGCCGAATGCTTGGTGAGATCGGTTTATTGTATCTTGCAGCGCGTTCGTCAACGCTTTAGTTTGGGTTATTTACTTCGAATGTCTTATACTGGGAAGGCGTGCGCGTGTGGAGCGTGGAACACCAATCCCTGCATTCTCCTTGATGATTGGGTAATTTAGCAATAGCTCTATTCAGTGCTCAAGGTTTTTTCGCTTAGAAAGGGGTGAGGCACAAGCTTTGATCACATTTTAGTAGGAAAAATAGACGTCGCACGAACATTATTTTTAATTTCTGGGATGCTAAGTTGTCGTAGAATGAGTTATCACCGAGAACAGACAATCTCAGTAACGTCTTTAGTGCACCTTTAAGCTGAGACTGAGCCGTCTCTACACACGCGAGAGCACAAGGTCGAGGCTATGAAACGTTCTTCCGCGAAAGGTTCTTCCGCAGAAAGTCAGGAGCGCGGGGTAGCTCGCGCTTGTGGCTTTGGCTATAGTCTCAGCTTAAAGGAGGCTGAACCAAAGATTTCAACGTCTATAATAAGTGGCGCACAATCTTTTCACGAGCCAGCAGCCGCCGGTGTGGGCGACCACACGCAGCGAAATTGACGTCCCCGTCCTCCATTCACGTTTAAGATAACGATAAAATCTGTGGGCTCCAGGAAAAAGGGGAAGAAAGACAAGTTTTTCATCTCCACAGTGGCGTCTGGTGTAAAAGGTAGGTGATTAATTGGTCTAACAAGCACGTAGCTTTCACCTGTGGAGATGAAAAACCTGCCTTTATTCTTCTTTGGCCCAAAGCCTATACATTTCACTGTCATCCTAAGCGCGAATGGGAGACTATGACGTCAATTTCGTTGCGTGTGCGCGCGCACACCGGCGGCTGCTGGCTCATGGAGAGAACGCGCGTCACTTATTAGGGACACGAAATTGTTTCGTTCAGTCTCCCCTTAAGGTTGAACAGAGTATACTATAACATCACCTAGAGTCACCTATAGGGATATTCACTGCACGCCATATTTGAGGGCAATGTTTAGAGCGCATGCTCAGGACCAGCTCAAATTAATAGCTTGCTAAGACCGGTAATCTTGATGGTGCGGAATGCAAGTTGCGAAAGAACTGCGGAAGCTCGCCGTCAACACGTGCTCAGCAGCCGCGCACACAGCTATGTCCGCCAGTGAATACTCCCTTTACTCCACCTCACAAACATCTGCAGTGCAAACAAAAGAATGGTCAGGTGCACCTTTTAAAAGCGCCTCCTATGCAGGAATTCTCGTATAGCCAAAGCATTTCTTTTAAGGCACCTTTTAAAAGTGCCTCCTATGCACGAATTTTCGTATAGCCAAAAGCATTCTGCTGAGCTAGGCTCAGGCGGCTGTGCCTTTGTCCTTTTTGCAGACATTTGTGCGATGGAGTGTACACCGTTCCAATGTTTAGAAAATCACCGCCAAGAATGGGAACATCTCAGTTCATCACGCGCATGGTCATCGCTTCGGAATGCGAGCAAAACACGCGCCATACGCAAGAGCTCTGAAAATGGCAACGACAAGAAGCCCGTTTTCGGAATGGTCTATAAGAACTTCATTCGATTTACCTGCAGCTAATGCACCTGAGCAGGAAAGCAAAAGGCGGTGTACTTCCTGTCGTTTCTCAATGCACACATCGAAAGCACTCTGCGCTACTTTTTTCTGCACCGGTGCAGGAGGTGCGTGTAAATTAAAGCTAGCGTTTATCTACACATAGCGCGTAGAGATACAAGTAAACCCGCGTGTTATGTATTTTAAAGGGTAACTACGCTTCATTTGGTCGATTTTTGGGGTATGGTATTTCTAAATTAAGTGAGCATTCCTTAATTTGTATGCACATTTTTTCTTAGTTTTGCGTATAGATTTCAGGTATTTGATTTCAATGTTTTGGTGCGTGAGTTTATGGCGAAACTAAAACTGCCGATTCGGAGGGGCGGCCACACTGGTACTCCGCTGCCATGTGACGTCACGTTCGCAATAAATAGCATTCTGAGTGCTTAATTGTAAACATAGTTTTACGAAGTCAAGTTGCTTTATAGTACAGAACACGCAATAAATATTAATGCGCATTTATGAAGCTTACGACTGAACTGCGACTTCAACCACGCAGAATTAAAAACGAAGGTTTTTTTGTGACACAGTCGGACACAGTGTGGTGCTATGGTTTCGTCGTTTTACTTATTTCCTTGCTCCTAGAGAAGTAAATTGGAACCCATATGCTACAGGAAAGGCAAGAAA
Organism: Ixodes persulcatus; assembly: GCA_013358835.2. Classification (NCBI taxonomy): domain Eukaryota; kingdom Metazoa; phylum Arthropoda; class Arachnida; order Ixodida; family Ixodidae; genus Ixodes; species Ixodes persulcatus. Next base: position 230,907 of record JABSTQ010009546.1, on the reverse strand, counting down.
CGTTAATACTGCTGTGTTTTTTTTTGACAGCAGCAGCGCAGCCACTGTTTATTGATATCCACGAAACCTACGACCGCTTGCACGATAATGACTTGTTGCGAATTAAGCTCGGGACGTATTCAACGATTAGGTTGATTTTTTCTCGGAGAATGTTTCACTATAACTCCTGCATGTCGCATGGCATGCAGCTTGTACTGCCCACTACCTGGGACACTGGGTGGAGGGTACAACAGCGGCGACACAGCATCCTTCTTCAATTTCTTGATGTTTGCCCAGAAGCCAGCAGCAGCGAGCAACCCTAAATTCCTTTCGTAACTAGCCGGCCTATCGTGACAATAGCATCGCTTGAATCTAACGAATGCAGTCTCACACGAAAAAGAAGACTAGTAGTACTTACTATGTAAAAGCTACTAACTGCATGTCACATATGTTACTAGGTACCTAGCAACCGTAGGCAGTAACGGTCAAGATTGTAATGGCTACTAGGTCAAGAAGGTGGTAACAGTTACTAACCAACCTAATATATTTGACTACCTTTAACTAGTAACTGGTACTACATCTCACGAGGCTCAGGTGGCACGAGTCAAGTCAAATTCAAAATTGGTAAAATTAGTATCATCGCCGGAATATATTTTTTCCACGCTGCTTAATGCACATTTGCACACGTATTATATTTTAGCACAGACAGTGGATTAGGAGGCATATGAGAGACACGCACAACACAAGCTAAGACATGTTATTCCAATCGTTGTCTCCAATGCCTACCCATGCGTCTTTTATACAGTTCATTTCAAAGGAGTCGGATGGTCAGTGACCACCTCGTCCGCGAACGATGTTACAAAAATGGCGATGCTTTCGCATCAATATTGTTTTCTAATATTGTTGCTAAACATTCCAAGGAATTGATCTCTTAGTAAGAAGTTAGGGTGCACACCCTAGCTTATTTGCAATAGTCTTTAAAACTTCACCCCGTAGGGTCCGGAAGCCTTGTTCTCGCTTTTCGCATAGCAGCTTAAGAACAAATGGGTGTGTGTATGTTTATAGAGCGTAGAAGTTAGTCCGCCTCAACGGTCCACTTGTCTCCCAGCTGTAGATGAGAAATTTAACCAGTGCAGTACAATCGCTATCCTGGGGTCTTTAACGTGCACCACACAGTAGTGATACACGACCGCAGGCCGGTACGATGCTAATCCAGATTGAAACGGGCAGGGGCGGGGATTGAACCAAGGATCCTGGGTTCTGCAGCGCGAGCTTTCGCTCCACGTGCTCCGAGCTGGTGTGAGCTAGCCCACTCGGTCACCGCGATTCCCCACACTGCAGCAGACGTTCCTACCTTTTGCGTGTTTGAGGTACGAATAGCTTGTCAAAGGTAGAAAAATATGGTAACCGCTGTATTTACTAACGTGTTACTTCCTATAGCGCGTTTGAGGTAATTAATATGTACCAAAAAACGTAACAGTCAAGAAAAGTTAGTAACTGCAGCAGTTTCTAGTATTTTACTCTTTTTTAAGAGTATGGCGTCCACGTTATTTCGAAGCCTATTCAACACGGCATGGTAGAAAAACAAAAGCGTAGAGAGACGAGGACAGAGCAGTGAGACACAGATAAAAGGCAAGCAAAGTGCATTGACTTACAGCTATTGCGTATTCCACTTCTACTGTTTTTTTTTTTTATAGAAATGGGTAGACTGATGCTATGGAAAACAGACCCCGCGAAATTATTTCTTCTTGAAACATCAACTCGCCTAAACATCTATCTGAACGGAACTGACCCACATCTTCAACTTCGAGTGTTTCGTGAATCGTTCCAGATAACTTACAAACATATTTATTTATTTATTTATTTCAATACCCTCAGGGCCCATAGGGCATTACAGAGGGGGCGGGGCATATAAGAATTCACTCAAAAGAAAATACAAACGTAAAAGGCAGTGATTAAAACACAATAATTCGACAAAATATTAACAAAAGTGATTAGTAAGCGCTTCTTTAAATAAATCAAGTGATGGGATGGCTGCTAAAGATGCTTGAAGGTGGTTCCAATCAGAAGACGTTCTTGGTATGAAGGAGTCGTTGTATGTTGATGTCTCACAGTGAGGAATGCCGAGCTTGAAACGATGATCAATGCGTGAAGAGATATATGCGGGGTTAAGGAATAACTTATCTTTTAGTGAAGCGTTGAAGTGATAAATTTTGTAGAAAAGGCATAGACGAGATATTTTTCGCCGTAAGGAAAGAAGAGGCAGGGACAATGAGGTTTTCATAGATGATACACTAGCGGTGCGATGATAGTTAGAATAGATAAAACGTACTCCACGATTTTGAACAGCTTCAACGTTAGTCACAAGCGTTGTATGCCCGGGGTCCCAGATTGACGAGGCGTACTCTAATTTTGATCGAACCAGAATTTTGTACAGAAGCAATTTTAATGATAATGGGGCTAACGAGAAGTTTCTTTTATGATATCCAAGCATAGAGTTACCGTTAGCGATAATATGATAAGTATGTAATTTCCATGAAACATTAGAAGTAATGTGAACACCAAGATATTTGTAAGACGTCACAGATTCCAGTAGGTTGTTAGAAATTGAGTATGGTGATGGGGACGTGTTCCGACGGGAAACCCTCATAGATTTGCATTTGTTAGTGTTAAGAGTCATTTTCCATAAGTTACACCATTCGGATACACCACACAGGTCACATTGAAGTAGTGTTGCGTCAGAATCGTTAGTTATTTCACGATAAATTACACAGTCATCGGCAAATAAGCTTATTGAGGATGATACACACAGTGCTAAGTCATTTATACAAATAAGGAACAAAAGAGGTCCTAAAACGGAACCTTGTGGGACACCAGAGGTAACACGACTAAGGGAAGAATTAGTTTCATTCGCACAAACATATTGAGATCGATTAGTTAGGAAACATTTAATCCACGACAAAACATTAGGATAAATGTTAAGTTTGCTAAGTTTAAAAAGTAAGAGTTTAAGAGAAACTTTGTCAAAAGCTTTGGCAAAATCAAGAAACATACAGGCAACCTGGGACCCACGGTCAAGAATGGAAAGTAGGTTATTAGTGAAAGACAAAAGCTGAGTCTCATAAGAGAGAGATTTGCGAAAACCATGTTGTGAGGGTGAAAAGGAAGAATTTGAATATTAGAAATTAACTAAATGAGAATAAATAATGTGCTCTAAAAGTTTACACGGGGTGCTGGTTAACGAAATGGGTCTGTAATTAACAGGATTATGTTTGTTACCTGACTTGTGAAGTGGAACCACCTTCCCTTTTTTCCAATCATCCGGTAAGACACCAAGGTTGAGTGACTGCTCAAAAATGTTTGTAAGAAAAATTGACATGTAATGTTTAGTGTTCTTAAGACATTTAGAGGTAATATTGTCAACACCACACGAGGAAGAAACTTTCAAATTATCGATCAACTTTACAATCCCGTGGTAATCAAAAGCAAGCGGATCCATGGGAAAGAATGCATAATCTGGAAAAATAGGATAACCTAAACCATCATTATCAGTAAACGCCTTGACAAAGACGTCGTTCAGAATGGATGCACATTTAGCTTTCGGAATGTCAATACCCCCAACATCAGTGAGCGATACAGTCATTACTTTAGGCCCGTTCATAACACTCCAAAATTGTTTAGGGCTATTTGCTAACATTGAAGGAAGGGTAACATTAAAAAAAGTCAGTTTTGCTTGCTTGATGGCTGCCTTATAAGCATTGACAACAGATTTATAAAGCTCCCAGCGCTCAGCGAGGCCAGACAACTTTGCTGCGCGGAAAAGGCGTTTTTTTTATTAGCAAGGCGTTTAAGAGTTACATTAAACCAAGGAGACATGTGGTTAGATACGATATTCCTACACGGAATGAATAAATTAATTAGAGAATTTACTTTGTTTTTAAACATGTTCCAATTAGTTTCAATCGTGCGTTCTGACAACGCAAGCAAAAATTCATCAAGAAAGCAAGCCAACTCATTATTTATTGCACCGAAGTTTGCTTTGCTATAATCGAGAAAGTGTTTGGTAGATTTGTTAGCAACATGCGATGAAGCTTGCAGGCTGAAATTCAAAATAGCATTGTCGCTAATGCCCGGTAAGTAAGTTATAGAAGAAGCGAGATTAGGGTCAGTCGTAAGGATAAGGTCTAACACATTGGCCGTCGCATCAGTAATCCGAGTAGGCTCAGTTACACATTGGGAAAAAGAAAAATCAGAACAGAGACTGATAAAATCCGAGTAATCCGAAGAGCTACTAGATGCAGCGGGAAACGGTCCAGACCAGTTGATCAAGGGAAGATTAAAATCACCTAGTAAAAAAATGGGTGCAAGGGGGAACCTTGAACAAATCATATTTAAAGCATCATGCAAATCCGAGCAAAAATTTGCAGGAGCGTTGGGAGGACGGTAACAAACACACAAAATAATATTTCTATAAGCGCACTGTAGGCGTACGCAAACAAGCTCCAACAGGGAAACAATATTCACGGGATAACATTCAATGGCTTTATTCACTGCGATTAAAACACCTCCCCCACGCCTATCTGTTCTGTCACACCGATAAAAATTGTAGCATTTAACAGAGTCAAAAATGTCATTATCACGGACAACCCTTGAAAGCCACGTTTCTGTCAAAACAACAATATCGCTTGATGATGCATCAATAACTATTGACAGGTCATCGCTAAGGACTACGCTTCTTATGTTAGTAAAAAGAACTGAAATCTCATTTGGCAGAGAAAGGGGACTACGCGTGTGTTTACCGGCGTTTTTTTTTTTTTTTAGCTCAGAGGGGACAGATTCAATCGCGCTATCTCTAGTTAGTTAGGAGGCGGCTTCATAAACTTCGTTTGTGTTATGGTCGAACAAAAATTGCCTATCGCCGATATACAATTTGTCGACACGAAGTTTGTAACAACCCTCCTGGGTACGAGCAAATTCATGCAGCCGTTTTCTGGCAAGTTGAAGATTTTGTGAAAAATCCTCGCTGATAGAAATACCCGTATTTTTTAGCTTGTAGCACGACCCCAGCACCGCATCCTTATGTTTAAAGAAGGAAAACTTTACAACAATAGGCCTTTTCTTTCTGATGTCGAACTTCTCGATGCGGTGAGCCCGTTCGATTGTAGCAGGGTCAATCTATACGATAAGCTTATCTGAGCACACATCCAAAACCAGCTTTTCAGATTGAGCCCACGTTTCCTTAGCCGAGTCATCTATGCCAAAGAAAAGCAAGTTGGATCGACGGGAACGACACTCTGCGTCATCGGAACGTCGCTTGAGAATGGCCAATTCCGAAAGTACAGACTCGAATTTCGCCTCAAGTTCGTCTGTCGAGTTCATTTTCGATTTGCAACTTGCGAGATCACTTTCAATAATTTCAACACTCGCGGTGAGAGTGGTTATCGAGTCATTTGTTCGTTTTTGTTCGTCACTGATTTCTTTGAGCTGAATCAACACGCTTGCTTGGCCGGAATGCATTTCGCTGACAAGCGACTCTATTTTCGCTAGTGACTCGGCTTCAGCTTTAGACACGGGACCAGGGTTACGCTCTACGTCTCCACTAAGAAGTAACAACGAGTCAAGAAACCGCTTCAGACACATCCGTGGGCACGGCAAAACAAGACAAACGTAACAACCCCTAACGGAGTACGAAGGTTTTTGCCTACTAACCTGCAGAGCAAACACGAGCGGTATGTTAGGCGTCATTGTCGTAGCATTTTCGCCGTGCCCACTAGTCGAAAACGCCTGCGAGAAGGCTTTTGAAGGCAGTGTGCTTGATGTCGATGCTGGTGGGGCTTGCGTGTCAGGCGACACTGGTGGCAGAAATCCTGGTATCGCTCCAGCGTTGAATTCATCGCCACCGAGGGGGGCGGCCAAGGTAATCAGCGGTGCTGCCTGCGTCGTCACGGGCGTTGCGTTGGTCGCTCTCGGGTAGAAGAATGGAAGGCCACTGTCACTCGCCACGAGAAGAAACTGCAGAGCAAACAGGAGCGGTATGTTAGGCGTCATTGTCGTAGCATTTTCGCTGTGCCCACTAGTCGAAAACGCCTGCGAGAAGGCTTTTGAAGGCAGTGTGCTTGATGTCGATGCTGGTGGGGCTTGCGTGTCAGGCGACACTGGCGGCAGAAATCCTGGTATCGCTCCAGCGTTGAATTCATCGCCACCGAGGGGGGCGGCCAAGGTAATCAGCGGTGCTGCCTGCGTCGTCACGGGCGTTGCGTTGGTCGCTCTCGGGTAGAAGGATGGAAGGCCACTGTCACTCGCCACGAGAAGAAACTGCAGAGCAAACAGGAGCGGTATGTTAGGCGTCATTGTCGTAGCATTTTCGCCGTGCCCACACATAATAAAGAATCTATGCCAGAAGTACGAAGTACATAAATCCACTGACCAAATTCGTAATACGCGCGAATTACACGAGCCTCTTCTTTTCTGTCAAGACTGGCGACGAGCTTATTAGCTGCTCAAAGGTGACCTTAACAGCGTTGCAAAAAGGGTCCTCAGATAACGCGCTAAGCATCAATACGAGTAAGACGAAAGCAATCATCTTTCGGCCTAAAAACAAAAATGTTTCTACAACTAAGATCCTAGTCTTAAATGCAAAGTTAATATAGATATGGTAGATATAGTTTTAACAGCTTAGGCGTAATTGTCAATCAGTACTTATCTTGAGAAAATCATGTAAGTGATTTACGCATTAGATTACCAAACGTCATTGAACTAGTCTCTCGTAGCCGTTTTATTCTACCGAGAAATATTAAGCTGCTTTATGCAAGATTTGATTTTTAGTTCTCACTTGAATCATTGTTATCTAGTATGCAAAAACCACCCACACAAATATCCAGAAACCACTCCTATTGTAATATATATATATATATATATATATATATATAACTGGGAAGAAAAAACCCTCGGTGAAAACAGCAACAACGGACGATTTAATCTTCGACGTTTCGGCCGGAGTCCGGCCTTCGTCAGGAAGAACTTTTACAGATGAACGCGGGTGGTATTTATACATTGCTACGGTCGACTCCAAGTTTCAAAAACGGCGGTATGACGGTTGGAGTTCCCGATGGGCAAGCGTTTATACAATGCTACGGTCGGGTCCAAATTTCGGCGGGATGACGGTTGGAGCTTTGGTGAGAGGGAAGCGTAGGGCAGTTTGTATCCGGGTGAAGGAGCTTGACGGTCGGGGCCAAGTTTCAAGGACGGTGGAATGACGGTTGTAGCTTCTTGAGAGGGGGCGCAGGGTGACTTTGTGCGGCAGGGGTGACCTGAATGATAGCGTACAATAGACGACAGTTAACGCGCAAACTAAAGTGCTGTCTCAAAAAAAAAAACGGCACGGTCACTTGTGTTGTCTCGTGGGGCATGCATGAGTCAGACCTGAAATGAAACAATGTTAAAAGTAGAAAAAAAAAAGAATATTAAAATCTGCAAATAAAAGAGAAAAGTTGATGGTCCAGTTCCGGCCACAAACACAGTACCACTGCTAACAATTTAAACATTATGCAATTCTCATTTAGTTTTTTAGGTCTGGGACCTAAAAAATGTCCCCTCATCGCTGTTGCTATTCGTCTGTTAGCATTTTAATCGATGCCAGAGTACCGGGGCTTTCATTTATTCCTTGTTTAATTGTGTTGAATCGGTAAATTAGGTAGGATTCCCGCTGTTCACGTTCGCGATTTGATTTAAATCCAGATTCTAGGAGCGTCACTGACAATTTATCAAAAGAGTGTTTTGGGAGAGCGAGATGTTTAGATAGAGGCAATGTCGGAAGATTTATGGCGTGAGATTTTTGATTATTAAAGCGCAGTCTAAATGCCGTTCTAGTCTGCCCTATGTATTGCATTTTACATACCGTACACTCGAATAAGTACACGACATTCGACGAGGCACATGTTAAGTGCCCTTTAATTTTGATCGAGAACTGCGAGTGCGTGCTGCTGGCCGTGTTTGTGTGCTGCATCTGTTTACAGATCAGACATCCTGGGTGCATGCAAGGCCTACATTCGATAGGTGGTAGGCCTTGCATGCACCCAGGATGTCTGATCTGTAAACAGATGCAGCACACAAACACGGCCAGCAGCACGCACTCGCAGTTCTCGATCAAAATTAAAGGGCACTTAACATGTGCCTCGTCGAATGTCGTGTACTTATTCGAGTGTACGGTTGGTAAAATGCAATACATAGGGCAGACTAGAACGGCATTTAGACTGCGCTTTAATAATCACAAATCTCACGACATAAATTTTCCGACATTGCCTCTATCTAAACATCTCGCTCTCCCAAAACACTCGTTTGATAAATTGTCAGTGACGCTCCTAGAATCTGGATTTAAATCAAATCGCGAACGTGAACAGCGGGAATCCTACCTAATTTACCGATTCAACACAATTAAACAAGGAATAAATGAAAGCCCCGGTACTCTGGCATCGATTAAAATGCTAACAGACGAATAGCAACAGCGATGAGGGGACATTTTTTAGGTCCCAGACCTAAAAAACTAAATGAGAATTGCATAATGTTTAAATTGTTAGCAGTGGTACTGTGTTTGTGGCCGGAACTGGACCATCAACTTTTCTCTTTTATTTGCAGATTTTAATATTCTTTTTTTTTCTACTTTTAACATTGTTTCATTTCAGGTCTGACTCATGCATGCCCCACGAGACAACACAAGTGACCGTGCCGTTTTTTTTTTTTTTTTTTTTTGAGACAGCACTTGAGTTTGCGCGTTAACTGTCGTCTATTGTACGCTATCATTCAGGTCACCCCTGCCGCACAAAGTCACCCTGCGCCCCCTCTCAAGAAGCTACAACCGTCATCCCACCGTCCTTGAAACTTGGCCCGACCGTCAAGCGCCTTCACCCGGATACAAACTGCCCTACGCTTCCCTCTCACCAAAGCTCCAACCGTCATCCCGCCGAAATTTGGACCCGACCGTAGCATTGTATAAACGCTTGCCCATCTGGAACTCCAACCGTCATACCGCCGTTTTTGAAACTTGGACTCGACTGTAGCAATGTTTAAATACCACCCGCGTTCATCTGTAAAAGTTCTTCCTGACGAAGGCCGGACTCCGGCCGAAACGTCGAAGATTAAATCGTCCGTTGTTGCTGTTTTCACCGAGGGTTTTTTCTTCGCAGTTATATACCCACGCCTTCGGCCTCCCGCCACCATGCCCGTTGTATATATATATATATATATATAAAAAATAGTATACGTCCTGCTTACAACGTACAAGTATAGACTCGCGATCAGTTTTATGTTAGAAAATAAAAGAAATGGGGATAGCGAATAGTAAACCTTGCGGAACTAAAATAACACTCAACTTTCTACCCAACTCGGTCGGCGTAACATTGAGTGTGCCACTCTGTCACAGCAACTGTTCAATGCAATCATTCAAATACACACTTCCTTCTATATTGAACACCCTAACAAAATATAACATTGGTATTATCTTATCGCAATTCAGAAATTACGAACCGAACTAATGTGAGGCGAAAACGAATTAATCGACTTCTGAGACCTGTTTGATTTTTGTATTTTGCTTAACTGTGTCGGTTTTCTCAGTCTTTCTCGCTGCGGCTTTGTTTTTACTTTTGTATAGCCACTAGAAGGGAGCAAGGGGCTCCGTTAAGCTGTTCTTACACATTTTTTTTTCTTGTTTCCTCCATTTATGTATCGAAATAAAAAATAAAGTTCCTTAATAATGATATTCCACAAAAGCAGAACGCACAAGAAAAAAGAGCTAGTTCTCAGCGGAAAGAAGCGCGATAAGCGCGGGAGATGAAATAGATGTTCCAACGAGACGTCATACCTCACTGTTCCTTCTGCAGTTGCTAACTCGCTATCTACCCCATTGAGAAGCCGATGTTTTTTTTTGTTTTTTTTTAGTTTTTAATATGAATTAGTCAGGACAGTCGCTTTTTTATGTAATATTTTGGCTATGGCCATAATTTCTAGCCAGGTAAGCAATCACCTGACCTTTTTGGGCGGAGTTACCCTTTAAGGACATTATTTACTGGGACTACAAAAATGAAACATAAGTCTATGACTTTGTTACGACATTCCTCTCGCAAATGCTACAAACCGGCGCTTTAGCATAGAGCCAAAAGCTTCACAAATATTTTAACATCGGTTTCATTATGTTTCCTCCTGATCAGAAATATGAAACAGGGGGAAACCTAAAGCTAACTTTAAGCAGATATGCATTCCTCTCGAGAAAAATACAGTTGAGAATAAGAAATTCCTACTTTTATATTAGTTTACGGAACACGCACTGATGCTACTGTACTGCACGCCTGCCTCTATCACTAGCAGAAATAGAAAAAAGCACGAGTAAAATTCATATAAAAAACTGACAGCTGCATCAAGTGGACATGAAGTCAATTGTCGTTATGATGTGTTTAAATAAGCAAATATTATATTTTCATTATTCAATGGAAAGTTAAGGGGATGAAAATGTAATCGTGCGAGCCGTGTCCGGAACATTGTGACAGTGTGGCAATGTTTGTGACACTATTTATAAACGCCAACGTCAGCAACGTTGGGAAGAAAGAAATCAATTGTACTCGCTTTCAAGCTGCGTGCTGATGCTGTATTGTTTTTCAAATACAAAAGCCTCAGTCGAGTCGTAATCCTGGGTTAATGTTCACCACCACTCGCACAGCACTTGCGGATTATTGTAAGAAATAAATTATTAATTTTTGCTCTTGATATTTTTTTGTCACGCATACGCGTCTCTATTAGTAACGCTACGGGTTAACATATCTGCATTACACTTGCGTTTCCATACGCTGCGCAACGTATGCCTTACTTATAATGTTTCTCGCTCCACAGAACTTTATATGGGCCCTTAAACAATATTGGGATCAAATTATTATATTTTTATCTCACAGTTGTGATACGACGGTAATGATCCAGAAATGAGATTTCCGCTGGAATTTATCGTAAAAGAAAGAGAACGCATATCCCTTTTGTCTTTCACTCCAAAGCTTTCCAAATAATATTGCGATTCATACAGGTAGCCGGTTGCGTCATCGTCGTGTACGGATCATGAATTGAAAATTAGCATATCATCGAAAATCGGATTACGTTTCCTCAAGGTATCAAGTTCAAGGGGCGAATATGTGACGAATAACAGAGGAAATTCTTCTGGCATCACGTTCGCTTTGCACCGGCCCAGTAACCACTCTTCTGAGACGAGGCGCAGAGCGTACGCTCAGGGCAAAATTCGTCGCTTTTTTCACCCCATACAGTCCGGTTTTAAAAATCACACTGACAGCAAACCTTTGAATATAAAGTCTATGGCTAATTATAGGTGCTGTGGTGGAAACGACCGACCTCTGAAAGACTTAGAACAGCACTCTTTTGAGCATCGCTAATAGACGCGATTGGCTGTGGCGAGCATAAGCGGAACGAACTGGCGAAAGATCACCTGAAAACTTGATTTAGTGGGGAGTTCATGACGTCATTAATGAACCGGTCCTACGGCGCTCATCTTGAATGGCTAAAAAACGGTTTCAGTGTATTAGAATAAATAAAAAAATACATAATAAAGCGTATCTTTGTAACCAATTCCATCTATTTTCTGGGATTCTAGGGCAAGCTATTAATGCCACGAGGTAATTAGTGAATTATAAAATTAGCGAGTAAATATAGCTAGGTGCTTCTCTTTTTTTTCCATCGGAGAGTTCAGCGAGTGATAATTTCACACCGCATATTCAATATCTTGGTAAGAATGCAGACAAGAGCTTTTGTAGACTCTTCGCGTTAAAGTGCCTTTCAAGACTAAAAGAAGTATTGTAATAGAAATTATTTATATTAAAAAACGAATTTTGAAACCAAAGTTTTAAAAAATCTACTCTCTACTGAGTACGGGAAGTAAAATTATGCCTCTCTTAATATGAACATTGGATAGTAAAAATGAGAAGTGCGTGGCAATATTTACATTTTAATTATCGAATTAACTATTACAACTTTGACTTCAATGGCTCGCTCTTGAATCCCCAAGAACACAGGGGAGAGTTTAGAAAAATTATTTCTGAATATGTACTTGTAGAAGCACAAAAACGGCGTGAAAGAAAAGTGCTCCAAGACACACGTGCCAAGAACCAGCGTTGATGACGCGGTTCACGTGTGGCACGGGCATGGAGGAAACCACGAGCAAACCATCACCCCGTTCCAACCACAAACCGCCCAATGAGCAATCTTTAATTATAGCTTCTTGTAAATATGTAAATATAATATATGTGTTGGGTGCTCGACTTCTGCTTGTAATCCAACCATCAACAATTGGTCACCCAGACATGATTTGATCCGCCATTCGGGCTGAATCCTCGAGTCTGTTTCAGAGGGGGCGAGAGTCATGCGCAGGTGACTCGGAAGTCTCTGTAGAAATAATTCTCGGAGGATGCTTGCATCCATTTGTTCATCGGCGGTTGCAATCTCGGAACCACCCCAGCATATCAAGCAGCGATGTCCTCCACAGAAGAGAGTTCAGCAGCTGCCAAAGTTGTTGCAATCAATTTCAAACTACCTGAATTCTGGACAACGGATTCGAAACTTTGGTTCCTCACCATCGAGTCGTCATATCTCAAAAACAAAATAACATCCCAGCAGTCGAAATTCGACCAAGTGGTCTCATCGCTGCCACAACCAACGGCAGCTGTGGTTCGGGACATCTTGCGGCACCCCTCGACCATACGTACCTTCGAATTTTCGGCGCACTGTGTTTGACGCTCTACATACGTTGTCATATCCTGGCATACGTGCTACTCTACATTTGATTACTTCACGTTTTGTGTGGCCAGGAATGAATGCAGACGTACGACGGTTGTCACAAACTTGCCTTCAATGTCGGAAAGTGAAAGTTCACCGACACACCGTCACGTCACACCTTACGGCGTTTTTCAACAACCTGACGCTTGTTTCCGCCATGTACACCTAGACATCGTGGGACCATTACCGTCGTCTCAAAGTTTCCCATATCTACTCATCTGCGTCGACCGCTTTACAAGATGGCCAGAAGCGAGCAAGAATGTCTCGCTGATTGAAATACTGGGTGAGTTTGCAGAAAGGTCGCGGTGTGCTAGACAATGTTTTGATATATGTTTCTTCACACAGACCCGGAGGCAAACGGGAACCTGAAGGTGCATGAGCTGGGGCAGTTCATGTAGCTTCCTTCACTTGTTGAACCAATAATCGTGCGGCAAGATGAACAAAACAAAATGGTGTCCATCTTTGTTTAGCTCGTCAGAACAAAATATATTGTTCTTGCCAGACTAAACGCTTCCCAAGCTAATTTCCGTCAAAGATTCCCAAGTGAAAGACGCTCTACTAGTTTAGTTTACTCGTCCTCTGACCCAAGTATGTTTTCTATTGTATGATAGTATGTGTTCTATTGTTAGAAAACAGCACTGGTTGAAAACGAAGACGAGCGGAGGCCGGTTACTTCGACCAATTGTCTCACGACCCCTTTTTGATGGCACGCTCTACGTCACTTCAAGCGGAGTTTTTCTGCAGTCTCGTCGTGTCGTTCACACTCGCGAAGAAATTCCTCCTGGTCCTGTGAAAGTAATTTATGCGGTGCAGAAGCGCCACTTAAGACTACAGTTTCGTAATAACCGGGAATACTCATGAAAGCTGTTTGAATTAATAAACTTAGTTTCCATATTGTCCTTATTGTCACTTAACGCATTTCTAAAATATTACTAAACTCAACTACTACGTAATCGACAAAAACATTTTATGATCTCTTTCTTATTTCCGATACCGGCCGACCATCAGCCAATACAAAGATAAATCTTATATCGTAAAAAAATAGAATAGGTCCAAATGATGTTTCTCCTGCACGACTACACCCGTTTTTTTTTTTTTTCAAGTTCTCCACAAACCACCCATCCTGCCAAGTATTACCTGACATGTTGTTAATTATTACTGATTATTTCGTTTCTTCAGTTATAAGCGATCTTGATTTCATTTTTATTTACCAATGGAAGAATGCAAAGATCAGTAAATAATTGTTAGGATCTATCAGAACTCTTGGCTTTAACCCAATGCACTGTCAGTCAGAATCGAAAGCTCGTTTTTTTCCGACTATGACACAAGAGGTTCACAATTCAATCACCAGATCGTGTAGGATTATTTTACAAAAACATGGAATTACCACAAAGTTATAACTGGACAGCTTCTTAACTCTGTCCCTTGATGTATTTTGCTTATGGCATGAGCAGGTTCCTACCCGCTTCCTATCTGATTTCTTTTTTTATCTTTGAGTGGAATTACACAAGGTGATATTTGATTTGATAACAAGAGTCTCGTAGCTTATAACGATCCCCGATAGGAACCAAACATTGAATATCGACACTTCCCACATTCAATTTTCATATAAACTTTTACTGTGACTGCGGGAACTTTATAAGCAACTGTAGGGCACAAATTGTTCGACCAGGATGTCTACACGTTAAATTATTCCTGGCCACCTCAACCGCGATGTGGCCAAGTGCAATCGGCCGTGCGAGGTGTAATCCGTTGTGGATAAAAGGCCGGCGAGGGCTTCGGGGGATTTCGGTCGAGTCGCACGGCGATTAATATAACTACGTGGTTCTGAACTAGTGCTTGGCATCATTTTTCGGGAAGAGTAGCAGCAAAGGAAATCCAACAAATGAATAAAAGAAAAACCTACCCAAATTCCCGCGAGCATCTTGAGACGAGACACAGGCACGCTGGTAAGGTTGACGTTCCCCCAGCCGTCCATGTCGCAGAGCATGATGATTCCTTCGACCTGGGATGACTCCTTCGTCATGATGTACTCAAAGCAGAGCATGATCCCCCTCATCATGTCCACGAAGGTGAGTTCGCTCGGGTTCCAGCTTCCCGGGCGGAGTACCAGGATCATGCGCCCGAAAGGATCCTTGTCGGGTAGCAGACCCACGAGGTTATTAGCGAAGACGTGGTCCAGCTTGGAAGGCACGAGATTAGTATAAATATCTTTCTCTTTCGTGTGTGATTTACGGTAGATCTTCAGGGTCTTCAGAGCGAGCTCAGGATTGAGTTTGTGGTAGCGGAGGAAGCGCAAAAGGAACTGTTCGTCTCTGCTCGCATTAAGCTTGCCGTCTTCTGCAAAAAAAAAAAAAAAAAGTAGCAAAAGACTTGCTAGAAACGTTTGTGGTTTTGTCTCTCCTATCATTAGTTGAAGTTTTATTTTGCCGAGCTAAATTATCAGGGTTTAAGTTTATGATTAACCGGTTTTCGCCGCACTAAGAGGGAGCTCACAAAACTCAAACGATACCAAATAAAGGCTTACTCGAAAAACGTTTACTACAGAAAGCATCAAAGGAACGCATAATAGTAGGTAGTGAACCATACCCCTTCAGGTTTGCTTAAAGGGGCACTGACACACCAAAATCATATTTTTTTTTATTATCCGAAACGATTGAAAACGATGTCGGGACATTACCCTCAAAAGTTTAAACTTTAGAATTCAGTATTTGTGAATTAAAAAAACAATTTCCAAATGCCGAATTTGAAGTTCCCGCGCGATCCGCGCCAGTGCAGTGACTCAAATTTTGCGGTCTCCTGCGACTCGACTTTCTTTTGGACCTCCGCCGTTGCTACGGCGACCAGAAGCGAGGAGGAGGCGCCGGCGGGAAACAACCGGTTTTTCTCCGACTCGCCCACGGTCTACCGCGGCGTGGACTCGCCAACGAGCGCCGGCAAGTTTTCCGAGGGAGGGTACAAATCTAGGAAGCAACATCACACCGAACTCTGATTTTTGGTATTTCAAAAAGAGGAGCCGTAGTGCGTTCGCAATTGCGTTAAAAAACATGTTTTACGATTGCCGTTATTTAATGTTATAGAAATGTAACCTACAAAGCTTCTAAATTTCCTGATTTTTGACGTCACCGATCAAAAGAAGCGAGGAGGTGAGCGCGGGAAATACAAACGCCAAAACTAAAAAGGCGCGCGCGCGCGCGGAAAAATTTTTTTTCGCGATGCGGTTTTTTTTTGCGTGTCTATGACTACAAGTTGCATCATTTTAGACAATAAAAAAAAAATACGACCTTTGGGTTGTCAGTGCCCCTTTAAGTTACCCTTCACCCTAGTGTGCTAAATTAGGCCTAACAGACACCGAATACAAAATATAGGCCCCTGTGAGAAACTATGGCATACGTTACCATATACAGGGTGTTTCATGAAACGGACAAAACACCTATTCTTGAAAAACTACAAGTAGGAAGAAACTGAAAAGGGGTCGATAATGAGGTGCTAAAGGAATATACTAGTGGACAACTTTTCTTGTCAATGAAGACAAAGGTATGGGTACCCGTGCGCTCGCGCACATTGAACGCCGATCAGAACTGTGCTCGTGCTGTCTTCTCTTCATCGGAAATTCCAGAAAACGCTATACCCGAGTATACACCAACGCGCTGTTTCCAAGCGAACCCTCACCGGGTATTGCCTACTTGCGCGATCAAAAGCGTCGCTTTGATCGGCCTTCCCCGATTGGCCCAGTGCTGACTATGACTTCAGCAAAGGATTTCTCTTCAACCGGAATAAGAGGAGTGGAAGAACTTTAATGTTGGCGGAGTGGGCAGCGTTGGTTTCAGAGCGCAATGATTTCAAGCTTGCACCACGCTCATTACAACCACCATCGAACTTGTTCGCGAGGTAAAGACGTCATGAGAGGAAACCATAGGAGGGCGCCACCAAAACATCTCGCCGCTAATAGGCAACCGCGCAGTTTTCGTCTGTGCTTGCGTCCTACCAACAGCGCCACCCCAGCGGCGTGACGTGAGTGCAGTTGGCTGGTCTATAAGGAGTATTCACTGGCGGCCACAGCTGTGCGCGCGGCTGCTGAGCCCATGTTGACAGTGAGCTTCCGCCATTCTTTTGCAACGTGACGTCCGCACCATTAAGATTGCCGGTCTTAGCAGGCTATTAATGTGAGCTTGTTTTGAGCATGCGCTCTAAGCATCCCCTCTCATATGCCGTCCAGTGAATATTCTCTATAGTATAATTAAAGTCGAATTCTTTTGAAGACCGCTTTCGAACAAGGGAGTCTGCTAGATAGGTATCGGGTGATGCCACAAAAATTAGAGATAAAAAATTTTCAGAAAAGTGACGGAATATATTTTAGAGCGCAGTTCTTAGGCGCCTGTTTCCGGCTTGAGCGGCGTCGGCGTCGGCGTAAGTGCGCGTTGCATTATAGGAAACGTCCCATGATGCAAAGCGCGTTGCATTGTGGGAAGTTTCCCATAATGACGACACACGTGACGTCACGAGTGAGGTCACGAGGGTCACGAGTAAAGGAGGAGAAGGGGAGGAGGAGGAGAGGAGGACGAGTGAGGAGGAGAGGAGGAGGAGCGGAGGAGGGAGAGGGAGAAGGAGGGCAGGAGGTAGGAGGTCAGGAGGAGTAGGAGGGGAGTAACAGGGGAGGGAGGAGGGGGAGAGAGGAGGGGAGAAGGTAGAAGGGCAGGAAGAGGAGGAGGGGAGTAAGAGGGGAGGAGGGAGGAGGAGGAGGGGAGGAGTAGCGAGGAGGAGGTGAGGAGCGGAGGATGAGGAGGAGGGAAGATGCAAGCTACCCGTTTTGCAGGCAAGTGATACCGCCAATCATAAATCAGAGGGAGACACTTATGAAAACGTGGTGTACTCGTTGTCCAAATGGCCATCTAGATGGGTACGGGTCTGTGCTGTTTGTACCCATCGATGTCTGTGGCACGTCAGAAGAAGTTGGCAAATTGTGTGCCGCGATGGTCGACAACAGCTGTGTTAAGTATGTAGAAATCCTGCTTATTAATTAAGGTGCTTTTTGTTAGAAAAGTTTGTCTTTCCAGAGTTTTGTCGGCATTGTTGGTTTTTATTAACTTTCTATGTTGGGTTCCGCGTTTTGGAGGGAGCATTTGCGGGGGCATCGCAGCCGAGGTGGGAGAGCTTCCCCCGCGGTAGTTAAGGAACGTCTCGGGTTTTGGGAGGCGGTACAGGGAGAATCCGCACTTGGAGCTGCTTGTGGCTTTTAACCGAGTGTGCCTGTGTGGAGACGGTTCCGCCGCTTAATGTCAAACTGTCGCTTTTTACCCAATGTAATAATTTAGCTGTTGGCGCCAACCAGACTGGGAAAAATGCAAGGAACGACTCTAGAATGAATTTGGTTTCGGCGGTTGGAGCGCCAGCCTGACAGCTCCCACACCATCGAGTAACAGTGTACCACGTGGGAGTGGTGGAGTTTGAAGGGATTGGTTGGTCCCTGAGGAGAAAGGAGGCCCCTATGAGTCTATAGAAGGACTGCCGAGAGGATTCTCGGGGATTGGCTTCAATTCGATTTTGGGAGACTGGGGACAAAAGTATGGGGTTTAATTTTAGAATTTTGACTCACTGTTGAGTTGTTTTGTTTCATAACAAACGTGACCACACTGGCCACTGTAAAGTCAACTAACGCCGCAATGTGTTCAGCAAGATCAAACAACTTTTAGTTTTTTTTTTTTTTTATCAACTTCCCGGGGGCTCTCATCGTGCGAGCACCATCCGGACCAGGACGCCCACCCCCATACCACGAGATCGAAGGAAGTTGACTGACTGGCTCGTGGTAGCTCTGTATCTCTCGCCTACAGCACTCACCAAATATTTGTGCAAGATAAAGAAGAACTTCATACCAGTCATGCTAGAAAACATCCCATTGGCCCCGAGGGACGTTCACTCGCTGTTCTGCTGTGCCATCTCGGGGGAGCGTTCTCAAGACTAATGCTGAGGAAACAAAAAACGCCGAGCAGTCTTCGACAGAGCCGACAGCAAGCAGGATGACATTGAGAGTATCACGCGCTTCGTGAAACTGTCGCCTTTAACGCTGTCTCGTTCTCCCGCCTTGAACCTGCTGTCCTGTTTCCTGGCATCGGTAGAACCTAGAGTGGAGCTTCCAGGTGTGAGAACTATATTTCCTTTCTCCGGACAAGCGGTGAACGAGAATAGCAGAATATATATATATAGAGAAACTTGGGAAGCAATCCGTTACAAGTAACTGATTACTTGTAATCCGTTACTTTTTTTAGCTAATTGTGTAATTACTACGTTACTTTTTTTGGAAGTAATTTGTAATGTAATTTCGTTACAAAATATTGGTAACGGATTACTTTAATTGCTCGTTACTTTTTAAGAAATATGAGAATAATACAGTAACTGGAACAATACGAACATATTATTCAGCAGAATAAAAAAAGCAAGTTCAACAAAGTAGAAAACATCAGGAAGGGGAGAATAGCCGAAAAGAAAACACGATTTTTTGTATGACCGGTCTCTAGAACCACTAGAAAAACGGGGGCAAGGGATGTAAAAATATACAAAAGACAAACATCAAGTAAGACAACGCCGAGTAGGCTCTCCGTCGTCTTAAATAGTGTTTTTCTCCTACTCCAGGACAGGAGAAAGTTCTTCGTGTTTATTTGTTTTTCTCTTACAGCGTTTGATCTTTTCCAACTTCGACGTCTCCCGCCACCGGCATAGACCTCAGACGCGAGTCTGTACCTCCTTGATTCGCGGCTTCACAACTCGCGTAACAGACGACGTAGCCTCGTGCGAGGAGGTCTCGTTCTATTTGTATTGGATATGCCCTACTTTATTTTAGCACGCTATGAGGCACGGCTGAAAAGCGCCCGGCGCGAGGCTAAGAGCACCAGCAGCGTCTTCGAGAGTACGACGATACTTCTTTTGGTTTACTTGTCTTGTCATGATGGTCGAGTCCACTCCTCACTTAACAACCAACGGTCAACACAAAAAGGGGGGGGGAGGGGAAGGGGCGGTTAGGCCATCTAAGGAGTTCTGCCAGAGAGAGAGAGAGAAAACGTGAAAGTGGTGCGATCCTCTACACTCTTAGAAAAAAGGGGACCAAAAGGAGGTAACAGACCGCCTTTACCACCCTCCTCCCGGCCAGGGGTGAAGCGCTCCGCTTGTTACCTCCTCAGGCACAGCAAACACGAAAAATGCGGTGCTACCAGGTGAAGTTCGCCGCGTAGGGGCACCAAGGAGTCATGTATTACCTCCCAGAGGGTGCACCTGTTTTGCACTGCCAAAGCCTGGGCGCTGCGATTGGCTGTGGGAAGGCGCAAACGAGTTCGCTAATTGGTCTCCTCGTATGACACGTGATTATTCGCGCATGCGTGGGAGAGCGCCTGCCCGGCCGCCGGGAGCGTCGGTGGGGAACGCGCCGACAGTGCCGGCATAACGGTCTTCTCGAACGTTCGACGGAGGCGTCCCAGCGCAGGAACGTCCTTTATTGTTCTGTTCGGCTCAGTCTCTTCTTATGAGGTCACCGAGAGCGCAGGATTGACTTCAGTCGAAGATCCAAGTCGTGTGCACCTTATGCAGGTAAGGAAATGTTCTGCACGGGCGGCAGTTGGCGTCGGTTATGACCGCCCGGGAAGACGACCCCCGTCTTCCTTAGACAAAGGGTTGGCGGACATGTTGGCATGTCTGAAGGCGTCGAGCGTTCGATAAAATTAGTGTGTAGCGCGAACGCAAACACGGTTTAGACCATCGAAGTTCATAAAGAGCAAGAACAGGAATGACTGTCGCTTGCACTAGCGCATATTTAGAAGGTTGGCATACGATAACCAGTGGCGTAGCCAGCTGCTTTTCCCGGTGTATGTGTGTGCGGGTGGTGGGGAAGGAGGAGAGCGGCGGCTCGGCGAGCCGGGCGGCCGGGCGACAAGACGCCTTTTGAATCGGGGGTCGCCTACGGTTAAGGCGTGAGGGGTATGAGGTTTTCTCTTTTTTTTTTTTTTTTTTTTTGGGTGTGGGGGGGGGGGGGGGGGGCGTTGGTGTGTCGCGTTCGGACGTTAAATTGAGCATTTGATCAAATATTTAAAAATCGCAAAATATTTTTTTTTTCTTTTTCGCAGAGCAGTAGTCGATTAGGCATTCATTGGCGGCACCGGCCAACCGCGGCGATTAATTCTGAATGTCGTTGATATTTGTAAAAGTCAGTGTTAAACACTGGTTCTAATATCAACGTTGTTTTTTTCTTGTTTTTTTTAATTTAACGATGTTTAATAAATAGTTTGGAAAAATATCACTTTACCTTGAAATACCAAATATAAATGTCTGAGCTAATTATTTGTGCGCTTCGCGAACATTACTAGTAGTATATTACGGAATAAGGTCATGAAGTTGTTACAGGCAGCGAGGCTAGCAGTTATATTGTCTTGGCATTTTCTTTGCCTGTGATCAGGCATTTCTTAAACTCTGATTTTTTAGTAGGCGAGTTAGATACAACTCAAGTTTGTATTATTTGAAGTTGATTTAATATATTTCTTTCGTCCTGCGGCAACGTTGTAGGGTGATTTCGTCGAGGGTACTGGATGGCTGCTACCTTGGACTCATCTCGTGACAGTTCTTTACACTGCTTACTACAGGTAAGCGGAGTCCGATATTTTATTTTGATTTTCTTGTTCCCATTCGTGCACTTAAAATGGGGCTCTTGATTTTTATGTTGATTTTGTGCGTCTGCTGTTCGTTCATTTGTGAGAGAAAATTGAGGGTATACTTCGAGTAAATAAATTAGAGTAAGACACACAAGGCGCTTGAGTGTGTCTTTTTCGATGTTATTTTTTGTGTTTTCGTGCTTGTGTGCTGTTCTCCTTATGTCCTAAATAAAACATAGATTCAATTTTAACTTTTATTCTGGCAAATTACATCGGCAAAAAAAATTACATATTTGACGAAGTTCGACATTCGGCAGTTAGAAATTATTCGTGCGCTTCGCAAACATTAATAGGAGCATATTGCGGAATAAGGTCACTACGTTGTTGCCGGCAGAGAGACTAGCAATTATAGTGTTGTCTTGGCTTTTTTTTTTTTTTTGCGTGTGATCAGACTTTTTTTTAAAGTCTAATCATTCAGTAGGCGAGTTAGATATGGCTCAAGTTTGCATTATTTGAACTTGATTGCATATATTTCTTTCGTCCTGCGGCAACGTTGCAGGGTGATTTCGTCGAGAGAACTGGATGCCTGCTACCTTGGACGCATCTCGTGACAGTTCTTAACACTGTTTACTGCAGGTAAGCGTAGTGCGATATTTTATTTTGATTTTCTTGTTCCCATTTGTGCACTTAAAATGGGGCTCTTGATCTTTATGTTTACTTTGTGTGTCTGCTGTTTGTTGATTTCCGAGAGAAAATTGAGTGTATACGTCGAGTAAACAAATTAGATTAGGACACACAAGGCGCTTGAGTGTGCCTTTTTCGGTGTTATTTTTTGTGTTTTCGTGCTTGTGTGCTGTTCTTCTCATGTCTAAATAAAGCATAGATTCATTTTTAATTTTTATTCTGGCAAATTACTTCGGCAAAAAGCTTTACATATTTGCCGAAGTTCGACATTCGGCAGTTAGAAATTATTCGTGCACTTCGCAAACATTAATAGTAGTATATTACGGAATAAGGTCATTAAGTTATTGCCGGCAGAGAGACTAGCAAGTATATCGTCTTGATATTTTTTTTTTTTTTTTTTGCGTGCGATCAGGCATTTTTAAAGCTGATCATGCAATAGGCGAGTCAGATGGCTGAGTTTGCATTATTTGAAGTTGATTGAATATATTTCTTCCTACTGCGTCAACGTTGTAGCGTGATTTCGTCGAGGGTACTGGATGCCTGCTACCTTGGACAAAACTGCAGGTAAGCGTAGTCAGATTTATTATTTTGATGTTCTTGTTCGCATTTGGGCACTTGAAATGAGGTTCTTGATTTTTATATTTTCTTTGTGTGTGTGGTGTTCGTTCATTTTCCAGAGAAAATTGAGTTTATACTTCGAGTAAATAAATTAGAGTAAGACACACAAGGCGCTTGAGTGTGTCTTTTTCGGTGTGTTCTTTTTCTGTGTTTTCGTCCTTGTGTGCTGTTCTTCTCATGTATAAATAAAACATAAATTCAATTTTAATCTGGCAGAGCACTTCGGCAAAAAATATTTGCATATTTGCCAAAGTTCGGCAGTTAGGTTTGGCGGTCATAGGGATCTGCTGTGGTGCTGAGTAGCTAATGTGGTGTAGCGCTCTGTGGTGTATATTCTTCCTCTGCCCATGTCTTAGAGCGCAATCATGTTTTTTTTGTTTTTTTTTTTTCACGTACAATACCAACTCCCCCAACAATCAGCACTTGTATATACTAACCTGCTACAGTAGTTGTACCCCTTTGACTAAGATCTCTTATAAGAACTTGAGATTGGGCGAGTTGGTTATTCATGTTTTTCGACGTAGCGCACTCGAGAAACTGTCACTCGAGCATTCACACGCCCAAAGAACACATCGTGCGTGTGTTCTTTGGGTGTGTGAATGCTTGAGTGACAGTTTCTCGAGTGCGCTACGTCGACAAACAAAAATAAGATTTGTTAATCACCTAAGTAAATTGGGGTGACAAATTAAAACACGACCGGTGAATACAAAGTGCCTACGATTACCACCCGCCATGTGATAATTTTAGTCAGTGGTAATTAGTCAACAGTTAAACTGGTCACGTCTGGTAAGTATGGTCGATGCTTTATAATGCTGGAATCAGAGGCCCATCAAGTGCTCCAAATGCGTCTTAGAAACATCTAATATTTCTTCACAGTTCTTCAAATTCGGGATGATATGTTTCAACTTCATATCACATGATTTCCACATTTTTTTGGTTCCAGGCAGGCAGTGCAATCTACCCGGTGGCTGTCAGCTCAAGCCTGATTAATCCTGAGGCGCCCAGCTATGTGGCAGTGGAGGGAGACCTCGAAGCCGCGTCGCCTGCTGAGGCAGTCCTGGTTGCATTCTGCCTCTAGATCATCTTTAGCGACGACTAGAGCCCCGAAAGTGTTGTTCCAGATGCCTTTATTGCGCTTAGTGGTTTCATCTTAGAACTTTTATAAGATGTCTAGTCATGCCATTGATTTTTATGCCATTTTGTTTGTGACAGCCACACTAAAACATTGTCATGTACTTTCACAACTAGGCCGTCTTCATCTATTATAAGGCCCACATTTGAAGCACGTACTATCACACCCACAAAGGGCCATAGTACTTTTCTTTAGGGGGTAAAATTGATTCCATCAAGTGTGCATTTAACCTGTAATAAGGTGGTGAACTGGGCCAGTTGGTTGCTTTTATACATGATGGGGAAAACATTTCGGAAATCGCGGACTACGAAGAACAAACTCGACAGGACAGCATTTTTCTGTCGTGTTTGTTCTTCGTAGTCCGCGATTTCTGAGCTGTTTTCCTCATCGTGTGTATTTAACCCCAAAGTGGATCATAGTTCCCTCCAAAAGGAGGTAAACGCAGCGCCCTCAATTACGTCGTCTTACCTCTCAAAAGGATTGAAAATCCCTCCTAAAGCAGGTAAAGGCTGACCCTGAAAGGATGCACTTTTAACACCAAAAGGAACTAACGTTACCTCTAAAAGGAGACATTGTTGCACCCTAACCTAGGGGACAAGTTTGCACCCTCGTTGCAGGGGGTAACGATACCTCCAAAAGGGATTGCCCTGTGTGCAAGTCGGTTACCCCCTTAAGGAGGGTAGTACCCTTTTTTTAAGAGTGTATTGTTTTGTGAGCCCGATGACCAACCCTTCTCTCGCTCTATATGCCCTCGCCTCCCCTGGCCTCCACGAATATTAGTATGAAAGTGAGAACCGATGAACGATTGATAACCCATAACCGCCGCTTTTTCTCTGTCTCGTCTAGTTTTCGGTCATGGAGTGTCCGTCGTCTCCATGATTATCTCTTAATGAGGTGTTCAAAATTGAGGGTATTAAGGAGAACGGAAACCTAGAGTTTCAGTGCATACTGTGCTTGCCAAAAACACATGCATTGTCATCAGCAAGAACACCAAACTCTAATCTACGGAAACATATCAAGGCAAGCTGGGACACCTGCATTCTTCATTGGCTCTACATTGTAACGTTAGAACGAAGTTTTTCTTTTCTTGTGAACAACAGGCGAAACATCCTAGTCAAAAGGGAGCTTTCGTAGATCGCAGTCTTTAGCTCCGAATCTCGTATCGGAGGTAGACGCTGCTACTGAGCATGCGCACCGCTAGCTTTGTCTGCACAATTCTAGAAATCATTTCCGGAAGCCTCACGCTAGCGGGATGGCAGGTGTGGTTGCAGGCTTAAAGGTGAACGGAGTGCACCTCCACACTTTCTCTTAAATACAATAATTTATTTTTACAAGGGCTACCATAATACGGCCGTATGAGGAATAAAAAGTTGTGTTGCGAAATATTGTTGAAAAATATCAAAATTGTTTATATTGTTTTCTGGATAAGCGTACGGAAAAAGTAACGTGAAAGTAATTTGTAACGTAACGAGTAAAGTAATCCGTTGCTTTTCAGCGAAGGTAGTTTGTAACAGTAATCCATTACATTTGAGGCTCGGTAATGTGTAATTGTAAACCATTACATTAGTGGATAGGCCTAACGCTAGCTGCCTTTGCCTCCACTGCAATCGTCGAATGCGTTCGCATGCGCGTCCGACCATAGCAAAGTCAATCAGCGGACGCCGGCGTTCCGCGTCGGGTTCGACGAGTACAGTGGAGACAAAGGCTTTGGGTCTACCCAATTCCAGCCAGAGCTCGGCGTTATTTCAATGCGCCGAGAAAGCAAGGAAGAGGAGGAGACGAGAGGGAACGTCAGAACGCCGAGCTCTGGTTGGAAGGATTAGTGGATAGGCCTAACGCTAGCTGCCTTTGCCTCCACTGCAATCGTCGAATGCGTTCGCATGCGCGTCCGACCATAGCAAAGTCAATCAGCGGACGCCGGCGTTCCGCGTCGGGTTCGACGAGTACAGTGGAGACAAAGGCTTTGGGTCTTGTGTCTACCCATTCCAGCCAGAGCTCGGCGTTATTTCAATGCGCCGAGAAAGCAAGGAAGAGGAGGAGACGAGAGGGAACGTCAGAACGCCGAGCTCTGGTTGGAAGGATTAGTGGATAGGCCTAACGCTAGCTGCCTTTGCCTCCACTGCAATCGTCGAATGCGTTCGCATGCGCGTCCGACCATAGCAAAGTCAATCAGCGGACGCCGGCGTTCCGCGTCGGGTTCGACGAGTACAGTGGAGACAAAGGCTTTGGGTCTAGCCAATTCCAGCCAGAGCTCGGCGTTATTTCAATGCGCCGAGAAAGCAAGGAAGAGGAGGAGACGAGAGGGAACGTCAGAACGCCGAGCTCTGGTTGGAAGGATTAGTGGATAGGCCTAACGCTAGCTGCCTTTGCCTCCACTGCAATCGTCGAATGCGTTCGCATGCGCGTCCGACCATAGCAAAGTCAATCAGCGGACGCCGGCGTTCCGCGTCGGGTTCGACGAGTACAGTGGAGACAAAGGCTTTGGGTCTACCCAATTCCAGCCAGAGCTCGGCGTTATTTCAATGCGCCGAGAAAGCAAGGAAGAGGAGGAGACGAGAGGGAACGTCAGAACGCCGAGCTCTGGTTGGAAGGATTAGTGGATAGGCCTAACGCTAGCTGCCTTTGCCTCCACTGCAATCGTCGAATGCGTTCGCATGCGCGTCCGACCATAGCAAAGTCAATCAGCGGACGCCGGCGTTCCGCGTCGGGTTCGACGAGTACAGTGGAGACAAAGGCTTTGGGTCTACCCAATTCCAGCCAGAGCTCGGCGTTATTTCAATGCGCCGAGAAAGCAAGGAAGAGGAGGAGACGAGAGGGAACGTCAGAACGCCGAGCTCTGGTTGGAAGGATTAGTGGATAGGCCTAACGCTAGCTGCCTTTGCCTCCACTGCAATCGTCGAATGCGTTCGCATGCGCGTCCGACCATAGCAAAGTCAATCAGCGGACGCCGGCGTTCCGCGTCGGGTTCGACGAGTACAGTGGAGACAAAGGCTTTGGGTCTACCCAATTCCAGCCAGAGCTCGGCGTTATTTCAATGCGCCGAGAAAGCAAGGAAGAGGAGGAGACGAGAGGGAACGTCAGAACGCCGAGCTCTGGTTGGAAGGATTAGTGGATAGGCCTAACGCTAGCTGCCTTTGCCTCCACTGCAATCGTCGAATGCGTTCGCATGCGCGTCCGACCATAGCAAAGTCAATCAGCGGACGCCGGCGTTCCGCGTCGGGTTCGACGAGTACAGTGGAGACAAAGGCTTTGGGTCTACCCAATTCCAGCCAGAGCTCGGCGTTATTTCAATGCGCCGAGAAAGCAAGGAAGAGGAGGAGACGAGAGGGAACGTCAGAACGCCGAGCTCTGGTTGGAAGGATTAGTGGATAGGCCTAACGCTAGCTGCCTTTGCCTCCACTGCAATCGTCGAATGCGTTCGCATGCGCGTCCGACCATAGCAAAGTCAATCAGCGGACGCCGGCGTTCCGCGTCGGGTTCGACGAGTACAGTGGAGACAAAGGCTTTGGGTCTACCCAATTCCAGCCAGAGCTCGGCGTTATTTCAATGCGCCGAGAAAGCAAGGAAGAGGAGGAGACGAGAGGGAACGTCAGAACGCCGAGCTCTGGTTGGAAGGATTAGTGGATAGGCCTAACGCTAGCTGCCTTTGCCTCCACTGCAATCGTCGAATGCGTTCGCATGCGCGTCCGACCATAGCAAAGTCAATCAGCGGACGCCGGCGTTCCGCGTCGGGTTCGACGAGTACAGTGGAGACAAAGGCTTTGGGTCTACCCAATTCCAGCCAGAGCTCGGCGTTATTTCAATGCGCCGAGAAAGCAAGGAAGAGGAGGAGACGAGAGGGAACGTCAGAACGCCGAGCTCTGGTTGGAAGGATTAGTGGATAGGCCTAACGCTAGCTGCCTTTGCCTCCACTGCAATCGTCGAATGCGTTCGCATGCGCGTCCGACCATAGCAAAGTCAATCAGCGGACGCCGGCGTTCCGCGTCGGGTTCGACGAGTACAGTGGAGACAAAGGCTTTGGGTCTACCCAATTCCAGCCAGAGCTCGGCGTTATTTCAATGCGCCGAGAAAGCAAGGAAGAGGAGGAGACGAGAGGGAACGTCAGAACGCCGAGCTCTGGTTGGAAGGATTAGTGGATAGGCCTAACGCTAGCTGCCTTTGCCTCCACTGCAATCGTCGAATGCGTTCGCATGCGCGTCCGACCATAGCAAAGTCAATCAGCGGACGCCGGCGTTCCGCGTCGGGTTCGACGAGTACAGTGGAGACAAAGGCTTTGGGTCTACCCAATTCCAGCCAGAGCTCGGCGTTATTTCAATGCGCCGAGAAAGCAAGGAAGAGGAGGAGACGAGAGGGAACGTCAGAACGCCGAGCTCTGGTTGGAAGGATTAGTGGATAGGCCTAACGCTAGCTGCCTTTGCCTCCACTGCAATCGTCGAATGCGTTCGCATGCGCGTCCGACCATAGCAAAGTCAATCAGCGGACGCCGGCGTTCCGCGTCGGGTTCGACGAGTACAGTGGAGACAAAGGCTTTGGGTCTACCCAATTCCAGCCAGAGCTCGGCGTTATTTCAATGCGCCGAGAAAGCAAGGAAGAGGAGGAGACGAGAGGGAACGTCAGAACGCCGAGCTCTGGTTGGAAGGATTAGTGGATAGGCCTAACGCTAGCTGCCTTTGCCTCCACTGCAATCGTCGAATGCGTTCGCATGCGCGTCCGACCATAGCAAAGTCAATCAGCGGACGCCGGCGTTCCGCGTCGGGTTCGACGAGTACAGTGGAGACAAAGGCTTTGGGTCTACCCAATTCCAGCCAGAGCTCGGCGTTATTTCAATGCGCCGAGAAAGCAAGGAAGAGGAGGAGACGAGAGGGAACGTCAGAACGCCGAGCTCTGGTTGGAAGGATTAGTGGATAGGCCTAACGCTAGCTGCCTTTGCCTCCACTGCAATCGTCGAATGCGTTCGCATGCGCGTCCGACCATAGCAAAGTCAATCAGCGGACGCCGGCGTTCCGCGTCGGGTTCGACGAGTACAGTGGAGACAAAGGCTTTGGGTCTACCCAATTCCAGCCAGAGCTCGGCGTTATTTCAATGCGCCGAGAAAGCAAGGAAGAGGAGGAGACGAGAGGGAACGTCAGAACGCCGAGCTCTGGTTGGAAGGATTAGTGGATAGGCCTAACGCTAGCTGCCTTTGCCTCCACTGCAATCGTCGAATGCGTTCGCATGCGCGTCCGACCATAGCAAAGTCAATCAGCGGACGCCGGCGTTCCGCGTCGGGTTCGACGAGTACAGTGGAGACAAAGGCTTTGGGTCTACCCAATTCCAGCCAGAGCTCGGCGTTATTTCAATGCGCCGAGAAAGCAAGGAAGAGGAGGAGACGAGAGGGAACGTCAGAACGCCGAGCTCTGGTTGGAAGGATTAGTGGATAGGCCTAACGCTAGCTGCCTTTGCCTCCACTGCAATCGTCGAATGCGTTCGCATGCGCGTCCGACCATAGCAAAGTCAATCAGCGGACGCCGGCGTTCCGCGTCGGGTTCGACGAGTACAGTGGAGACAAAGGCTTTGGGTCTACCCAATTCCAGCCAGAGCTCGGCGTTATTTCAATGCGCCGAGAAAGCAAGGAAGAGGAGGAGACGAGAGGGAACGTCAGAACGCCGAGCTCTGGTTGGAAGGATTAGTGGATAGGCCTAACGCTAGCTGCCTTTGCCTCCACTGCAATCGTCGAATGCGTTCGCATGCGCGTCCGACCATAGCAAAGTCAATCAGCGGACGCCGGCGTTCCGCGTCGGGTTCGACGAGTACAGTGGAGACAAAGGCTTTGGGTCTAGCCCAATTCCAGCCAGAGCTCGGCGTTATTTCAATGCGCCGAGAAAGCAAGGAAGAGGAGGAGACGAGAGGGAACGTCAGAACGCCGAGCTCTGGTTGGAAGGATTAGTGGATAGGCCTAACGCTAGCTGCCTTTGCCTCCACTGCAATCGTCGAATGCGTTCGCATGCGCGTCCGACCATAGCAAAGTCAATCAGCGGACGCCGGCGTTCCGCGTCGGGTTCGACGAGTACAGTGGAGACAAAGGCTTTGGGTCTACCCAATTCCAGCCAGAGCTCGGCGTTATTTCAATGCGCCGAGAAAGCAAGGAAGAGGAGGAGACGAGAGGGAACGTCAGAACGCCGAGCTCTGGTTGGAAGGATTAGTGGATAGGCCTAACGCTAGCTGCCTTTGCCTCCACTGCAATCGTCGAATGCGTTCGCATGCGCGTCCGACCATAGCAAAGTCAATCAGCGGACGCCGGCGTTCCGCGTCGGGTTCGACGAGTACAGTGGAGACAAAGGCTTTGGGTCTACCCAATGATCATTCCAGCCAGAGTTATGACTGCCCCCTCTCGTCTACCTCACTTTCTCGGCGCATATGATATCTCTTTATGGGCAGCGAGGTTCGGCAAGAGCGATATTAGGAAACACGATATTTATTTCGATTTTATAGGCTCTTCTCCGAGCTATGCAAAAAAATTAAGTATTTTAATCTTTAGCAGTCGTTTTACATTTCCTATTGATAAGCATTATTACAGCATTTATTCGTAACCTAAAGAGGCCGATTTTTTTTAAACGACTGATGCCGTAGCGCATGTATATGTATTATATAAACAACATATTTTTTTCATGTAAGTATACAATAGATTCTCATAACTCTAGCTATCCACTAGCAAGCTGCCTATGCCGGAAAGGGAAATAATAAAAAAAAGATCATCAATAACTTTTAGGGATCTAGTAAGCAGCATGTTTGGTCCCCTCCTTATTCGTGCTAAAAATAATATACCTCCCAATCCAGTTAACATTCTAAATAAGGCTAATCGAAGCTGTTATTTGTTTAGCGCATAACAAATCTAGGTGATACCTACTACAGAAAGAATAAATTAGTTGTATCATAACGCAACTAAATAAATTTTAATTTATAAACTTTACGCTAAATCATCTTCCGCCAACAAGCCAGGGTAATTTTTTTCTTTTTTTTTTAACGTTCCAGAAAGTTGTTGGCTGTCATCTTGAACATTCCCAAATGTAGCGCGTGAATAACATCAGCGGTAACGCCTTGTTTCGGTATAGTCGCACTTTCCTTGCCGTCGCAGAATGTGCGGTTCCTCTGTTTTATTTGATGGCACAAGTTCGCTTCAATAAACATTTATGTTGAAGCTTATATTCCTACCCTGGTCATATGTGGGAACACAACACCACGTAAACTTTAAAATTGTTTTTAAAATTTCGGTGCGTACGGGTACGAATTGCAGATGACTTCGCTTGTAACGATCGTAACAGGAACACCGTGTACATTGTTTGTAAAAGATTCAGTTACTTAAAACAATTTTTCACGCCCATCAAGGACCGTTACCGTGCATACCCTCGTAACAAATTTAGAAATGGTCCATACTACACCATTATGTCCCGTTCATGATGATTCACTAACTTCGAGTGTAAGCTATACTAAAATATCTTCCCGTTGTGGCACCTAATTGATAAAATAGAAGTAGGTTTTCTTTTTCCATGAAAGTTTCTATTCAGCAGCTTTAAATATCCCATGGAGCGAGCCGCCTTTATCTGAGAGAAGCCGGCGTTATCGTTTTCTGTAACAGCCATAAGCGGCTGAGCGGAAGGGCACCCAATTTTTGTCGGTAGCAGCGAAAAACGACACTTGAGTTCCCCTGAGCGAAACCGGACCGAAATTACCCTCGCTGCGACGCATCATGTGACTTCATAGCAACTGCGTCATCGTTGCTAAAGAGCCAGCGGAACTGCTGGCGGCGCAGCGGGAGTTGGGGTCGCGGGTGTGCTTGACCTGCCTTACGTTAGGCCAAACGTTAGGCCTATCGTTGAGCTTTGAGGTCTAACGTTGTCAACTGGTACGCGCTAGGGGTGTCGCGAACCGGCCGAGGTTCGAGTTCGACCAGGTTCGACTTTTTCGAACCTTTAGTGGAAAATTCGACGAACCTTGTATTGAGGTTCGACTCGTGTGCGCATGCGCGACAGGCTGGCCTGTTGGCTTCGGATTGGATGGTGATGGCTAAGGGATGAACTAAGGGCAGCGCTGATTGATTATTTTAGTTAATACACTACAAAAAATTAAGTTATTAACTGCTTCCGCTGTTATAATCAGTTTCTTTTAATTGCAGCTGTTCACAAAATTAAAATAACCCTTTGCATTAAAAAAAAAATTCTCCAAACCTAGACATGCATATATCAAGGTCTGGCCACACTGTCCACTAAGTCGAACCGGTCGAATCTGGTGAAAAGTTCGAAGGTTCGTCGAACCGGTTCTACCCAGTCAAACCCCGAAAGTTTGACCTAAGAATCCGGTTCGACAAAAGTTCGCGACACCCCTAGTACGCGCAGTTGTTCGATATGACGGTGGGGGGGAAGGGGGCGGGTATGCGTTAGCCTGACGTAGGGCCTAACCTTAGGCCTAATGTTACGCTTTGAGGTCTGACGTCGTAAACCGGTACCCGCAGCTGGGGCGATGATGATGATGAGAGGACACGTGATTTAAAAACGCGCCGCGTCGAGCTTCGCATTCCAGGCGCCGCGCCGAGCTTCGCACTCCCGCCGCTGCCTCACCCAGCGGCGCAGTAGTCACCAGCGAGCCAGGGATGTAAGAAGTGCTTAGGTGTCCTCGGAATTACTTTCATAGTCCATATGTTCAAGTCCCATCTTACATTTCGAACGCCACCTTTCTCTAGCACTTGTGGGCACCCTGGCGGCTCCCCAGCACAGTTTCCCGACTGCGAGGCAAAGGTGCCGAACTTTTCCCACGTGGCGGCGACGTCACGCCTGCCACGCGCACATCGGATGCGCCGCCTTGATAAGGCAGATCAGAGGCGACGCACGGGGAGTCGCTGCCTAGACTCAGGCGCCGTTGGTAGCAATGTTAATCGTCTTGTCCATGTCCCATTA
The DNA here is from genome assembly GCA_013358835.2 of Ixodes persulcatus. NCBI lineage: Eukaryota > Metazoa > Arthropoda > Arachnida > Ixodida > Ixodidae > Ixodes > Ixodes persulcatus. Next base: position 198,112 of record JABSTQ010009546.1, on the reverse strand, counting down.
AATGTAGTTTCTTGCTGTTAAAACCGTTGGCTCCGTGTTATTCCTCTGGGTCGGGTATGCAGCAAGGCAAACCGACCACACACTAGAACATTCTAAATTCACGGCCGTTCGTCGTTGCTACCGACTGAAATTTATTTCTTGTGCGAATTGTTGCTGTAACTCACACTACAACTGAGAATGATTATGCAAATAAATATTCTGTAGCAACTGCCTCGTATTGTTTTGCGGTTTCGATCTCGTTGCTCGTATTTAGGAACACGTAATATTAATTCTTCCCAAATAAATGGCCCCTATAATATCCCGGCGGGTCCCACGTCGGTGTGGAGTGGGCAAACCCCTTTTGGGCTGCCCATGCAATTCCCCCATGGGTCCCACCTCCATTGGCAGTCGTGGGCAAATCTAGGCAAATCCAAGTGGCAAGCTCTAGATTTACCCGCGACCTCGCAGTCGTGGGCAAATCTATACTTCGTTTCACCTTATGTGCGAGCGAAGGCAAAGCTGGAAGCGCGAGCACGAAAACTCCGTGCGTTCAGGCTTTGCTCGAGCGCGCGAGCTGAGAGAAACGCAAAAAGCGCTGGTCTCGCGCTTCTAGCTTTGGCTTCGCTCGGAGATAATGTGAAACGAAGTATAGGGCTTGCCACTTGGGCTGCCGACGCGGTACCCCCGTGGGTCCCACTTCGGCAACGCGTCGGCACGCCCAACTTGAGCTGCACACGCAAAGCCTACGTGCGTCCAACCTCGAGTATGCGGGGTCAGAGTTAGTACAGACTCCAACGGGCAACGCGTGTACAGGCCCTACTTGGGCTGCCCGTGCAATGCCCCCGTGGACCCCACCAAGGTTGTGCGGGGTTACACATAGCACAGAGGTGAGCTCTACAGGTTCCCCCACATGGCCTGCCCGTCCGATGCTCCCATGGGTCCCACCTCGGTTATACGGGTGCATAGTTAGCAAAAGTGTGACTCCAGAGGGGGAGGCCCAGCTTGGGTTGCCCATGCCTCGCCCCCCCATGGTTCTCATTTCGTCTACACTGGGGAATAGTTAGCAAAGATGTCGGCTCTGGGCATGCCCACCCTGGGCTGCCCACGGAAAGCTCGCGTGGGTGCCGCCTCGCCTATATGGGGACAGTCGGCACAGAGGTGGGTTCGACGGAGTCACCGGGATGGAATGCCCAACTTCAGCTATCCGTGAAACGTCCCCGTGGGTTCTTCCTTGGCTATACGAGGACAGAGTTAGCACAAAGGTGGGTTCCACTGTGGTACCAAGCTGGCATGCCTAACTTGGGCTCCCAATGCAACGCCCCGTGGATCTCACCTCTGCTGTACGGTGGCAAGGTTAATATAGGCTATATATGTGGTCTCCAAGGGGGTAAAGGGTGGACATGTCCAACGTGGACTACCTGCGCAACTCCCAAAATGTAGCTTTCCGCTGATAATAATAGTGCTCATTCCGGAAAATCAGCGTAGAAGATTGCCTTACGTTTATACCAATTCACCCAGGATTTGATTTAAGCGATGGAGAGGACGTTTAGCCTTCCAAAACTTTATTATTAACTTACTTCTCAGCGTGTATGTTGAGAAGGACTTTTTTCGTAAATTAATTATTTTTTGCGCGAAGAGTTAAATTTCGGGAAAACTTCCAAACATGCTCGTATTTGCCCCGTGTCGTATACGCCTCAAGCTGGCTGTGCATCACGATTACCTGTCCAACAGAATTTTGTAAGAAAATGTGCGCAGTTTACTGTTCCGACTCGTGCACTTTATATGTCAAATGTTCTATATGTCTTGCTCCAGACATGTTACTGATATCCCAAGTAGCACAATCTGGGCTCCAAAGGGGGAGCCGACGAGGGTATCACGTGGGAAGCCCACGTGAGGTCCCCTTCGGATTTTCATTTCGTTCGGGGTCATCTCATATTTTCCTTACGATGTGGTGAATTGCAGTGCACACCAAATTGTGTATGCTTCACTTTCCCCGTGGGCTTACTGGAAATATCACCATTTTTATAAATCAATAAACCGTCTTGAGCAATGTCATAAAAATTGGGCATTACAAGTCTACGAAATGTATCTCTATCTCTGCACATTTCCTTGAAAACTCCTGTTTGACAGGTAATTGGGATACAAAATTAGCTTGAGCCATCTACAGACAGCAAAATTTAGAACAGGTATGATATTCTGACGAGCGTGCTTCGAATTCACCCTCAAATTTAATATACTGTGTAAAACAAAAAATCCACAACACGTAAAACGGCCTTCTCAACATTCGCGCTGAGTAGTAGGTTAGTAGAAGGCTTAGCAAGCCTAAAATTCTTGCTCACGCTTAAAATTACAATCCACGGTGATTCGGCATCAAATTAAGGCAATCTGTTATGCTGAATTTCCAGGGCAGTAAATACTCTCAATATTAGTGGAAAGTGTCGTTTCAGTATCGGTACAGGTAGTCCTAGTTAGGCATTCCTACGTTTTGCAGCCTTGGACCCCACACCGTTGTTAACTTGGCCTCTGCGGAGCCGGGGTGGGAACCACGGGGGTCTTACATGGGTAGCCCAAGTCGAGCATGCCCATGCCCACGCTTTTCCGCAATGGGGTCCCCATCTCTGCAAACTTGGACCCGCAGGGCCGAGGTGGGTCAGACGGGGGTATTATATGGGCAGTTCAACTTGGGCATTTCCACGCTTTGCCGCCATGGATCCCCCACCTTCGTACACTTGGTCCCCGCAGAGCCGAGGTGGAACCCAAGGGGGTTTTACATGGGCTGCTCAACTCGGGCGCGCCCACGCTTAGCCGCCGTGGAGCCCACATCAGAGCCTTGGGCCCCCGTAGAGCCGAGGTGGGTCCCATGGGGGTCTTATATGTGCAGCCTAAGTTGGGTATGCCCACGGTATGCCGTTCTGAAGTCACCATCTTTGTAAACTTGGCCCCGCTGAGCTAAGGTGGGACCCACGGAATTGTGGGGAAGAAAGAGCCAAGGCATCCGACCTGTTCGAATTCTCTAGCGTTCTCAATCTAGATCTGTGTCACCACAGGGGTCTTGTATGCGCAACCCAACACGGGCACGCCCACGCTTAGCCGCCGTGAAGCTCACCTTATCACATTTGCTTCCGTAGAGCCGAGGTGGGTCCCGAGGATTTTTTTACATGGGCAGCCCAAGACGGGCATGCCCACGCTTCGTCACCATGAGGCCCGCATCATCGCAACTTGGCCCCGTACGGCCGAGGTGGGACCCATGGGGGATATACATGGACAACCGAACTCGGGCGTGGACACACTTTGCCCCTAACTTCGCTAACACAGCGGTGAGTTGGCCCAGTTGGTGTTGCTTTTTAAAGGGTAAAAACAGCGAAGAAAGACACGGAGAGGGAAGCACTCCGTGTGCGCACATCTTCCCTGGCCGTGTCTTTTTGCGCTGTTCTTACCCTTTCGCTAACTTTGCACCCACTCCCCCACCCCATTGCCGAGGAGGGACCCACGGAAGTATTGCATGCGTAGCCCAAGTTACGCATGCCCCTACCTTTTCCCCTGAAGCCCACATCTGCGTTAACTCTGCCCCGCATAGCCAAGGTGGGATCCACAGCAGTATTTCACGGGGAGCCCAAATCGGGCATGCCGTCGCGTAGCCGAGGTGGGACCCACCACGGCCCCGCGTGGGCTGCTCATATTAGGCATGCCGTTACCTCGCCCACGTGGGACCACCGTGGGTTTCGTAGGGGATTCCCAAGCCCCATTGCTCACGTGGGCCGTACGTGGGCCCCACCATTTGTGCTACATTGGACATAAAAATGTATCAAAATGATAATACTGTTTTGGTAGGCACACGGGGAATGTGACGATCGCTCAATCGGCCGATCTCACCAGCCAGATTGACTACGCCACCGCTGCCGCAATGCATCGACAGAACTTTAAAGCCCGGTTTACACAGTTGCGTTTGACTGCGTTTGACTGCGTTGCGGCAGCGAGACACCAGGACATCCCTGCTGCTTATATCGCGTGCCAAGAAGATTCCTTGAATTGGATTCCACGCTTCATACGAAGCACAGATGTGCCGGTGACTCGCTTTCGGTTCTCGCCGCAACGCAGTCAAACGCACTCAAACGCAAGTGTCTGAACCGGCCTTAAGCCTGGTTCAGACAGTTGTGTTTCACTGCATTGCGGCTGCGGAAAACCAGGGCAAACCTGCTGCTTATATCGCGTCCCAAGAGGATTCCTTGAACTGCATTCCACGCTTCATAAGAAGCACAGATGTGCCGGTGACTCGCTTTCGGTTCTCGACACAACGCAGTCAAACGTGCTCAAACGTAAGTGTCTGAACCGGCCTTTAAGGTACGTTTATACTCCAACGTAACGTCGACGGGCGTGGCGTAGCGCAGCGCGCACAGATACTGATTGGTCGCAGATATTGAGTTTCTGGTTGCCGGCCAATGAAAGGCGCGCGTTCCGCGCTACGCTGCGTTCACTGCGCTCAACGTCGGAGTATAAACAGCCCTTGAGTCTTTAGGCACGTGCGACAACCTCGTTGCAGCTCAGCTGGTGAGGAGCAGGTGACGACACGAGCCCTCTCGTGCACTGCCGTCTGCCTCTGCGAACTAAAGTTATGGTGGCGTCACCCATGCGCCAAACGCTTATTGAGATCGGGCTAATTGCTAAGTACGGCGTAACCCACACCGTAGGGAAATAATAAAATAGCCCCGAAAGTCATGAGGCTCCCGGGGCGACCTCACGTGGGCTGCCCAAGTAGACCCACTGCGGGTCCTACGACGGGAGCCCATGTGCGAAGGCCAAGTAGTCCAATAGCAGGAATTGTGCACCAACTCGGCCACCTGTCAATCAAAGCCCAAGTGCGCGGGACCAATCCCGACCAATCACAGAGCAGCAGGGTGGGGCCTCTTCCCTCTCTCCCATTCCAGGGACCAACGACAGGACATGGGTGTTGGCCAAAGACCAATCGGAGCCCATCGAGGTCCCGCCCTCGAGTCGCGTGCGCGGTATAGGTGTGAAGTCACGTGCGCGGCGCGTGCCAGAAGCGTGGCACTTAGCATGTAATCACCAGGTGTTGACAGCCGCTGTCATCAGTGTGAAGTCACGTACGCGGCGTGCCCAGAAGCGTGGGAAAGACACGTATCAGAGATGTCATCACCACTCGTTGGCAACCGCTGTCAATCACGTGATGACAACCACGTGATTTGTCCGGGTTCGAGCTGCGTCCGACAGACGGCGCTCACGGGATGTCAGACAAGATTCATGCTGAATCCGACAGAGGGCGCCGCGCTGCGGTCACATGACGGTCACGTGATATTATTTGAATCGCTGCGCGATGAGCTCCGATTGGTCTTTGGCCAACCCCCATGGCCCGTCATTGATCCCTGGGATGGGAGAGAGTGAAGAGGCCCCGCCCTGCTGCTCTGTGATTGGTCGGGATTGGCCCTGCCCACTTGGGCTATGATTCACAGGTGGCCGAGTTGGTGCACAATTCCTACCACTTAGTCCCCCCCCCCCCCCCCCCCCCCATTGTGTTCCCCCGAATCAGCCCAGGTGGTCTGCTGTAGTGGAACCCCTGTCGGCCCCCCTTTCAAAGCCCACTTCGTCATACTTGAGCGCGCGCATATTATATTAGGGTTAAGTTTAAAAAAATCGAATTTGAGAGGTGTATCACGATTTATTGATCGAACCGTGATGCGCAGAATTTCACTGTACTCAAAAGGTGGGTTCACGTAACCTTTTTAAGTGGCACACTCTCGTTTATTACATAATTGTACTTCACTCGTGAAGTGTCGTGACGTGGTCATGTAACGTCATAGTCTTAAAGGACCTCTCCTCGCGTGGCACAGGGTCGCGTCACACCTTGACGGTGCGTGACATCACGACATCAAGTCGTGCTTTCACGTGACCTAACATTGTTAAAAGAGAAAGTGAACGTTCTCTTACTCTGGATGAGTGCTCGCAGAGCAGCCACAGCGTGAGTTTCGTCTTCCTGGATTGCGGTGACGGGAGGGCTCTCGGAAGAACTCGGCGAGAATGGAGGGCTGGGCGTGCTTGAAGTTAGAGCCGACGACGAAGGTCTGGACGTTCCTGGAGGCGGGATGGCCACAGGAACGCGTGGGAGACGTTTTCGGGGCCAACTCATATTTCGTTTCACTGTCCGAGGGAGATACTCGAAGTGCAGCCAACAGTGCAGAAATCTTCTTCTTTCTTCACGTGCTCCATTTGTTTTCTGATCTTCTTTACTCAAGGGAAAATTACGACGATTTCAAACATTTCTTTCTCAACGTAGGGTTCTTCCGACTCTCTGGAGACTTGTGTTTCTTTTTATTTCGAGAACCATAGTAAAAATCTTTGGCTCCTCGGGAAGCATTATTAATTTCTATCTTTATATAGATAATTAAGATATATGTAGGTTTATTTTAGATTACGACGATGTTATCTTACAAATCTTGTATAAACTACTTCGCGCGGCGTATAAACAATGCGCAATCTTTTTTTCTTAAGATGAAAACCAGTATTGCAATCTTTGCATTTTTATATGAAGCTTATTACCTCGTGTAACCCAAATCTATGAAACCTAAAGTTACGTTCGGCTTTCATATAAAAACCTTTCTTGATAAGGCACTGACGCCGGCTTTGAACTGTCGGTTTGGGTAGAACTTGATAATCATGAGCGCAGTTGACACGGTGAGCTCTAACGGCACTCTGTGAAGGCAGACAAAATTCTTGTTGACGCCGCGCTGGCAACCAAATTCAAGCTCCCGTCCGTGACATGATTCCGACAGAACGGAAGATGTTTCAAGGGGTGCGATACGCTGAGATGCCGCTCTACGAAGGCACCCCAGACTTCTCATCGGCTCCTCGCTCGGCCACTCAAAGCGTTTTCTCGAGTGGCGCGCCATCGACCGCCACCACCTCGTAATGGTCGGTCCTCAGCGCGGACTAATCTGCGGACAGATTGATCAGGTGACGACACTTGTACGAATCGTCTGACTCCAATGATATTTACAGAAAGGAGGATACCAGCAGACGAGCCCGAGGTCGGATCGAACCATTTTGCGACCTTACAGTGCCGAGAACTGTCAACAGCGTCTAGTTCAAGACAGAACTCAACGTTTGCCGTTACTTCCGTAGCAATATCGCAATTAAAATAAAATAAAATAATTCCTATGTGCCGCTGTTACCTACCAAGAGAAACAGAACACCGTGATAGGCCTAGCGGCGAGTGCCATTAGCTTTATTAAAGCAACATGTAACATATATGTTACATTTTGCTACAAGCAGTACTATACTTATAAGTATAGTACTGCTTGAGGAGCTTGGCGAAGAAGCGAAGGAGTACTGGGCCCGCATAGGGATGTTTCCGGATCTTCACCTCCCCGCTCCCCCGCGTAAAACACTTTAGTACACAACGGGTGCAAAGTGTCCACACTGCATGAAAGGTTGGGTGTATGTGCAGGAAATATTGCAGGGTGTTAGACGAATTCTCACAGAAGCCTCAAGACACGAGCACGGAGGAGTACTGGAATCTGCCGCGAAGAAGTCGGGAAACGTTTGCAGCTTCCTTCACGCGTGTAACCAAGAATCGCGCGACAAAACAAACAAAACACGATGATGAGCCATTTTCTTTTTTTTTAATTTTTTTTTTTTTTGCTCGTACATATCACTTTTTAAAAATCCAATGGCCTTGGCGCGGACAGGTTTTGCGTAGTTTCGACGGCCTATAAGCCGCATCTTCCAGGATCGATTTTAAAATAGAGGGATGACTGCCGCTATATATCCTATCCCGGTGGTCACCGCGAGCGCCAATCGAAAAAACCATCCCGGCTGTCTCGGTAAACCTAATATAGCCCCGTGCGCGACCGAAAGCGTCGCTGTGGTCGGCCTTCCACGATTGGCCGAACGCTGACTATGACGTCGGAAAGGGGATTTATCATCGTCATTGAGACGTCATCGTCATTGAGACGTCATCCTGTTGACCCGAATAGCCATTTCACCACCGTCAACCTTTTGCCATTCTATTGGTTATTGTTGGGGTATCGCCAGTGCATTTACATGCTAATGCTGATTGGCTATTGGAGGCAATCAAAAGATTATAAAATTTATAGTCTTTTGATTGCCTCCTTTAGCCAATTAGCACTAACATGTAGATACACTGGTGATACACCGACAATAACCAATACAATGGCAAAAAGTTGACGGTGGCGAAATGGCTATCCGGGTCAACAGGATGACGTCTCAATGACGATGAACATCTGTAGCCTGCTGATTAACTGGTTATAGACGCCTATTACCATTTGGCAATAATATTTCTTTTGAACGGCAATAACCATTTTTATAGGGGTCGCTTCATCTATAGGAACAACTATTAAGTGTACACGTGGTACGCGTTAAACTATCTGATGAAGGGTGCCGTGAACGTAGGCGTCTGGTGTCTGGAAACAACACAGCTGCCTAGCGATTCGCCATATTTTGTTTCTAGTAACGTCAGCCAGGCTACTGTGAGCAAGCATCCTTGTTTTGCTGCGTATCTCAATGAATACTTTTTTTTAAAAATGCCAAAACATTTAAATGCAATTGTATTTCTTCCGGCAGCCACTCCGGTGGAAACTCCGCTCTGTTACACGGAACGAATGCGCATGCGCAGCAGAGGGGTCAGTGGTTAAATTCAGAAGTCATAACAACTTTCCTAAGGTCTCCGCTAGGGGATCGAACCCAGAACCTCAGGATTGTGAGTTCGACACTCAACCATTCGGCTAAAAGGGCAAGGTATGGGGGGGGGGGGGGGCATGCGAAGGGTTAGTTATTAAATGCGATAGCACTTTGTCCGTCAACCGACACCGCGGAGCACGCAAGTGGCACCAGCAGGTAGCTCCGAGTTTAGCTCCCGCTGTGCAAGGGCTCGTGCAGCCGAGGCTCAATCGAACGCACCAAACTCGCGATTTGTGTCCGTCATTGTACAGGGAATACGCAGCTTCAAACAAAGGGCAAACTTTGAAAATGGATTATAGTAAATCGTACACGTCGCATTCATCCGAAATACATTGCAGGAACTAACTCGTTGTTTGCGGAGAGGAAAGGAGCGACCTGGGCCTGAGTTTTAGTACTGACAAGTCTGGAGTTATATGGTGCTTAACGATGGAAATAGGAAACCCCTGAAAATCCTAGGCAGTGGTAATGCACCAGGTAGAAATATTAAAATGCGGAGGTATATGGCTCAATGAGTGAAGGAAATATCTAGAGGAACCCGAATAAATTATAAGTAGTGATAGGAGAATAAATCCAGCTATGAGACTCGAGGCACCGTACAATTATTAAAAAAATATGAAGTGTTCAGGGATATGTGGAAAGGCGTGATGGTGCCTGGACTATCTTTTCGCAATGTGGTACTGTGCACGATGTCAAAAGTTTTATTAGGATCGGAAATTCGACTAAGAGACGAGGACAGCTTGGCTCACGGACCGTATGTTAGCCCACCAAATGAGGGGGTAAAGGGAGACATGAGTAGTAGAACTTTGGAAGGAGGGCAATCGGTACATTTAAATTTCAACGAAACTTTGGAGCAATAGAGGACGCGTGGTAATCCCGAAAACTATTCGAGCAAATATGCGTGAAACGTTTAAACGCAAAATGAACAAACCGAACCTGAAAGCTGATATTCAAATCCCTAAGCACTGGTATGAAACTAACTGTACTATTTCAAAGAAAAAAAAAAGGTAAAGGAAGCAGATATTAAAGTATGGGAGGAAAGAATGCAAGAAAAATATGATTCAGCAATGTACAAATAACACAAACAGTACAGGAGAAAGGAACAGGTGTTTGATAATTTGCGGGAAACTCTTCATGTTTGAGGCAATAATGGAGTGTTAAATCCAAAAACATATAGGGCTATATATCGAGAAATAGACACGTAAGCGCCGCATGCCATGGTAACAACGTGCGCTTGAACGTGTGGTTCTGAAGTGCACTCGTCTTCGCCCTGACCACCGTAAAAGATTAACGGTTTTGTTCGGAGCACTCGGTTTTGCTGGCGAGGATGGAGCGACGGAGGAACAAAGAATTGCAATCACAAACAGGAGGATCCAAGATTAGCGAAAGAGCTCTCGAGAATTCTTATAATGCACAAAACTGGTATTTTGAGTGGTTTAACGTGAAACAAAATATATAGCAAAATTAAAAGCGGATAAGTGTAAATGCTTCTAGGCTAGGTGGTGCAAACTACCGCTCTATAAAATGGGAATAGCCAAGATAATTCATCCAACTTATAATAGAAGTCATGAGCTTGCTATAGATGCTCTTGGTCGTCTTAGTAATGCGTCTCAAACAGAAGGACCTTTCATAGTAACTGGAGACACAGAACGATAAGAAAAACGAAAAAAACCTAAATTCTCAAACACGGTTTGTAGTTTATTTGAACAACTACGGCTTTTATATACACGTCAAGATCCTCCTATATGGGTTCTATATATACGTCGAGATCTTCACCAGCTCGCCTGTGTTTTTACCCTATCTTGAAAGAGAAGCAGCCGACTGAAGAGGACATGGCTGAACAGAAGTGGGGGCCCACTAAGGCTCAGCGAGATCGTCGAACAACCAGACGCCGGAAATGAGAGAATGCCTATGGGCTAGGAAAAGAGAAGCAAGGCAGGCTCGTTCTGCTGCGACCCAAGGCTGAATAAGAAAGCGAGGTTCGTCTATTTATAATCATTCGAGGATGGATTTCATAGAAGAAACTTGGTAATGGTTTTACATTTCAAAGCAGTCTGCAGGGACGCATTGCAAAAACAACCCATTTGTGTTATGAAAAACATATTTTCTGAAGCATAATTGACTGACTTTCCTCCTAGATGGGTGTAATTGACTCTGAGATTACTCCGCGATAGACCAGATGGGCGGATATTTGTTTTTACTTTAGGCTTAGACTGGAAACGAAGCAGCGGTAAAGCAATAGAGAGACGGTTAAAATATAACTTTTTAGATATTTCTCGCCGTGTTGTCTACTGTTCTATTCGCATAATCCCGGTGTCTCCATGACACGTTTTTAAGCAGCTTACTTGAGTACTTTTTTTGTTGCATGTCTGAAGCTATCGTATGAAATTAAACTATTTTTACCCTAAACAGAGCTTTTTTTAACGAGTCTAATCGAGCTTTGATTGCTCCCACATGAGACATTTAGCTTAGAGAGGTGATTTCTCTGAATCTATAATCCTTCAAGAAAACCCGACATTACCAACGTCAACGTGTAAAAAGATAATAAAACGTTAGTGAACGTCCAATTCGTGCAAGCAAGGGAACAGAAATTTGAACGCTCTCGTAGCAGCTAACAAGACGACATTTAAGATTTACGCCTTTCCACAGACAAGGACAGGTATGAGAGGTATAGTGAGAATCGAGGTTCGTATAAACATCTATAAAGATGCGTAGATATAGGACAGGAAGCGTTCTAATATATCTGCGAATTTCGTGAATGCGTTTCCCGTATTACGCTAATAGACCTATTGCTATATGACCCAAGCCTCATGGAGAATGCAGGAATTGGTGTCCCACGCGCCGCACGTGCTTGCCTCACCAGTAGTAAATTTTCTAAACCAAAAACCTAAAACAAATTGTATCTTGCACGCGTGTTCGTAAACGATTTATTTTGGTTATTTACTTCTAATCTTTTATACGGGGAAGGCGTGCGCGTGTGGCGCGTGGAACACCAATCCCTGCATTCTCCTTGATGCTTGGGTAATACAGCAATAGGGCTATTAACTAGGATGCTGGTACAGATACAATGTTTACTGAGAGGACAATATACTTGATGTCCTTTTACATTTCTTACGTATTTTCTCCCTCCCAGTACAAGCTGAGCAAGCAGCCACCAATAACATAATAGACCAATCTCACTAAGCGTTCGGCGCATGCGTGACGCCGCTATTGACAACGCGAGCGATCGATGTCGTCGCTGTGGTCGGCCTGCCACGATTGGCCGAATGCTGACGATGACATCAGCAAAGGATTTCTTATTGACGGAAATACGACTAATGTAAAAACCTTAATTTTGGCGGTGTTTGCAGCATTGCTTTGAGGGAGCAATTACTTGAAGCTTCCACCATTATAATTAGAAACACCATCGAACTTGTTGTTCGCGAGATAATGACGTCACGAGAGGTAACCATAGGAGGGCGCCATCACAATATCTCGCCGCCAATACATAGGTTACACTGACGTAATTTGGTTCTCCTTTCTGGTGGCCGAACTTCCTCGAGCGTAGCCTTTACTGTGCATATTCTACGAGCAGTACACGAGCGTCGCGAGTGAGCGGAAACGAGTGAGCACAGCTTCATTATACTTCGTTTCACTTTATCTGCGAGCGAAGCCAAAGCTAGAAGCGCGAGACCAGCGCTTTTTGCGTTTCTGCCCAGCTCGCGCGCTCGAGCAAAGCCTGAAGGCACGGAGCTTTCGTGCTCGCGCTTCCAGCTTTGCCTTCGCTCGCACATAAGGTGAAACGAAGTATAACAGCAGATTTTGGCCACCAGAAAGGCGGAAGGATATGACGTCACGTGCAACCCATGTATAGCTTTAGTTCACAGGAGGCCGGCGGCCGTGCATGCGAGGGCTCGTGCTGTATCGTGCTCCACACGCGCAGAGCTCCAGCGGGGTTGTCGTACGCGCAGAACGACTGAAGTTCCCTGGACGCATTGCGCAACGGTGGCGTAGTCAAACTGGCTGGTGAGATCGGTCTATTAAAAGCGAGCAAATAAGCGAGAAAACAGGAATATACAAAACACGCTCGCCTGTGTTTCACATATTAGAGCGCAGCTCTTAGGCGCCCGTTTCTGGCTTAAGCGGCGTCGCTGTCGGCGTAACCGCGGGGTGCATTATGGGAAATGTCCCATAATGCAACGCGCGGAACTCATAACGTCGCACGTGTCGTAACGAGTGACGTCACGAGGGTTCCACGCGGCGAATTATGCGACATTTCTCATGATGCAACGCGCGGGGAGTAGGAGGTGGGAGGAGGAGGATGCAAGGGGGAGGAAGAGGGAGGAGAAGTGGGAGGAGGAGAAGAGGAGGGAAGGAGGTTGAAGGATGAGGGGAGGAGGAGGAGGTGAAGGAAGAGGAGGAGTAGCAGGGAGGATGAGAAGGTGAGGAGGAGAGAGGAGAGGTATAGCCTCCCTAGTACCCTTCCCTCCTCCTACCCAAGATTTGGGCTCTAATTCGGCGTTACAGGGTGTTGTGAACGTCTTTCATTTTTTTCACCCTATCAGCATATTGGCCAGACAGATATCACGGAGCATAATTAAAGCCCGTGCAGCAGCAGTTCTACATCATGAAAGATTGATCGAGTGCAGGCACAGATCGTACACAAGTGCTCTTTAAGCGTTCGGCTGGGCCTTTTGTCCAGTCAATGAGCTTAAGGATGATCGGCGTCAGACCCGAATGCCGAGTTGACGCCATCCGACTGTCTTAAAGTTGCGTGGAGGGAGAAGAGGCTGTTCGCAGGCTTCGATTATTCTAGATGGTGTTGTTAGCTATGCTCAGAAGGGGTGTCTTACCTGTGGCCCTGTAATCGGGCTTCATCTGCTGTCTCAACATGGATACGTTGACGTAGGCTACCACGGCGGCGTCCAAGGCATTGATTCCATTCCAAGGGGCACCCCCCGCATGGGCGGGTTTGCCGTCGTACGTCACCAGAAGCTTTAAGAAATTTATGAGAAAACAGACTCGAGCTATTTTTGAATCGCCTACAACACCTAAATTTGCATCGTGTTTAAAAAAAAAAAACGCATTATTAGTCTGTTGGAAAAGTTGAATTCAACTTATCGATTTCTTTTGAGAAGAATTCGCCCGATACATTAGCTCCTTTCTCAGCGGCGCCCTTTGTTATCAGCGTTTTATATTCTTCTTTATAGAACTCGACAGTAAATATTACGCTACATACGCAATATACGCTCACCTTTTATCTGAAACTGGGTGCTGTATCTTTCAAACGTTGCATATCATTCTAGAAAAGACACTCCTGGAAAATCTTGGCACGTCAAAACTCCGTCGTATTCTCACAAGTTTTCATCATTCACGAGCGATGCGTCAAGTTCCATCATTCGGCGTCTTTCACCAAACGTCTGCAGTTACATTGGTGGCATAGAGAACATGACCTTATCGCCCAACTACATGCTTGCCACCTTTAAAATGGAGGCAGCCCCTTCGCGTTTATTTTCTTTACGACATCGAAAGATGCGTTATTTTCAAAAGCGTTTGTGCGCGAATCCGCGTTATTGACGACAGTTTGTGGCGTATCCGGTGCGTATACAGTGTACGGTGTGGCAAGCTAAAATGTAACGCAAACAAGCTACGCGATAAATTTAGCGTTGAGCGTTTCCCCGCGCATCGAGACGTCAGATGCCAGTGTAGTTTTTGTACGTTTCATAAATTTCAAATGGCGGATGACAATGTGTGTACTCTGCGTGCGGCAGAGTGTGCAGTAGATACTCTGTCACCCCACAATTCCTTTGCGAGACACGGCGAGAACTCAATCTTTTTTATATATTTCGTGTTTAATATTTTCTTTTACGTTTTACATACATGCACAGGCACCGAAAAAACATAATTGATGGTTATGCGAGGTATTCTGGATTTGTGCATTGTGCCTACTTGACCTTTTGACAGAGCTCTTTACGTCCGTACTAGCTACGGATATGTAAATATGTCGTTATTCGACTCAGCCGGTCGTTATTATAAATTAGTAACGTCAGGAGCACGTCTGCGTCTGTATTCTACATCCAGTGACTCTGAATTGATTTTCCGGTATTCTGATTTTGTATTTATTCTCAATATGTCACTGTGGTACTTCCTAGTATCGTGATTGCACTCACTAAATCTCGAGGAAAGTCGCCCTGTGCGACTACATTTAATCAACGCAATCAAAAAAAGAAGGCAAGAGTCTCTTTCAATTATATCACGTTGTTTACGCTGCAGTTAGAATAATTTGCTGTTGTGCACCGCTATCACAACCATATTCCTGTTTTACATCTACTTCCGATTTAAACTGGATATGAAAAATACATCATTAAATTAATCTTCATACTTGCATAAAGAGGGACGTCAAAATCACCACCCCGAATGGTTCAAGTAGAATTCGCACTTTTTCGTAAAACAGTGCAGGATGAATAAGAAATAAGAAATATATACAGTATTCGAATGTAATGTATCTAGCGAAACGAAGCGAAACATTGTACAAAAATTTTTAAATACTTACATAAGCCTCACGAATATAGTATTATGTAGTAAGTGTGAAACTGTTCGTTTTAGTCATTTGTTAATAAAGTATGCCATTGAAAGACCAATCATATGGGTAATAGTTGATCCGAAAGGCAATAAACGGCGCAATTTGTTTGAACCCTACATTGCACCGAATAGCCAAACACACTAAACATTTCGGCGCGTATTTTATAAGCAGTACTCAGCAACATGTTATCGATGCACATCCTTTGATCCCACAAACGCCATATTCAATGCTGAAGTGAGCGCTATTTTATAGTAATTGATAAAGACACGCAAACGAGAGCCGTACGTAATAGAGAGTAACCTTCAGAGGCTCCAGAACACGAAAAGCACATAAAAAACAGCGGACAAGAAGCAGGACAAATAATACAACATACATGGTCTCCTACTCCTGTGGTCCTCCCGTTTGTGCGCTGTTTTTTATCGTGTCGTCTCAATAAAAACTGTCCCAACTCACCATATTGCTTCAGAAGCACCTAATATTATGAATGTTCGCATAGACAAGTATGTTATGGAGCTCAATTCACCGGACGCGAAATTTGTACTTATCATTTTGTCTTCGTTGAACCATTTTAATTCTGGTAAAGAATAAATTAATGTGTTAGAAAGTACGAGGGGCATTCATAAAGTTCGTATTATTGTCACGAAGAAATAGAGATTCTCCAATTAAACTCGAGTAGGAGTTGAGACTTTCTCTACATATTCGCCACCAAAAGTCACCCACTTTTTCCAGCGATGCACCACATGCCGGAGGCCATTGTTATAAAACTCCTCGATTTGAGTGTTCAGGAATCACTCGGTTGTTTCAGCAATCACTTGATCGCCGTCTTTTAAATGCTTTTCTCTTATTTGGCCACACTGGAATCGTCTGTGCCATTTAACCAGAGTGTCATAAACTGGGGTGTTGTCCCCGAACAACGCTCCCAGATTGGAATGAATATCCTTGGCATTGCTTTCCTTCAAATGAAAAAAAAAAAAAACTTATCACTGCATGTGTTTGGCACCGAGGGGGGGTGCCATTCACTTTTCGACTCCCTAGCGGCGTTCTGAGCTACTTTAGCATGCAATGTCTATACTGTGCGGAAACTAGAGGAACGCACGCTCATGTTGATACCTGTTTTGTTCCGTTTTTTTCCAATTTTTTGTACCGATAATACGAACTTTATGAACGTCCCTCGTATAGCCGTTAGTGGAAGAATGCACAACCGGTGGCTCGCAAAGAAATCAATTTATGTTATAAACATGGTTTCGTGGTTTCTCATAAACGGAACAAAAATATCTGTAAAATCTTGTCAGTAAAATTTTCGTCGATTCGGGTTTATTTGAAAAAACTCAAAATGTCAAGGTCACGACCCGAAAGCAAAGGCGAAAATAGAGAAAGATGGTGTTTTAAAAATTAAATTTATAAGAGAGCATGATCAGTGGTCCTTTAGGAGAGGCCACCTTAGTTTACTTTTAAATGTCCTACTACTGACAAGTTAGTGTTTCATTTTAGCTCGACAAGGTTCGTCAAAAACGGGTTTTGGTACAGCTGGGTTTCGGCAAAAACCATTGCTTATGCTTCCAGTTTGAACCATACTATTTGTGTTTCTTAGAGGAAGGTTGAGTAGTGATTTTATAACAGTACGAGCTATAAATCCGTAGATTGCAATGCAGTGGGCGGGCACCTATAGCGTATATGCTTCAGAGGAACTATGTCCAAGCATTTAGTAATTTCAAATAATTGACCGTTATTGAGGTAACACTCCTCTGCAATAATTGTCGTGGGATACTAAGTACTGCCAATGCCCAGGGAGCCAATGCCAAGTGCAGCTGAAGAAATATCATTCGAAACGGGTGGGTTCTGATAAATTTAGGGTATTTTTGTGTCCGTACTTCATTTATTCTTTTTATGAATATAAAAAATGAGAACAACACTAAGATTCAACTCTCAGTTTGAGAGGAATGACAATAAAAAAAAATGTATGAACTTCAAATGTTTAGCAATAAATAAACTCTGAAAGACACCCTCCGAATTTATAGGGAAATAAAATTAAAAAAAAAAAAAAAAACAGAATCACAGTTATAAACTGAAAATAAAATTGTTGAAGCCTAGCGACCAACGGCATCACTTCCTAAAGGTTTACCTGAGCCAGAGCACTGGTAGCAGGATCTGAAATATTTTTGGTCAACGGATGCGCCATTAACGCGACGTCCGCACCGTCGAAGGCGCCATCTCGGAGAAGGTAAACCTTTCCTTCACCTTCTTCTTCTCCTGGAGTGCCAAGCACAACAACCTGAAAAAGGTTTCCAAGTGTGAAACATAATAGTTCAAATTGGTTCATTTATGCAAACCTCGGTTTTAATGGGAAAGCATAACTGTCCCATGGAGCGAGCCGACGTCGTCAGTTTGAAGAGCGAAAACGGCACCTAGTTTCCCTGATCCCAAAGGTCCCATTGGCCCCTGCGCCCGTCAGTTTCAACGACCGTCGCCAGATAGCGCTGCGTGTCCGTGCCGCCCACGGCTCTGGTGCCGCCTAAAGCCCCTTCGTGTTTTAAAAGCAGCGCAAGGTGCGTCGATGCACAAGGCACGTGCAACGTGCAGCCCTTGGGAAGATCATGAGGCACAGCGCAGCACTGAACTAGATTTCAGACGCCATGTTCTACCCAGAAGTGGAGCGCGGCACGTGTCTCGAGCATTTCCACAACAATGAATGGCGCCACTTTTCCCAGAATAGAGGGGCTTAAGTGCCGCCAGCGCGCCGATAAAACTAATCGCCGCAACCCCATGCCACTACAAGCCCCGCGCCGCTTAAAATGGACACGTTGGCGCGCGCTCGGAGGCTTCTGCTCGTCTCGCCGCTGCCAAACATGGTGCCGCCTCTAGCATCCACGTTGTCGCCGGTGCTTCTACCGCAACTCGAAAATATTACTCGCTCCACAAAACTCCGCGGCGTTTCATTGGACATCTTCCGACTTCCGACTTTTTGATTCACAGTGTGCCTGATTTTCAGCTTCTTCAATTTTTTTCAAAAGAAATAGTTACTCGCAAGAGATAATCGCCAAAAAAAACAGATACATTTTCTCCGTGATCAGACAATTGCTGCAAACCAAACCTTTACGAATAAGACCGAAATATGCAGTAGGTTTTTTTTCTGGCATCTACTAGGCTGTTACGACATAGGCTATAAATGGCTAATGCTGGCAGGCTACTTATTTATTTATTTATTTATTTACAATACCCTCAGGGCCATAAGGCGTTAGAGAGGGGAGTGGGTGTTAAGTATAATGTTTGATACTGCTTCTCGGAATCTGATGGGGTCCTGAATGGTGACGATGTCTTCGGGAAGGTCATTCCAGTACACAATTGCTACAGGAAGAGGGGCGTGCTGATATGCTGTGGAAAAACACTTTGGCCGGGCTATTTTATTGCAATGTTCGAGTCTGGGGGAAAGATAAGCCGGTGGGGAAAGAAGAGACTGATTTAGAAGTGGTGAATAAACAACTTTATGCAGAAGGCAGAGGCGGAAAATTTTCGACGGGTGAAAAGCAGTGGGAGAGAGAGATTTGATTTAATGAGGCAGACGCAGGAAAAACTGGAGTAATCAGACTGAATAAAACGCGCAGCACGGTTTTGAACAGATTCAATGTAGTCTGTTAATGAAGCATGACGAGGGTGCAAGATTGAAGATGCGTATTCTAATTTAAACCGGACTAGGGCAAGATAGAGGAGCCGTTTTAGTTGAGAAGGGGCGGATCTGAAATTGCGACGAAGGAAACCCAAGCTTTTGTTAGCGGAACTCACAATTGAAATAATATGGTTTTCCTAAGAGAGGTTTGAAGTTAGAAGAACATCAAGGTATTTATACATATCCGTGGGTCGAAGAGGGATGCCATTGAGAAAATGAACAGGAGAGGTTTGAAAAGAGGAACGAGAGAAGCGCACGCATTTACATTTGCTGACGTTAAGTGTCATCTGCCAGTTAGTACACCAGCTCTGAACTAGGTCGAGGTCATTTTGTAGGGTTAAAGAGTCATGAGGGGATGTTATTTTTCGGTAAAGGACACAGTCGTCGGCAAATAGGCACATGGGTGACGATACCTGAAGAGGAACATCGTTGATGTAGGACAAGGAAAAGTAACGGATTAAGCACCGTTCCCTGAGGCACGCCAGATGTTACGGGGGCAAAAGTAGATGAACAATCATTAACATAAACAAACTGATGACGCTGAAGAGAGAAAGGATTCAATCCAGGAGAGAACATTATTATCTAGGTTTAATACGATAGTTTTAGAAGCAGTCTGTTATGCGGAACTTTGTCAAACGCTTTAGCGAAGTCGAGAAATACAGCGTCAGTGGGGTAGCCAGAATCAAGGTTTGCGAACAGGTCGTTGGTTAAGCAGAGAAGTTGGGTTTCGCAGGAGTAGTTTCGATGGAAGCCGTGCTGTACTTTGTTACAAAAGGAGATAGAATCAAGTTGAATAGATAATTGCTTGTGGATTACGTGCTCGAGTATTTTAGAAGGTACAAAAGTGAGAGATATTGGCCTATAGTTTAAAGGAGAAGGTTTATCACCGCTTTTGTGGACCGGGATGACCTTGCCGATTATCGAATCCCCCGGAGCCGCCGCCGTATCTAATGATTGCTGAAACATTTTTGTTAGAAATGGGCTTGAGGAATATTTAGTGCTTTGTAAGACCTTAGAATTTCTGCCGTCAACACCACAGGAAGAGGACATTTTCAGTGACTTAATAATACTAACAATACCTTCGTAATCAATACAAATTGGATCCATAGGTGAAACATTGCTAGTAATAGATTAGGACAGTGTTAAGGGACAGTGGGCGGTGAATTGGGAAGAAACTAAATGATTATGAACTTGTGGCACACTGATTAATATCGATAATGTTCTCAGAATCATCAATAAGCGCTAGTGGGGAGTATGGTGCATGATTTACAACATTCTAAAATTGGCGCGGGTTATTTAGTAGCATAGTTGAAAGGGTCTCCTGGAAGAATATACACTTCTGGTGCTCTAACATAACTTTATAATCAGTGGCACATTCATTATATCTAGACCAGGATAAAGCAGTGTTTGTTTTTTGGCTACTCAAAAACGTCGTTTTTTCTTATTGTTAAGGGTTTTCAGAGAGCGCGAATACCAAGGATTAGAAGACCGGTAGCTGATGTTAATAGTGGGAACATGAGCTTCAATGAGTTGCAGTAATTGGTTTTAAAAAGGCACCAGTTTGTATTTATATTCCTATCGTCAAAACCCTCCAGGAAGACTGAGAAATAGCTTGAGAGGTCCTGGTTAAGCTGATCATAGTTCCACTTATTATATAGCCTTATTTGCTTGGTCAACTTGACTGGTTCTGGTGCTTGAAATCCTAGGTTATAGAACACTGCTTTGTGGTCACTGATGCCTTCAAAACATGTAAAAGAGGTAATAGATTTCGGATGGTTAGTCAAAAGCATGTCTAATATATTTGAACATGTGGTGGTTACACGGATAGGGAAAGAAATCATCTGCGAAAGGTTAAAATCCAGGCAGAGACTGATAAAATCGCGACACTCACCAGAACTTCCACTACCAACAAGATCTGATAAATTGCAATTTATCTCACGGAAGTTAAAATCGCCTACTAAGAAAACAAAACGACCAGGATGTTGTGTGAAGAAAATTGACAATTCGTCATGCAAAGAAGTTGCAAAACTAGGTGACGTATCTGGCGGTCGATAGCACACGCCAACCAGGATTGACGCGCAACTTTCTTCGATAAATCTTCAGACATGGAAAAAGGGAGGCCGCGCAGCTTCGGTCCACACAAAATTAACTGGTTTTTGTTTTGTATGAAGAAAAGCTTGCAATAATATGCCTGTTTTTTTTGCGAGATTGGGTTCCCAATTTATGTGCACGCTCAATCTGAGAGCTATCAAGTGTGACACCAAGTTTCTCAGTTGCAAATTCTAAAACGTTTTGTTCGCATAAAGACCATGACTCGCCGGCAGCATCGGGTATGCCATAAAATAGAAGATTACACCCTCGCGAGCGGTTTTCAAAATCATCAAGTCGAGATAGCATAACTTTAGTTGCAGTGGACTGCACAGCGACGGAATGTTGCAGATTACTGATATCTGCTTTGGCCTGCGTGATAGACAAAATTTCTTTTTCGAATGAAGCAAGTTTTCATTTAGCGCTGCCACCGAAGTCTCAAGTTGAGCCTGCTTGCCAAGTATCACCTCGACATCGGCTTTTAGGGCAGCTTGCCCCGCCGCAAGGCCGGTTACATTAGTATCGAGTTTCTGCATTAGCTCGTACATACTACCAAGTTGTTTCACCTGCGCTTCCAATTCAGCCTTTGTAGGCCCGGGACCAGGATTTGTTTCAATGTCACCGGACAAGAGTAGCAAATGACCAATAATGCGCGCACAATCACAAGCGAGACAAAGTAACACTTTGGGGCACGGGAATTGTAAAATGTTCACGTTATTTGTACTCTTAGCATGCAACGAGAAACGTTTACAAACCTGTACGAGAGGAAGCATTTCTTGCGAAAGCGTCCGTGCTGCCTAAGCGTTCCCGTGCCCACTGAGGAAGGAGTGGCTTGCGCCGTCCTTATGTAGGCTGGGATCTTGGAATGCTGGGAATGCTTGCGACCAGGGTGACGTCACGGTGCTTGGGGGCGGGTCCTGCTGACGCAGGGAGGATGGCACGTCGAGAAAAGATGCCAGTCGGGTGGATCCGCCAGGATTGCTAACACCAAGGATGACTTGAGGGGGACCCGGTGATAGTGCGAAACCGAGAAATGCCTGAAGAAGTGGGATCTGTACGAGAGGAAGCATTTCATGCGTAAGCGTTCGTGCTGCCTTAGCGTTCCCGTGCCCACTGAGGAACGAGTGGCTTGCGCCGTCCTTATGTAGGCTGTGATCTTGGAATGCTGGGAATGCTTGCGACCAGGGTGACGTCACGGTGCTTGGGGGCGGGTCCTGCTGACGCACGGAGGATGACACGCCGAGAAAAGATGCCAGTCGGGTGGATCCGCCAGGATTGCTGACACCAAGGATGACGTGAGGTGGACCCGGTGATAGTGCGAAACCAAGAAAGGCCTGAAGAAGTGGGATCTGTACGAGAGGAAGCATTTCATGCGTAAGCGTCCGTGCTGCCTTAGCGTCCCAGTGCCCACACCTCATTTTATGTTAATGACTGTGAAGTGGATGACGCTTTCATTGGTTTACCAAGTATATAAAATTAACCTACGCTGTGTGTGTTTTCTATACTCCGTTTAACCTTATGTTGTACCGCAGCGAAAGCTAGAAGCGCGGGCTCATAGCGTTGGCAGCTGCCCTTGGTGCACGAGAGCTTGTGCCGCCGAGGTATGCTATAGAGCAAGGAGCTCGCGCTTGTAGCCTTCTCTGCGGTACATCATGAAGTGAAACAGAGTATAGTCAGTCACTTCGCAGCATTGGTAACTGAGCATATACACGATGTCTTGTTGTCAACTAGACAGCAGATAACACGATATACCTTGTTGCTTGTACTGTATCTTGCGCAGCGCCACTTGTCAGCAATTGTTTGCAATCGGTTACTCATGGTGAGGGAATTCACTACCTCACAAACGCGTCTGTACAAATGGCGGTCAATAAACTCGTCAACCTACTTTCTCTTCCGCGACAGCCGATACATGTTGTCGCAAGGGGGATTTGATGGAAACCTGAGTTCGCATCAAGGCGCGTAAACATTGTTGCTCATGACAGCTCAGGTTCTATATCTTCCCCCCGCGGCATTACATGGTCTTCGAACGTTCGAGCTACATGCTCCGTGCGACCGAACGCGCCGGATTGACTTAAGGGCTGTTTATACTCCGTCGTAACGTCAACGAGCGCACGCGCTCGTTCACGCTCGCTGACGCTGTCTGCGACACGCTCGCTGACGCTGTCTATACTCCAATGTCAAGTTGAACGCGGCGCCGCGCTGAGCAGGTCGACGCGCGACAGCGTAGCTTACGACGGACTTGGACATGCTCTAGGTTCAACGTTGGACGACGACGGCGCCGACGGAGGCTATCCCAGAAGCTCTCGCGCGAATTCCGTATTTGGGAATCCGGTTGGCGGGGTCGTCGGGGCCAGTCGGAGTGTTCGAGGTGCTCATTTCTGGGATCTGAACCTGTAGTTCTTGCTGTGTGTCGTGTGCTTATGTCTTGCTCCCGTGTTGGTGTGCGTATTTAACGTTCGTGCGCTTGACAGGGCGAGTGTTTGCGTGGACGTAAACCGCTCCGAGGATGCGCTACCCTCGATTCTCGATAGGCCTATCGACCTAACAAGCCGGTGCTGGTGGGCCGTGGTGTTGGGTTGCCGGCAAAAGCTGGAAGCTCGATGACGCGGCAAAGGTAGGGTTAATTAGAATCAAGGATGACCTAATGTGTGTACTTTTTTATAATTATGTGCTAGTCGCACTCACGGGCAGCCGTTGCCGATCGAAAAAGCGTCGTCGAATGTACGGGAACGGCGGACACACTGAAACCTCTGAACTATTTAGCCTGCCAGAAATTTTCAATTGGGCTGTCTCAGCTTGTAAACGATAGTAGCGGTACGCGATGACAATTGGACTGAATCCTGTATTGTTTGTATAGGCTTTGTAAAGTGCATTAAGATTTCGAACGCGTACATTGCGTAATTTAGGCATTGTCCGCTCAGCGTGAAAGACTACTCTGATTATAACACACCGGCTATCTGCCAGAAGGAGGTCTCTGTGGAAGATCGAGTGCAATGATTTTATCGAAGCATCCCGGCGAAATTGCCGGAGTCGCTTGGCACGTTTCCAGCGAACCCACGAAGCAGCTAGGTTCGACGGACGCGATGTCGGGATTTTGTTTTTCGAATTTTGGTTTTTTGTTGACATTTGTGTAACCATTAGGATAAAATAAATGCTGGTTTGCACTTGTTATTACCATAATTTGGTTGTTTTTTAACTTCTAACCGCTACCCGGAATGGTTGTTTTGAAGCGTGACTTGACAACTCGAGGACGAACCACACAGACCGATTGCCTCTAGACTAGGGGGCGCAAGCTACTGCCCATAGATAACCCGTAGAGACGATGCGGTTGCCACGGAGACGCGCACGCGCCAAGTGGGGCAGTTCGTCGGGGGCGCTGGACCAGCGTTGGTCTACACTGGACTGTAAACACCATCGTTTGGGTGCTTCTCGGCGCGGTGTAGTGGCCGACGACCGTCGGTCTGCGCTGGCGCGCGTTGCGTTCGTCGACGTTGGGGTATAAACAGCCCTTTACAACCGTGATAACTGCGTCATCGGCGTCGAGAAGATTGCCTTTCTATGATATGTAATAGGCAAAGAAGGCATCAGGCTGTGCCCATCGCTGATCAAATGCGTGTTGGAACTGCCAGCGATGGAGGACAAGCTTGCGGTTCAAGGATTGCTAGGCGGCTTCAATTATTTCACCAAGTTTTTACCGTCCTTGGCTCAGAGAACAACAGTTGTGAGAAGTTTGATCGAGTAAGACACTGCGTTGGAATGGACGGCCAGTCACGCGACGGAATGGAAGCCACTGGGTGGCAGCCTAAGCAAGCAGCCGCTGGTTGCAGTATTCGACCCTGCAAAAGTAACAAAAGTTTCATATTGTTCCGTCACCAAACGGCACCCGAGCGGCGTTGTTGCAGTAGCAGAGCGACACGCGGTGGCCGGTGGAATACGCTTCTCGAACACTCATAGAAACACAGCAGCAATACTCGCAAATAAAAAATGCGACAATGGCCGCCGCATATCGCTATCAAAGATTAACCATTTTGTGTACGGCCGGAAGGTTATCGTCGAGACAGATCATCGCCCTTTTATTTCTATTTCGCAAAAGGCAAATGGCGACATGCCGCCAAGTTTACAACGTTTCTTTCTCCGGTTGCTGTGTTACGACTTTAGAATGAAATTTGTCCCAGGGAAGTAGCTCTTCCCTGCCGACATGCTGTCATGGGCCACGATCAGAGGCAACATGAGTGACGGCGCCAACAAAAATGACGTAGAAGTACACGCTGTAAGTGTGGTTTATTCACTCGTCAGTGACTCCGCATGCGAGCAGTGGGCTGAAGAAACACGTCAAGGCGAACCACTAAAACGTTTGCTTCACAACTTGGAAACCGGAAACCTTGTCGAAGGCCAGTGGAAATCGTTTGAGGGGCAGCTTTTGCAAGTTAAGGGAGTCCTCCTGAATGGTTGTAATGTGGGAATTCCAGCCACCATGAAGCAGAAAACATCAGGAAGTATCCATCAAGGACACATGGGCGCCAACAAGTACAAAGCGAGGGCGCGACATCTATTCTTTGGGCTCGGAATAAATTCAGATATAGAATCGTTCGTCAAAACGTGTTCAGTGTACTGAAAACACGCATACAGAAAACCACAAAGGCGTTTGATGATGTGCCCGGTTCCAAACCAACCGTGGTACTGGCTCGCTAGACATTTTCGAGTAAGACGGAAGGTCGTACTTTAGTGTGTACGACGCCCTGTCTATAATTTTCCTGAGTTTCAGCTGCTCAAAGAAACCTCCTAAGAAACTGTCGTCAAGGTAACAAGTGCCATCTTTGCGGCATACCAGTGGAGATGTGTTCCGATAACGGTCCGCAGTTTTCAAGACGCCACTTTGCATTGTTCTCCAGAGCGTAGAATTTCAAGCACGTCACCTCTTGTTCAGGGTTCCCGCTATCTAACGGTCTGGCGGAAAAAGGGGTGCAGGTGGTGAAGCGAATCTCAATCACCTGCCGAGGTACTTCAAGGCACAAGGCTGCGAACGACTTTACCAGACAATCACGTCGGCATTAAGGTAGCTGTTTGGGCCAGTTGGTTCATGATCACCTAAAGAAGCGCAAAAAATACAAGGACGAGGAAGTAGACAGACAAAGGCGCACTCGCAACTGATTTTCATTTGTGAAAACAATCATATATATAGCTTCGAACAAACACACACTTTCTCCTAAGATCTGTTTAACCCCCGTAACAAAAAGAAAAACTCATTCCCCGATAAGGAAAGGGACGTGTGACTTGTGCATTTTTTGCCCTTTGCCCGGATTTCGAAGGCCTCATGCAGTTCTCTAGAAACCCTATCCGGGTATCTAGCCAGAAACCTGGTGTCGCTAAATGACGGGACACATGGGCAACGACTGCAGTGAGTGGCAAGATGTCCCGATGGAGTGGCTTTCGTCGCCGCGGCGTGTTCTCGTGCACGATCATTGAAACAGCTTCCCGTCTTGCCAATATAAGACGAGCCGCATGACGTTGGAATTTCGTAGACTACACCCGTAGTACACTCCGTGTATTTTGTGCGCTGCCTGGTATCACAGGTGCCTGGTATCACATTCTCTAGATTTAAAGAATCTAAAGATTGTTGCGTCACGCTACGATGTGCCTGAGGTGTTCACTGCACCCAATACGCTGGGGCGGCTGTGCCGTAGGATAAACAATCCCATTGTATCGATAAATCCCTGTGATACCAGGCACCGTACCAGGCGTCGTGATCTCGGATTGTTTTTTTTTTTGCGTGATTACGTAGCTGTTAAGATCGCTGCTCTGTTTGAATTGACCCGTCTCAACGTTCCTAACCCCGTCACCTCCGCAAGAAACATATCGACCAACACATTGTTTACAAACAAGCCCGCGTTTGCCCACCAGGCGAGGGCACTGCGCGCGCGCAGAAACCAGATTCGGCCTAGGCGAATAACCTGCGCATGCTCAGTGCCGACAGCAGCGCCACCGGAGCGGCGTGACGTCAGAGAGTTGAGTTGGTCTGTACTCTTCAAATAAAGCGTGCGTACCATACAGCTAAAGGTAATCCGTGTGTCGTTCATTTCAGTTCTGTGTAAAACAGAACAGCATATCCAGTCAATAGGAACGAGCACTGCGTTGCGGCGAGCGACATCGTCCGACACACGTTGTAGTCCATCAACATCGGGACCACGACTGGCTTTCGAGAACACGCGTTTTTTTGTTTGTTTTTTTCAAAAACCATAGCCCCGAACAAGAAATGCAGACATGTACAAGTTACTCAAAAAAGGTAGCTAAGTTAAGTTACTGAGTATCGACGCCAAAAGTAATTGGAGTAGAGTAGAAATTACGCATTTGTAATAGTAATTGAGTAAACTTCTAAATGCTGTAAAAAAGTAGCGAGTTACTTTTGAAGTTACCTTCGAAGTTACTTTTTTATATTTTTGTGGTAGCAAAATGAACAGCAGTTTTGATTCGTGAGAAACCTTGCTAGCCTAAAATAAATGCAGTCATTTTATGGCTTGCGTTTTCACCAAAATAGTTTATTCGCTTGCAGAAGCAATTAACTTTCAAAGTTTTTATCGGAGAGTTTCCCCTTTTCTTCCTGAAAACGTCCCCAGCCAGGCTAATAAATTACACCATCTTCCCGAGGGGAACCGTGGGGTGATGCGGAGCATCGGGGTGGTGCTGACGCTTGCTTGCGCCAACCCACTAACTGACGGGACTGTTGCTTCCATCACACTTCATCGGAAGAACGGAGTGAAGTGGAGTCAATAGCGGTGAACTGATGTAGCACGAAAAACTTTGAAAGTCTAATAAGACAGCACGGTAAGGCGGCGCAAAATGCCCTAACAGCGCTTGCAGGTTTCCTCGTCGAGACCGGGCTGGCCGGCGAGATCTAGGCTGCAACGGACGCGAGCGGTCGGGAAATGCTAGCAGACGACAGCCGCGGAGTTGCGGGGAAAGCTCACCCCACTAGAAAGGCCTGGCCTGGCGCTGCGACCCGCGCGCCGAAAACTTTCCTCCTTTCCCTCCTCCGGGGAAACACGGTTTCGCCTCAGATCCCGCCCGGTCACGTGATGGGGAACGCGCGCAGCGCGCTACCGCTCACACTTGAAAGAGAGGAGACTAGAGGAGGAGAGTTGCGCATGCGTAGTGTGAGTGCGGACTACGACGCCGCGGGACATAGACCCGAGCAAGAGATGCTCCGCATCTAAAAGATGTTCCACAGACGCGCTGGATGGAATGGCAGCGTTGAATTTCAGAAACAGGCTGTGCAGGGTCGGGTAGGTGAGTGTCGGCATCTTCGGTGTCCATGACTAAACATGTGAAGTTTGCCTCGGCTAGAGGGTCTTTTTTAACAAACTCTCCTACTTCTTTATTTTTCCTTCGGCAAGTTGGGATCGTTATGACTGGCCGCTGAGCGGTTGTACCTCACCGTCAAGGGTTCAAGTCTCGCGCCACGACGATGAGATCATCCGGACGACTGCGCGTCTCGCAGTGCCAGTGCTACGCTACTGAAAAAAAAATGTTTTGGTATAACAGAAGATGAAACGAAATATACTTCGCCGCTAAGGCTTCTCCAACAAACGCATCTCCCAAGGGTGACTCGCAATTCTCGCCGGCGACTACGGTATCCTGACGCGCGTGACACGTCAGACAAGTAAATCATTTTCAACAAAGAGGAGGTATCCCTGGCGTGGAAGGTCAGGAAGACGCGAAGGATTACGTGAACAAGCATCGTCGCTCGTACAATTGCAGTTGGAAGCGGGAACGTGCTCCTATGAACGGATTATCCGTGTCTGCGTTTGCGCACAGGGGAGTCTGGCTTCGCAAGGGACTATGCGCTGACGACGAGGCGACCATGCGAACAGGTGCCCAGCTGTGAGGTCATCCCAGTGGCGCCTCCCGTGGAACCCCAAAACTGCTCGAGTCAGAACTCACTGAAGGCAGACAACATGAAAACCGCAACAACCCTCGGAGTTTCCCCGTCTTTCACGGTTGCAGCTGGAGGCGCGGTGCCTGCGCGAATTACCGAATTAGGTCAATACCCGACCAAGTCTTGTTAAACATCTCTTCCTGCGTTCGTGCGCGCCGGTGTTATATTTTGGCTGCTCGTCGCCACGGTCCACCTTGGTCCAAGGACGCCCGTGATGCAGTTTCTACGGCTGCTGAGTATAAGTGCGTGGGAACGGAATGTGAGGGGGACCCTTGTTCGGGAATGCCACTTCATTTGCCGGCGTCTTATTTATTTCTGCGCTCAAACTTTTGTGATAAGCAAAATTAGCACTAGATTTCGAAAGTAGTTAGTAATTTGAGTAGAAGTTACCTGAAAAACGTAGTTAAAGGAAACTACTAATTACCCAAATAATGTTGTAATTGAAAGTTACCAAGTTACTCGGAAAAGTAGTTAAACTACAGTAGTTTGAGTAGAGTAGTTGAACTACGTCCAAGTCTGAAGAAATGACACTGAAATGACGACTCGGGGAAGGAACGAAGCAACGGATCCGGGAAACAAGGTCAACCATTCATTCGGGAAGAGTCCACTTGGAAGAAAGGGTAGTGCAGACATTCCATTCTGGCTGCGGGGCGAGGTGGGGGAGGGAGGCCGTATCCGCGGTTTTGTAGGAACAGATTATTCACAAAAGCGAACGGTTCACCGCCACTTTTTTAGTTTGTACGGCATCTCCTGATAGGGTGTGCTACATATTAAATACCGCACTCGCAAAATAAAAGTAAAAAAAAAAACCCGTCGCACTTTTTTTTTTATGCGGCCGACTTAGTCCATTTCCGCGCGGTTAATGTCGTGTCGCGAAAGGAGCGCGTCTGTAGTACACGACCAAGCCAACCCGGCGTCAACAACGTGGATCTCAAGTCTACTCATCACAAACCTACTGGACGTTCTTTTAAAGGGCAACTCCGCTTCATTTTTGATATTTAGAAAACTATGCAGCCCTCTTCAGTATCATATAGTAAGACCCCATGTCAAATATTATGATCTAATTCCGTCTATATATTTAATAAACTGGCCAGCAAACTTCCAAATGAGCGAAGTCGCCGAAATCTGCCAACTCTAGCGTGCGGCGCGAGGCGCAATCGCCAGCGCAGTCAATGCGACGGAGATGGAGCTGCCAACGATGAGCCACTACGTCAGAGGCATGTCTACGCCATTCTCACGTTTTGTTTGTTTTTACTTCTCAGGCGAAATTGAACGATGACGTCATGAATTTCTCCACCCGGTATTGGCTCAACGGCGTCCACGTGATCACCGTAACGCGGATGCGCTCATTTGCTCTGCCCTCCGCGCTTATCGGTCTGTTTCTCCGCTCCCCCTCACCTCTTTTGGCTTCACCCCTTCCCCCTCTCCCCCGGGCCATCACCGGCCACGCCATGCGAAGCTACCTGCCCGCGTCGCGTGTCCTGTACCTCGCCCCCCACGAACGTCACAAGACCACGTGGTTCGACGTGACGTGGCCATGCCTCTAACGACACGAGACCAATGTTGCCTGACGCAACCGAAGTTTCGGTTTCAGTATCAGCTGATGTTTAAATTAAGAATACAGAAATAATATTCCATATTTCGCGAATCCGAAGACGTAGAGCTGCTTAGTAATGCTTTGTGAAACGGAATCACGTGTAAGCCTAAATTTTTCGGAATTGAGCGGAGTTGCCCTTTAAAAGAAGCAAGGATGAACATAAACTTACTCGATAATAAATTAACGTTCTATTTAGATAGCGACATGAATAGAAGATTACTAACAATTGCTTTACAAACTTTTATTTTAGCTTTAGGGCGTTTTCAGATAAGATCGAACAACCATGTCCGGTGACCATTTTTAATTTCGGCGAAAAAAATATATTTTGCTGGCTTTATGCCCAGAAGAATAAAACCAATCCTTGTTTTCAGAAAAAGAATTTTGTCTTTGCGAAAAAAATTTGTAAGCACCCCCTCAGTCACGTGCGCGTTTTGCGTATCGCGCGATGTTGACATTTCGGGCGGCTTCCCCAAAAAAACTGTTCTGGCTACGGGTCTTGAAATATTCACTGACAAATTAGGCATAGGAGGGATTGACAAAAAGTATTGATCACCGAGTATTAGGGTAGTTATTTTGAGAAAAAAAAATCGCAAACATGGCACATTGCGCAATAACGCTCTGGATTAAAGAATATTTTTCTTCGTATCTAAAAAAGCTAAGGTCTTCACACGTTGCCAGTGTGTTGCCCTGTATATATAGTTCATCTTTGCGTGAAATATTGTTCTCCTGGTTAGCGGGAGAAATTTACAAGAATTGCTCACACAAGGGGCATTTAACTAAAAATGCATTATTTTGAAAATCATTTAAAAAAAAGGCCATCTTTAATTTTCTTTAAACTCTCTGAAATTAACGTTTATAATATGTACTAACAGTGTCTGCAAAGACATGATGCAATACTTGTGTGGCTTTTAAGTTATAAAGCGAGAAACATTGCCAAATTGATGCCAACGCGGTTGCCATAAATGGGGCGTGCACATACCCATTCTTCGCAATTTTATTATTATTAAAAAGTGTAAAAATGCTCCAGCTAACCAGGACTACATATTTTACGCAAAGATGAACTATATACAGGGCAACACACTGGCAACGTTTGAAGACCTTAGCTTTTATAGATACGGAGAAACATATTCTTTAATCCAGAGCGTTATTGCGCAATGTGCCATGTTTGCGATTTTGTTTTCTCAAAATAACTACCCTAATACTCGGTGATCAATACTTTTTGTCAATCCTTCCTATGCCTAGTTTGTCAGTGAATATTTCAAAACCCGTAGCCAGAACAGTTTTCTGGGGGAAGCCGCCCGAAATGTCAACATCGCGCGATACGCAAAACGCGCACGAGACTGAGAGGGTGCTTACAAATTTTTTTCGCAAAGACAAACATTTTTTCCCGAAAACAAGGATTGGCTTTATTCTTCTGGGCATAAAGCCAGCAAAATATATTTTTTTCAAAGTCATGGTTCGTGGGTCCTCATTGCTCCCGGCTCTTACTTTTTATAGGAAAAACGCGCCAGGTTAGAACAATAAAACAATATTAAATTTCTCTAATACGGGTGACCAAGCATGACCCAAGATATGTTCTCTGCTGATGCAACGAGTCTTGTTAAAACCAGTAATATTGTTTGTTCGAAAAATTTATTGCAATACTTGCGCAACAATTAAAATTAATTATTACCCCACCAAAACTGAAAATAGATTACACTACGCACTGAACAATCCAATCAAGCAATACCTTGGTTGCCAATTTCAGCCCCAGTGTACTGCATTTCAGCACTGAATTGCCAACATGATTCCTCGAACTTATTGCAAAGATAATTATTAAACTTTAATAATTAGCCTAATGATCTACATTTGCTTCGATCATGGTGTTGAATTAAGAGATTGGGGCTATTGCAAGAGACAATTCAAATAATGTATCAAGTACGAGTAATATTTGCTCCGTCTCTCCGTGTTTATGCGACTAATGATGGCAGCCACCGGCTAAGTCGGATTCAAAAATAAGACTGCCATATATATAGAGAGTGCGAACTTAGCGTACCTGGAAAGGGGTGGGGGTTCGGTGTCCTTGCGTTGTTGTTGTTGTGGGTTGTTCTGTTTGTGTTTCGTGCACTCTGTGTGTTCAGTGATGTACGTACCATATAGCTTTCAAAAGGCGGGGGACATTAAAAAACAAATTGGCGCTTCACCAACATTTGGATGGATGGATGAATACGGCTGAGCCCTTTGGATCGGGCGGTAGCTTACGCCACCTAGCCATTTTGTCTGACCCTTTAAGCTTAGAATATTTAAATGTGAAAACTATATTCACTCCGTACTGAAACGAAAGTGAGGCTATAAATCCCCCTTGCCATCAGTTAATAAGAAAATGCCTAGTTTTCTCTCGCTTTCTGCCACCATTCACTTAATCTTTGCTTGGTAATCTCTACTGTCTTGAAATCCACTTTTCCTTCGCTGCCTCTAAAACCCAATGACCTTATTAAATCTATGTTGTCTTCGGTATGCATAGGGTGAAGCCCTTTACAGTAGAGTATCAAGTGCTCAGCAGTCTCGTCCTCCTCTCCACAAGCAGCGCACACTGTGTATTTCCTGGTACTTCGCTCTGTATGTTCTGGTTCGCAAAACACCTGTCCTTGCCTCAAACAACAATGAGCTTCCCCTAGAATTGTCATAAATGCTTTCTTTGGCAATAACTGTTTTGTTTAATCTATAGCCTTCCAGAACCTTCTTTGTCTGCATTCCCTCTAGCCACCGATCTCTTTCTGTGGCCTTAACTTTCTTCTTAACTGAGACCTGCTCTTCCGTAACCCCACTATAGCCTAAAAACTTTCCTCTTAATTTCCTAGTGCGCTGTCTCCATTTTGTGTCTATACTCATCTTGTATAAATAGCTGAAAACCTTTCGTGCCCATTGCTCCCCACCCATTTGCCTCAACCGATCCTCAAATTCTATCTTGCTCACAGCTTCCCTGCCCTCAAATGACGCCCATCCCATGTCTCCTTGTACTCCCTGGTTTGGTGTTTTGCAATGTGCCCCCAAAGCCAGCCTTCCTACTCCACGCTGTTTTATTTCTAGTCTTGCATGCACTTCGGATTTCATGCATAGCACTGCGTTTCCAAAAGTCAAGCCAGGCACCATGACCCCTTTCCAAATCTCTCTCACCACCTCATACCTGTTGTAATTCCAAAGTGCTCTATTTTTCATTACAGCCGCATTTCTGTTGCCCTTACCTATTATATACTTTTCATGCTCACTGAGATATTCTGCACCACCACATATCCATACTCCTAGATACTTGTATTTACTAGCTCTCTCAACTGTAATATTCTGTATCTTCGGTCTCTCAACATCATCATTGTTAAAAATCATGACTGCTGATTTTTCACTACTGAATTCTAAACCTAATTCCTCTCCTTCCCTACCACAGATGCTCATTAATTCCTGCAAATCTATCCTGTTGTTAGCCATTAGTACGATATCATCCGCATATATCAGTCCCGGTAAGGATTGCTGAATTGTTTGGCCTAGCTTACTGTACGAAACGTTTTTTTTTTTTTGTTTTGAGCGCCATCTGGTGGAAGCTATATGAATTACACGAGGGGAGAAAGTTTCCTCCAATGGGCGAGAAAAGGTGGCAACTTGCTTCTCTCAGTAGGGAAGCAACTTTTCCTCCTTATACAAAAATAGGTGGAAAACTTCCTCCCTTCTTAGGGGAGGAACGTTTCCTCCCCTTTTGGGGGAGCAACGTTACTCTCTTTCTAAAGGAACATAGGTAACACGGGTGTTCCTCCTCTAAGGAAGTATTATTTCTTTTTTTTTTTTTTTTAGACTGTAGCTTCTTTGTAACTTGAACAAGTTGTCACTAATCTAGAGAGCCACATTTTTCTAGAAATATTTTATTTTCAACGCAGGCTGATAATTGTTCTTCGGTATAGAAAAAAAAACAATCTCTTACCTTTCCAGAGAGGGAAGAGTTACTTTCAAGCGCTTTTATCACAGCGATTCCGGTTGCTACACCGCACTCAGCGATAAGGTTATGGCCGCAAGCATGCCCGATCTCCGGAAGTGCGTCGTACTCACACATAATAATGACCAGTGGCCCTCCATTTGCTGTCAAGATGGTGCAGAACAATATAAGTTTCGGCTTTTGATGATTATATATTTTATTATGTCCTAGTTTCACAGTTATGGACGATAAAAAACTGAATACCGGGCGAGCGAGTTGTTCAGAAGGCCAGCAGTACTATCTATCCGAAAAAAGCTCGAACATTATTGAGGCCTCAGCGGCTGTTCATATTGCCGTCGTCACTCCCCGCTTGACCGGCTGTTGCTGAGTCAATGCTAATTTGTAGTGACGTTCCGCGACAAACGGTGATATCAAGAGTGGCTAAAACCACCGGGTTGGCAAGTTGAGCGATCCGTTTTTAGGCTCTTTTTAATAATTTCGCGAAAAAAAAGTTTAGAATAAGCTTTCTTTATTTCCAAAATTTCACCGAGCCTATTTGTTGAAGTCGGCATTTTTCTCTTCGATTCAACTTTATAAAATAACCAAAAACACACATGTTTTTAATCTACGACCTTATGAAGCAACGCACCATAACAGCACGCTCAATTCTAGGATCCCTCGTTCTCGCATTTTGTATTGGAACGCCAAACCCTTGAT
The DNA here is from genome assembly GCA_013358835.2 of Ixodes persulcatus. Lineage (NCBI taxonomy): Eukaryota > Metazoa > Arthropoda > Arachnida > Ixodida > Ixodidae > Ixodes > Ixodes persulcatus. Next base: position 162,923 of record JABSTQ010009546.1, on the reverse strand, counting down.
TCAAAATAGCGCCGAAATAGGTGTTGACTCAGCAATCGTATGCCGACAAAAATTAAACAGCCGCTGAATAGCCTGTTGAGCACGCAACAGCCTGATGACAGCTCAGATTTCTTCCATGATGTGGCCACTGAAGGGCTTGGGAGCTACGCCCTCACCTGGGTTTTTTGGTATCGTACGCGTCTTTAGGTTACATTTATAAAAACAAAAATGTCTCCATAATCATTAAAACCTTGTGTACAAAAAAAAAAAATATTATTTAGGCCGAACTCAATATTTGCTAGTAATATGTGCAACTGGTAGACCCACATGCGAAAATTGTCCTTACCAACTCATATGCTACGGTGAAAATATAAGGAAATCACTTTTTTTCGGAATGCAACAACAGTACTTTTATAATGCAATTAAATGCAGAGGTGCAAGCGAGCTGGACAAGAATGACGAAAATACTCCCTGGAGAGGGGGAACAAAGAACAAACACAAATCTCTAAATACAGCTAAGTGACTGGTGTGCGACCGAAAAAATCCGCCCGGACCAGGCGGATTTTTTCGGTCGCGCACGAGTCACCTAGCTGTGTTTGGAGATTTGTGTTTGTCCTTTGTCCCTCTTGTTCCCCTTCTCCAACAACAGCATATTTTCTATATCTTTATTGACAATGTAATAAGCGTGGTGGAAGCTGAGAAGAAAGCTATCCCAAAAGCTTGACTGTTCTCTTCTACATGTAGAGAGCAATGCCAGAACGAGAGAAAAAAAAAACGCATTTCCCGAAATGCAGGCCAAATCGCTCCTCTAGAAATACGCATTGCAGAGAAAAAAGGTTGCTGTCCTATTGATTTCTGCCAAACCGCCTATTTTGAAAAATATTAACCTTCGTTATACTGAGGCTCCTAATTACTTTCCTGCAAATCCCTTTTAAATAGTAAATTTCGATGTATGGATTTAATGCGAAATTTGTTGGAAATATTTGAAAGCCACTTATTCAGTTCCAATAAAAAACATATAGGGCATCCAAAGCGGTTTGCGGCTCTTAAAAAAAAATAAAAAACGAAAAACAAAACGCTCTATTTGGACACGTTTTTATTTTAATTTTCATTTCATCTATTAGCCAATTCGAAGTGGGGTGGCAGGGACATAAGGTACTTAATAGCACCTGACCAAGGTCCCGAGCCCCATACAAGTTTCAGAGCGGCAACACAGATAAAAACAATAACAAAACAAGGAAAAAACAAGACAGAAAAACAAACAAGGTTGTTTACACATTTTTATACAATATATTATTCATGCTTCAAAATATAATCCTTTATTCTTTTTTTGAACGTATCTATTGAAATTGCTCCTTCAGCTATTTCCAGAATTTGAGGATGCATGTTTAGAAGTTGAGGAATTTGCTGTGTTAATGTTTGTTCACCATAGCTCGTACGTAATTAACCTCTAGCATAATCCACACGTCTTAAGTTGTAGTGAGTTTCTCTTAAGAGAAATCGGATGTGAAATGACTCCTTGTCAGCTTTGAGATAATGAAAGATGACTTTTGTAAGGTTGAACATTATTAACTGTTGTATAGTATAGCAAGCGATTTTTTTTTTTAAATAAGCAGATGTGTGATCGTTATAACTTAAGCACTCGATAGATCGGATCGCTTTTTTCTGGAGCACTGGTAGTTTCTCAAGGTTGTTTTTAGTTGTCGTACCCCAAACCAATGAGCAGTAATGTAAATGAGAGTGAACAAGTGCATAGTATAATTGGCACTTAAGCCATGTTGGTAATAAGTATCTTAATTTGTGTATTGTACCAATTGATCTGGAGACTGTTATGGAGAACTTGGACCCATGAGTTGTCCAGTTCAGGTGTTCGTGAAACCATACACCCAGAAACTTTAATGATTCAACCTGCTCCAATTTGTAGGAGTTAAACTGTGTATCCATATCGTAGTTAAGCATCTTATTTCTTGCCCTAAAACACTATATTTAGTTTTTAAAATATTCAATTCAAGATGGTTTGCAACTATCCACAGTGATAAATCATTTAACCAATCATTAGCTGTGCTTTCAAGATACTGGAGTTTACTATGAAAAAAAAATACATTCGAGTCGTCTACGAATAATACAATTTCTGAGCGATGCGAAATATTCACGATATCATTGATGTAAAAAAGAAACAGTAATGGTTCTAAAATTGATCCTTGCGGGACGCCATACTCTATTTGATGGATATCTGATTTGACGCCGTTATAAATGGTGAGTTAAAATCGACAACTCAAGTAACTATTAATTAATTCATTCGCTATGCCCCTTACACCATACATGTTTAGCTTTGTTAGTAGAATTTGATGTTTGATTGAATCAAAGGCTTTTCGAAAGCCAAGAAATATTCCTGTGGTAAGCTGTCTCTTTTCAATGTTAGTAATAATTTTATCTTTAATATTTAGGAGTGCCATTTCCGTCGATATTTTTTTTTAAACCCAAACTGCTGTTCGGAGATAATATTATGTTTTTTTAAAAAAACTAGTCAGGCGAATGTTTTTCATTTGTTCTAAAATTTTCGAAAATATAGGAAGCACAGAGATTGGCCTGTAATTACCGAGGTAATTCCGTGTACCACCCTTATGTACAACGCAAACGCGTGCTGCTTTCATTCGGTCTGCAAAGCAACCAGTTAACAATGACCTGTAGCATATGTGTGTTAGCGGAGTTAATATTAGACTGGACATGGATTTTATAGGTTCGGATTTGAGACCGTCTTCACCTGGGGCAGTAATGCTTTAAGACAATCAATTAAAGTACTTTTTTTTTCGTCCGTAGGAAAAAAAAAATTAGCTAGTAACTTTATGACGTATATATGAAACGACATTAACTGCAATGGTTGGGGGAGACGAGGATGCTCCTGATGTTAGAAAATGAATATTAAACATGCCTCAGAGCTGTTTACATTCTTAGCTTTCGCCGTCAATTTTCAGTACAGTAGGAGGTGGATCATTAGGCCTGGAAATCAAAGTTTCTACAGTGCTCCAGATTTTCTTGGGGTCACCTAGGATGCTCACAAATTTATTTATATATATTATTCGCGTCGTGCCTTCTTTAAATCCGAATTTAGTTTGTTTCAATCTTTTTTGAAATTGACAATGATATCTTTATCTCTCAGCTTGATAAATTTATCATATAAGGAGTCTCGATATTTTATTCTCTTATATAGCGTAGGAGTCACCCAGGGCTTCCTTGACTACTTGTGTTTTTTCAAGGCTCTTAGTGGGAAGGCATGCTCATATAAAGATATGAGCTTGCTCACAGAAAGATTGTATGATATGGCTGGATCGCTTTCGTTATATACAAAGTCCAAATTGATACTTGACACCAAGGAGTAAAACATGTCAAGGTTTTCTTTGCTGATAGGTCTGTATTTTATACTAGGAAAAGACATGGGGCTCTTTCTAAATCTCTTAAATAAACAAAATGTTGGCAGATGGTCGCTTACATTCCATGTTAACATTCCTCCTGTGAGTTCATTAGGATTACAATTCGTAATACACAAATCGATTACAGTAGCTGTTTCCAGTGTAACTCTTGTAGGTATATCAATTATGTTGTGAAAGCCATAGCATTGTACAATCGCCATATGCTTTATACACGGTGGGCTAAAAGACCGTATATCAATATTGAAATCGCCAACTAACGTTAACAGGAAACCTAAAGACGTAGCGTAATCCAATGGGCTCTCAACAAAGCCAAAAAATCTACAGTACAACCAGATGGCTGCCAATAAATCACAGCTATAATCATATGTCCGTATTTAATGATCAAAGACTCAAAATAACAGCAGATTAAAGAATATTCATATAAAACAGTGTAAGTAAGGTTGGTGCCGAATATACAAAGAAACCCCCCCCCCCCCTTCTCTTTTGTGTTTACGATATATACTTTCAGTCTGATAGCCATCAAACTAAACAGCGTCATCTTTGCAGGTAAACGAAGTTTCAGTGAACGCTAGAACATCAAACTTAACGTTCAACTGATGCAAGGAAATATCTGACTCGTCTTGTTTGTTGCTCAGGCTTCTTGCATTTCAATGGAAAAGAGAGTCCTGCTTCATTGGTGGAAGTATTTCTTACAAAATGATTAAAGGAAGCAGAGTCATAATATGAACATTCTGCTTTGTTATCAGTCATTTCAAAATGAAAAGAGATATATGCTATCCGGAGCTATTTTATTTCCAGTTTATCTTCTGAAGATCGTCTTCATTTTCGATCTTGATAGCTCAGTCGCCCTGCCTCCTATGAACAAACACATTTCCTTCTTTTTGCCATGTGAACTGAGAGCCCTTTTTTTGCGCCTTTGCCTTTGTTAACCACATCAGTTTCTTGTTCGCCGATGTTAGATTGTCAAGCAAGCGTATGCTATACTTCGTTTCAGCTTCGGTCCGAGCGCGGCTGATGTTATGAGCCGAAGGGCCAATAGAACAGCGAAAGAGGCACAACGTCATGGCGTGCTCCCTGCAGTTGATAGGACCAGCTGATATTTGCCGTTTCTCTGAGCGTGCTCCTCCGCCCGCTAGTCTTATCAAGCGCAGAGAGCACGCCATGACGCTGCGCTTTTTGCGCTGTTTGATTGGCCCTTCGGCTCATAACATCCGCCGCGCTCGGACTGAAGCTCAAACGAAGTATAGACTGCCGTTCCCGCAAGCTTGAGTTATTTTTAATCCACTTTTCCTGTGTTGCTCGTGAGTTGAAACGTATTAACACGACAGGGATCTTATCAGCACGAGCTGGCAAGCGGTGCATGTCCTCGACATCACTTTCAGCGATTTCAGGAAGTTCCAGTTTGGCCGCGAGTGCATTTACAGTTTGTAGAAGGTTCTCATGTTCTTTCCGCGGTAAGTCATGTATTTCCAGATTCTGTCGACGACTGTATTGTTCTAGCTTGTTTAAGCTTAGTCTTAGTTGTTGGACGTCAGGGCCACCATTGTTTATCTCTACTTTCTCAAGTCTGCTTTTTCTTTCAGCTACTTCTTTGTCCTGTTCTTTAATATGCTTAAGGACTTCATCATAATGGTCGGACATGTGCTGAACTAATTTTTCAATGTTTGCGATGGTTTCTTTCATGCTCATTAGCGTGTCAACCTTTCCTGTAATTGCCGGCAGGCTTGTGAGTTTTACGTTGATTTCGGTTAACAGTGTAGTGACATCAGATTCCTGATCCTTCTTGCCCTTTTGAGGATTTTGGGTGGTTCTGACTTTTATTTTCCGGCATGTTGACCACTTCCAATTTTTTGCTTTATGAGCCTTTTCATCCGTATCAGCACAGTTCCCAAAATGGTAACCGTGACCACGTTCCGAACATGTCGCAAAAACACCATTCACTGGTAAAGAATTGTGACATGCTAAACAAAGCCCCTCGTCCTCCATGACAAAGAGAAGCACACAAAAGGAGCGGCTCAGCAGTGGCAGCAGCTACCAACCTTAAAGGGCCCCTGAAAAGAAAAAAAGTATTTTTTTTTTTTCAAAGCAGTCTGGTTGGGACACGCGTGTCGAAAAATAAAATTTACGCGAAAAAAAGTTTTTTTTTTTTTAGAGCAATATTGACTGCGCCAGACGCAATTTAGTCGGTAGTCACCTCCTTTCCACTTGTTTTCTCTCTCGGCATTTCGGGCGCGTGGAGGAAATGGTTGGTTAGATAGGGTGTGCGTCATTGAGCCTCGTGGTTGGGTCCCCTAGTCCAGGGCTCCACAGGCCTGAGCCACTCGCCTAGCCCGATCGAGCAGCGCGAGCTGCAGATTGGGCAGTGAGGCGAGCAGAGCGGCCTCCCAAGAGGATTGGGATGAATTGGGAATAGGTCGGATCCCCACTCCGACCGGAGTGGGGCAGGCCAAGGTGCAGTGGTAAAGGGTGGGCTCGGGAGAGTGACAGCCCACGCATCCGCACCGGTAACTGCCGCGGAAGAAGCGGTGGAGGTGGAGGAGGTTAGGAAATGAGAGGTTTTGGAGTTTCCTCCAGTCTGTCGCGTCTTGTCGGGTGCGGAATTTGTGGGGAGGGGGGTATGTTCTGCGTGACATGCGGTCGTACTCAGTAGCCTGGGTGTATCTATCCATGGGCGGGTTAGGTGGGTTCGTGGAGTAGAGGTACTCCCCGCCTCTTCGTAGTGGAACGGCTTGGCTGCTTGGCTGGCTTGGCTGCGCCCCGTACGAGAGCCATTGCTACTTCCTGTGTCTGCCGGTCGCACGTCGTACCGCGTCGTACTAGCCGATTCACACGATGGACTGAATCGCGCTTTTCGTCCGCAGACCGTGTACCACGTGACCGGCACGTCAACGATTCCTGCGATCCGCGCCTCGTCCGCGGACGCGCGGACTGATAAAGTCAAGCGCCTTTCTCACTCGCGGATTTTTGGCGGGAGATTGACTTGAAAAGCGTTTAGTCTGGCAACGGTAGATTGTTTTCTTGTCTTTTTTTTGTTTTGTTTCTGGACGATGAAAACAGAAGTGGCGCATCGTTGTGTTTTGTGCGTTCGCTGGTTCATTTTGTAGGGCGCTTCTTCGTTCCACGTGTGAAAGGAACTGCAGAAACTTTGTCTGGCTGACGCGACGCAGGTTCCGGTACTCCTCCGGGTCCGCGTCAAGAAGCTTCCGTCAAAACTCGTCTAGGACGCCGCGATATTTCTTGCACGTCCAATCAGGATTTCACGGAGCAAGACCTCTCTTGTGGCTGTGGTGAACTTGAGTGTTGTGCACGAGCGCGGAGTGCGTGAAGGCATCTCTAAACGCCCCTTCGCGAGCCCAGAACTTCGTAGCTTCTACGCGGAACCCTTCTCGAGCAGGACCATGCCTGTGTCGCTCTCATGATTTGGGTTAGTAAAGCTAGTGGCGCTTCGCGCGAAGCCTATCACGGAGTTTTGTCTCGATCTTTACGTAACAGCGGCGTACCATTCATTATCGCGGTAGAGAACGTCGATTTCTCTCTTGGACAACGGTGCCACGGTGCGATGTTGGAGTTTCGCGGCACTGTGGGGTGGCGACCAGGTTCTGTCCGTCCTCGTTGGCGTCTGCACGTCGTCTCCCTTGTCTGGATGCGCTTGGGAGACAGACAAACCGCAGACATGTCGTCACGGGATCAATCCGTCCGCGGATCAGTCCGTCGTGTGAATAGGTCAGTATACCGTGCAACACAGCACGTAACGTGGTCACCGTGGTGCCGTGGTCGTACACACAGTACATAGTCGTCGCGATGGACCCCGACCTGGAGCGTCGGTTGCTTCAACGCTGCCAGCAGCTGGGCCTTCGCCCGTACGAGGACACGCCTCGCCCGCCGGAAGGCGACCGCTCCGATCGCCGCGAGACAACCGCACGCGAAGAGGCACCCGCTTCGCCGCGGCGAAGCGGGTGCCTCGACGAGTTCGTCGGAGCAACACGACCCTTCAAGCCGCCGCGAGGACACGCAGTAGTGGTAACTGATTTTTTTTATTAAACGTTGAGTGCAGCACCGCTTTACGGGAACCGACATCTCAAAAAAAACAAAAACAAATTGGCATTAGCGCGCGCCAGCGAACAAACAAAAGATGGGGTAAACGGGACACACGAATCACGCAAAGAGCAGAAAAGCAAAAACCTGTCACCCCGCGCCACTTCCTAAGTACTTACCATGACTAACACAAGCAACAAGCCCTCTTCAGGAGGTATTCACACATAAACGCGATAAAACTATAAAACCACCCGAGGTACACGAGTACGCGAGACGCGTTACAAGACGGCGACCATGACAGAAAAAGAAATGGCGAAGCTTTCGTTTGTTGTTTTATCCGAACGGAAGTTACGATTTTGTAAAACGTTTGTAAACAATTACGACGTTCATTCGATGTGGACTGTTTTTTAAACCTAAAAAAAAAATGTAATTCAAAAGGTGATTTCAAGAGATCACGAAGATTGTATAAGCAACATCTAAGCTGTCACTCATTCTATAGGACAATGAGAAGCTGATTAGAATGACCATCGTTACCAATGAGGAGCCGAACTGAATGGCAAGGAATTTGCGCGCAAAATTTCAAATAAATCTCTCGCCGTCAATATTGCTCTAAATTTTTTTTTTTCGCGTAAAATTCATTTTTCGACACGCGTGTCCCAACCAGACTGTTTAAAAAAAAAAAAAAACTTTTTTTATTTTCAGGGGCCTTTTAAAAGTGGTTTTGCAAGAAAATTACACCAACCTGTAACGAAGAAAGCGACGCTTTAGCTTGTTACGACAACTGGTCTGCTGCCACTGCTGAACGCCTGTAAGGACCGTCCTCCCTGACCGCCTGGTCTTGTAGCACGCCTGGAGTGCCGTAGGTGACGCAAGGATGACGTCTCTCAGATGGAGCCGATCGAGAAGAAGGTCCTGGCCGATGATCCTTGGGCGACGTGGGTGACGCTGCGTTTTGGCGGTATAAGACGGTCGTGAAGAGCCCAGGTGATAAAACAGATCTCTAACGATGAAAGCGACGCTTTATCTTGTTACGACAACTGGTCTGCTGCCACTACTGAACGCCTGTAAGGACCGTCCTCCCTGACCGCCTGGTCTTGTAGCACGCCTGGAGTGCCATAGGTGACACAAGCATGACGTTTTTAGATGGAGCCGATCGAGAAGACGGTCCTGGCCGATGATCCTTGGGCGACGTGGGTGACGCTGCGTTGTGGCGGTATGAGACGGTCGTGAAGAGCCCACGTGATAAAACAGATTTCTAACGCTGAAAGCGACGCTTTAGCTTGTTACGACAACTGGTCTGCTGCCACTGCTGAACGCCTACATGTTTCGTTTTTCTATTGTAACGTATCTCAGAGGACGCGGTCATGCTAGCCGTAGCCAAAACGTTCCACTAAAGCCTCGCCTCAATCGTGGAATGAAGATAGCGTGGCGTATGCCGGCGAAATAAAACGTTGTACTTCTCGAATGACAATAGAAAAATAAGCTTTCATATTTGAGTTCACCTTGACTTGCTAAGAATGCGTGACGGCGCGTTGTGCTTGAGAGCTTAGACAACGGAGAAGCTGCACCGCTCTCCAGAGAACAGTTCTGATAAGAAACCGGAACTTCAAAACCAGCCCAAATTGGGCGGTTTCTAAAAACACTGTAAAATTCTCCGGATACCTTATACTTTTGCAAAGTGCGCTGATTTCCTGTTTTTCAATGATGCTCACAAAGTTTCTAATTAAAACCATACAATTAAATTTGCCACTTAAGAGTTAATTTAATAAGTAATTAAGAAACTTCTACTTCCGTCTCCCATTTTACCGCGGGGTTTCCTGTATTAGTCTCAACGGTATTTCTTGATGTTCTCGCCACAAATTGCGACGGCTGCAGGAGTCGCGAATGCGGCGCCCACGTCTTTGCCCCGACCGTGGTGTTCAGTACCGACTCCAGCCTATGCGCGATACTCCGACAGAAAATCGGTTAACGACTTCCTGCAGGACCTGGACGCGTATGTAGCCGCGTTGGGAGGATGAGAGAAAACGGCCTTGGTGCAGATCGGGTCGATCGCGTTAACGGGCGACGCGTCGCGTTGGAGACGGTTCCAACGACCATTCCTATCGATGGTCGACTTCCAGACGCGGTTTAGGGAGGAATTTCTGCCTCCCGATTATGATATGGCGATTAGGGACGAGCTCGCAAACCGCACTCAGCACCCCGACGAGAGCCTCGTGGAGGTCGTTCGCGCGCTGCAGGAGCTCTACTCGAGGGCCGAACCATCCGCGTCTGACGCAGAGAAGGTAGCTACAGCGATAGGCAATGCCACTCTAGATTTAAAACCTACTTGCGCGGACGGGATTTCGCGGATCTGGAGGCACTTGCCAGAGAGGCGTGAACAGTCCAAGCGGTCTTGCTTGATGAGCTGCAGTACCACCCCCGTCCGAGGGCCGAGGAGTCCCTAGAGCCAAGACGCGCGTGAACGGGACGCGCCGCGGAGACTCACATCGAGCCGCACAGGGCGTATACGGCCATTGCGGAGCGCGGTCATGGGGTAGCCATAACGCCCCGGGCTTTGAACCCCTTCGCTTATGAGTAAAGGCGCAAGGCAGCCAACCCAAACTCGGCCCGAGTGCAGACCCGTAGGGGTGACGCGGCGTTGAACCACAGCAGAGGCGCGACTGGTCACGACAGTCCCGGGAATCATTACTCACCGCGGGTTGCCATCAAATGAAGTATCGCATGAAGGTAATGATAGACGGGTTGCGCGTAACGACCCGTTACAAGTCAGGTGTTACAACTGACACCTTCTTGGGAACATCAAGCGGCATTGCACGTGGGAAGCGGCTGGTTCTCAGGGTTTTTAGGGAAACGCCAGAGGCCGGTGCCACTAATCAGGTCCTCTGAGTCGAGGTTGCTGGCCGCTGCCGAGGCCCAGCATCGGTGTGCCGATAGCGCTGAAATCGCGGCCGGCGATTGCGTGGCGATTGCCCCGTTTGCGTGTCGGGCTCAGGGCACGACGCCTGAGAAGGGCCCGTACGTGCGGGTAGAGATCGGTGGTAAAGAATATTCGGCACTAAATGATACCGGCTCTACTCTTTCTCTAATTGGATATATTGTGAACAGAGACTGCCATAACAGAAATTTTGCGCACGGGAACTGGTAACTCCGCTGCGTTTAGCGACAGGATTGGCCGAAGCGCAAGGTGCGATGCGCCTTCAACTAGGCCTTGACGGCAGACGAAGGAGGCAACGTTTCGTTTGCTTGCCTGGTAGGTTGGTAGGTCCCGAACATAACATGGAACAGTGAACCACCCCTGATGCACCCTGTCTCCTCTCTAGCGAAGGAGTTTTTAGACTTTTGCTCTGTTTTTTTCATTTACACAAGTTGTCAAGCAGCCTACGAGAATCACCCAGTCGGCAGCTAACACCCTTGACCTCGTATTGTCCTCTAGATCTGATTTCATTTCGGACATTACTTATTTGCCTGGTTTAAGCGACCATGCCCTCCTTTCATTTCACGTTAACCTGTCGAGACCTTTAGCTCCTAAAAAGTCGAAAACTTTTCGAAACTATAAAAAAGCTAATTTTGAAGCTATCAATAATGAACTATCAGCTTTCCTTGACATATTTTTGGAGCATTTCAATTTTCGTAGCGTACAAGCTAACTGGAATCTATATTTGGCGAAAGTTAACGAGCTAACCAATAAATACATCCCTACTTATACTGTTCGTCATAATCGTAACGCACCATGGTACAATCTTCACATCAAGCGTTTGTCAAACAAAAAAAAACGTCTTTTTAAATCAGCCAAGCGATCTTCAAATAATGACCGCTGGATACCTTACAAACAGGCTGCCGACGAATATGTCTCAGCAGTAAAAAAAGCCAAGGAAGAATTTCAACAGCAAACGTTACCTTTAATGCTAACAACCGACACTAAAAAGTTCTGGCGCGTTATAAATCCGAAAGATGATAATAAAATAATCCTCATCGACGATACTGATAATGTAATCCCATCTAACCTGTGCGCGTCCACTCTTAATGAATGTTTTATACGCAACTTTTCAGAATCTGCGGATCCCTCTCTACCCTTCGTTCATTCGTACGATTACGCAGTAATGTTTCCCATATTGATTGAGCCAGCTGGGGTAGAACACCTACTTAGATCATTAAAGCCTTCTTCTGCCCCTGGTTGTGATCTAGTCAATCCAAAATTCTTAAAAAGCACAAGTGTTTATTCCTCTATCATACTAACAAAGATCTTTCAGCAGTCACTCGACAATGGTTTTCTACCCGCGGAATGGAAAGTCGGGAAGGTGATTCCACTCCACAAATCAGGTAACAAGACCTCTGCACTCAACTACCGACCCATATCACTCACCAGTATCCCCTGTAAAATTCTTGAACATATTCTGTTTTCCAATCTTGCTAACTTTCTCGAATCGAATTCATTTTTTACATTCGCGCAACATGGTTTTCGAAAAACTTACTCCTGTGAAACACAACTGGTGTCCTTCATGCATAAAATGAATATCATCCTCGACCACTCATCATCAGCAGATTGCATATTTTTAGATTTTTCCAAAGCATTCGATAAGGTCTGTCATAAGCTGCTGCTCTATAAACTGCGTCAACTAAACCTTGATCACAAACTTCTCACGTGGCTTGAATTCTTTCTTATTAACCGTTCACAATTTGTTTCAGCTAACGATCTAACATCCGAGCCGCGCAGTGTCCACTCTGGTGTACCGCAAGGCTCGGTGCTTGGTCCTCTTCTTTTTCTAATTTACATTAATGATCTCGCGTCAACTGTTTCCTCCCACATTCACTTGTTTGCTGATGACTGCATACTTTTTCGTGAAATAACTTGCGATAATGACATAATCTGCCTTCAATCTGACCTTAACGCTATCTCTGTCTGGTGCGAAGCCTGGCGCATGGAATTAAATATTAACAAGTGTAAACTAATGCATGTGTCCAGAAAACCTTGCCAATTGCCAAAATACTGCCTTAATAACATACCCCTCGACCCTGTATCCTCTTACAAGTATCTTGGCATTCATATTTCTCATGATCTGACTTGGACCGCCCATACCACATACGTGATTAATAATGCTAACCGGATGTTGGGATACCTTCGACGTAATTTTGCCCGAGCATCTTCGTCATTAAAACTACTGCTTTACACCACGCTAATCCGCTCTAAATTGGAATACGCCGCGTCAGTTTGGGATCCCAGCCAAGAAAACCTAATAAACTCACTCGAAATGGTCCAAAATAATTCTGTTCGTTTATACTTTTTAACTATAACCGAACCGCGAGCATAAGTTCAATGAAGTCTAGCCTCAGCCTGCCATCTCTCGCATCTCGCCGTAAAGCTTTTCGTCTCAGTCTCTTTCATAAATTGTTTTACCATTCACATCTGCACGACGAACTTATTTTACCTCCTCAGTACATCTCACCTCGGTTTGATCATGCTAATAAGGTTGGAATTCCATCAGCCAGAACTAACGCTTTCTTTCAGTCATTTCTGCCACGCACATCTGACGAGTGGAATCGCCTTCCTGCTTCAATAGCCACTATCGAAGACTCCCATCACTTCAAGAGCGCCTTAGCTAACATTGTATGATTATATGCCATTTTTTGTTTATTTGTATTACCATTTTTGCTGTACTCTGTTTGTTTAATTTCTTCTTGATTATTACCACTCCCCTCTCTAATGCCTTTGGCCCTGAGGGTATACTAAATAAATAAATAAATAATTCCAGTTATTTTAGGGCAGGACTTCGTCTGCATGAGGGTATAATCCTGGACTTGAGCAACAACGGGTATCACTATAGTGCGTTTTCCCTCTTATTCCCTTTGTTGCCCCATCATCTCTGGCGCAGGGAATGGAATGTTCGCTCGGTGCGTCACACCAGGAGCAGATATTAGCTGCGCGAGTCGTGCCCGGAACGTCGAAACAATATTTGCGTATTTCGATGGGCCCACCGAACAGCGGCGGATGCTAGCGAACGCCGTGTCCCGCGACACGCAGCTATGTTTACCGAGAGACCGGGGCTTACAACTGTTTTACAACATAGGATAGATACGGGAGAGACTAGGCCGTGGGGTTGTAATCCAAGACCCCTAAGCGTACATAAAGGGGCTCTCTTAAAGGGGTACTCCAGCGATTTTTGAGCTACCTCAACTAACTATATTTTCTGACTCCCCTGCCTTTACCCTTACCGGTATGCTATTTAGTATCGCGAAATTCATAATAGTTATTGCGAAATCAGCAAATGAAAATGATGCAAAAACCAACATTCAAATATACCCGCACTTTTCAGTGCCGTGACGTCAGTGGCGGGCAGGCTTGCCAGTCGAGCGAGCAGTCCAAAAAAATAGAATATGCCAATCATTTGTTCTGTGCTGGAGCGCGGATCCTGGAGCGAGCTTCCAAAGCATTCATTTGGCACCATGAAACTGCTTCAAATCAGTTGGGAACAAATTCCACAGTAAAAAGAGTGAACCCCTGCACTTCCAATGACGTCACTTTTTCGTTGTTGCCAGTAGAGACTTTCAGTTTGAAAAACACGGTGAGGACCAAAATTGTAAATTCAATAACTTCGTGAGAAAAAAAATTATTTTAACCCAATATTTGAGATACTATTTTAGCGATGTTGTCTGGCGAGTTTAGCAAAATTTCAAGCAAATCGGGGACCATGAAGAAATCGGCGGAGTACCCCTTTAAACGGCTCTCGAGGAGCTGCTGTACACGGGGGCGGTGCGGCCATCACAAAGTTCCTGAGCGTTTCCAGTAGTTTTGGCGACAAAGAAAGACGGCAGCGCGCGCCTTTGCGTTGATTACCGAAGGCTTAATGAGATCACAAGAAGGGACGCGTATCCTTTTCCCTCTTTTGAGTCTATAATGCATTCGCTTGGGGGCGCGAGGGTTTTCACCACGCTTGATTGTAGCAGGGGTTTTCTCCATATCCAGGTGGCATCAGACGATGTCCAAAAGACGGAGTTCACCTGTTACAGGGAGTTATTTGAGTTTACCCGTCTTCCGTTTTGATTGTCGAACTCTCCGTCTAGTTTCCAACGGCTCATAGGCATCGTGCTGCGTGATGCGAAATTTAACTTCGCTCTGGCCTACATGGACGACGTTGTCGTATCCTCCAAGTCGTTCAAAGAGCACCTAACTCATCTCAAGATCGTCTTAGGTCGAATGAGTGAGGCCGGCCTAACAGTTAATCCAAAAAAAGGTGCAGCTGGCAGCCTCAAAGTAAATCTTTTTTTACTTTGTCGTGGACTACGGTACCTTGAAGCCGAACGATGATAAATTGAGGGCCATTCTCGATTATCAACAACGCACGATGTAAAGAGCCTTCAAAAGTTTCTGGGGATGGTTGGGTTTTACTGGCAGTTCATCCCAATGTGCGCGGAGCTAGCACGGCCATTGAATCTGCCCCTCCGGAAAGGCTCGAGGTGAGTCTGGGGTCCAGAGCAAGGGGCTGCCGTTTCTTCTCTCGCTAGGGCAATAGCAAACACCGCTAGCCTTCGCTTACCAGATCTAAATTGGCATTTCGTTGTGAAGACGGATGCGAGCGACCACCGTGTCGGAGCAGTATTGCTTCAGGAGCATGGTGGACAGTTACGCCCTGGGACATTCCCTAGTCGAACGCTCGCACCGCCGGAACGCAACTACAGCGTGACGGGAAAGGATGGGTTGGCCGTCATGTTTGCTTTGAAGAAGTTCGACCTCTATTTAGAAAGTACGACTTTTGTCATTGAGACTTATCACGCAGCACTTACCTGGTTTTAGCGGCTAAAAGAGCCGGCGGTAAGGCCGACTCGCTGGGTACTAACGTTGCAGTGCTATTCGTACACGATTGAGCACAGAAAGGGCTCGAACAACAAGGTCCTTGACGCGCTCCCTCGGGCGCCCCAGGATGGGTTCCCCAGGATGGTGACACAACCAGGGAGTAACGAGGACCGTGGGAACAACAGGAGAATGTCTCCGGGTGCAGGGGTGAGGTCCCTCACGGACGGTTGGGAGGAGGCGAAGAAACCGGCACTCGTATTCCAGCTTTAGCGCGCGGCAAGAGGGAGCAAAGGATCGTCGCAAAGGATTGCCTGCGGGTTCCAGTTGAACTCCGCAGACTCGCAGTATACACCTGTGTATCGTATTAAGTTGCTTGGTTTTTTGCTCGATGGAACTTCCCAGACCATCTCTCCCACTGATGCCCGCTGGCGCGACGTGCTGCGCACACTCGACGCCCTTCAGACACCCCAAACCTTTAAGGTTTACCAGCGCATTGCGGGCTTGTGAACCTTTTTCTTTTTTCTCTTTGGCCTTCATTTTCGTGTTTTAAGGCATCTTCATCTTTCGGCCTACAGCGACCCCCCCAGTTTAGCCTGTATTGAACTTTCACGTGTTTTCCTTATGGTGAATTCCGCTCGCAGATCTCGAGCGCTCCAAAAGCGCTCCATTTGGAGCGCGCATATTCCGCTCGCAGATCTGGCTCGAGCTGGTCATCTTCCCCTCGTAGATCTCTGGCAACGCCCGCTCCACGGAGCGCCTCAAACTCCGCCGAACTTGCTCTGCGGGTTTTCACAGATCTCTCCGGAAGTCCCGGAAGTTGACAGAGCGGCCCACGTGATTTCCTTCTAAATCGGCAGTACGCATGCGCGGCGAGGTTGGCGAGGTCAGCGAGGTCGCGAGGTGGCAAGGTCGGCGGGCCGGACGTGTCGTCGAGTTGGATCTGTTCGGGTGCATCGGTTGTTTACGTGGGATTGTGACGGCTCGAACGCTTCTACCTCGCGTAGATCAGGGATACAAAGCCGGGACTGGTGAGCGTGGTAAATCGTAAGCGCTGACATCTGTGATCGTGAGAGGAAGAACGACAGGAAAGCTGGAGGCAGACGCAAGGTTAGGCCTGCTCATTCCGCAGCCAATGATTGTTTACCTTATTACACGGCATTCCGCCGGCGTTTTCCCGTGCAATAAAGCAAGAAGAGATTAGGCAACGACCGTGCAAGTGATGGTTTGTTACCTCCGTGTTTATTAAAGTCGTACCAGAATTCTGAACTCCACCGCTGGCGACCGCTGTCCGTGCTCCGCCACTTCGACGCGGCCGAAAGGTATGTGACGGTGCCGAACGCGGACTGCTCGGACGTCTTCGTTATTTGTGACACGAGTGCCGTGGTACGTATAATTTCGCCCCGCCTGTGTCGCGTGTTATTTCTGCGTCGGAAAAATCAGTCGGCTCAGGCGTTGGTGGACCAGCGCCTCCTCGAGGCGCTGGGTGGGCTTGTCAAGTTCGAGCAGCGGCCATTTTGAATGGCGGAGGGGTAAGCGATGGGGAGGAGTGTGGGAGAGGTCGCTCCAAAAAGGCGAGTTTATCTTCCCCTCGTCGATTCGGAGCGGGTCCCACGGAGCGGAATTTTGCCTCCCTCGCGGATTTTGGAAAGCGCTCCGGATCTACGAGTGGAATTCACCATTTGTTTGCTTCTCCGCACCATGCCCTCTTCTATTGTCCCCGTCGAGGGAAGTGTGTTTGCGGACGCCAGCTCCACCGTCCTCGGAATCGGCATCCCCGAAGGCAACATCGCAATCATCACGCCATCCCCACCATCCATCTTTCGCCGGGAACTCTTGGCTGTGATGCTGGCGCTCTTCATCAGTCCACCAAAGACCCTCGTCCACTGTGACAATCAGGCAGTGGTGCACGCCCTCACAAAGGGTCATGGACGAAGTTTTTTGGCCGAAGACGCCTTTGTAACCACCGTCTTAATGGTGAATAAAGCTTCTTGGGTTGTGTTTGGCTACCAACCGACGATAACCCTGCTGACGGCCCCTCTCGGCACCACCTCACTCTTACCATGGGGACGAGGGGGACCGCCGCCAGGGGGCCGCGCCTACTTAAGTAGGGTGCCGTACCAGGCATCGGTAGTCGTATTGGTTGTGATCCATCGAGCGGAAGCAACTTCAGCTATTGAGGTGCGTTTTAAGTTTCAAGATAAAACTGTTACCAAGAGAAATACCATAACAAATAAAGGGAAAATAAAGTGTGACTGAAATTGGAGCTGCAGAAGATGCTTGACACAAAGACCATCTGACAGTCGTCATCGAGCATTGCATCACCAGTTTTCATTGTTCGAAAAAGGGGAAGGTACCTCCGGTCTTCTTTCGGATTATCATCTAATCAATAAACAAATTGATTTATTCTCTTTTCCCATGCCGCATATCGCACTCATCGCCGACGAGACGAATGGTTGCAAGATGTTTTCGCGCATCGACTTGTGCAAGGGCTTCTGGAAAGTGCAACTTAGGAAGAATACAACGATACTGCCGTCGTTACCCCATTCGATGTCTATGAATACAACCGGCTGCCGTTCGGGCCGAAGAATTTCCCAGCCGGATTTTAAAAAATGATAAATCAGGTTTCGAATCGCTTTATAGGAGAGTTATGACCGCAGAACAAATCGACCACCTCGCACAGGTGCTCAGAAATCTGAGCGCAGAACCCTTAAACGTTAACGCAAAACAAAATCAGTCTTCATACCCATGGTTACTCTCATGGGTCGTCTCTTTAATGGCGCAGCGGAGACAACAAAGCATGAGTCCATTGATCGCACCTCAAGCTTGGCAAAACCATAAAATGTTCACTCATTACCCGTCTTCCTTGGATTGGCCGGGCATTTCCGGGACTTCATAAGTGATAACTTTGAACTAAACAAAATGTCTCACAGAACATAACAAGAAAGAAGTGCCGTTCGAATGGTCTAAAAAGTGCGAGAGGGCGGATCAAGGTCAGATCAACCTTATTTCCAATGATCTGTCCCTTACACTACACAATTTCCAACTACCGTTCGATTTCGACACCAATTTCACGCACTACAAAACAGCGGCATCTCTACATTAATGAGACACCACTGGTTCTTCAAGTCGATAGCGTAGCGTTATCGGACACTACTTTTTCATGTTGCAGAAAGCACAAATCAACTACACTAAAACCGAGAAGGAGGAACTCGCTGTATTGATGAAGATTCGTTTTTTCGAACATACCTCGACGGGAAAAAGTTCAAGCTATACACCCACCATAAAGCACTGGCGTATCTCCATGATTTTGACAAAACCAATAAAGAAGCTGGCAAGATGGATCAATTAACTACAGCAGTTTTTATTTGAACTTAACCACTGCCCTGAAAAAACCTGACTGTTGCTGCTGCATTGCGGCGGCTGGCAGTAGACATTCCGTCGGACGACGATAACCTCATCAAGTTATGGGAAGGATTTGAACAACTCAAGTTTGAAGGCGGCAAATATAACGTTCCACAAACATTGCTGAAACTTATCACGATAGCCCAGACTAAGGGTAACATGGCGGTTTGTTGCGCAATTAGAACAAGCACTTGCAAACATTTAGGTGCCATCGCATTAAAGAAGACGCCTGGACCTATATAAATTTCTTGTCCCCAAAGCCAGGGTAATACGTTCAAGTGCCATCGGAGAACAGATGAGATGATACTCCCAAAGTATTCCGGCATACCATTCTCAAGTGAGAAATTTTAATTTGCTGAACTGCAAAAAGAACAAAGAGATGCACAAAGCGCTATCGTTTATAGTCTGCATTGTCTTGTGCCCACGAATGATGGCCGCCCGCACTGGAAAAGACGACGCCAATAGCGTGATATGTGTCCTGGAACGGGATATGTTAAAAAAATTTGAAGACCGTCATTCCCGATAATGTTCCAGGTTTCTTCAGCACACGTCTCCGAGACTGTGCGCAACAGTGTCGAATCACTTTGGTATGTTCAGCCCCAAATCACCGGGCAGCCAAGGGCATGGCGGAAAGGGACATAAAAGATGGCATAGAGTATATAATGATGCACCCGGTCTTGAAAAGATGAGTGGAAATGTTGCCTCGTGGCAGCAATTGCATACCACAACCGCTCACATACTATCGTTCTTGGATGCAACCCACATTGAACAATCTACAAGAAGCCCCTATGCTGTTAGCGGGCAGCCACTTGGGATTTTCTAAGGAATTCGAGTTGAAATAACAGTGAAAAGCCACGAATACGTGTTCAAGCACCGAACTAACATGTAAAAAAAAAAAAAAATTGGACTCCCGCCACAACAAAGAGATACCCAATGTTCAGCTGAACGACTTGATTCTTGTTCGATGTCCTTGGTCATTTTCGCGTTGTAAAGACGGCTGTTTACCAGGACATTTTGATGACCATCAGATATTCAAACGATGATCAACAACTTGATTTTGTTACGATTGGAAATTTTCTTCATTATCATCCCAGGAGGGATTGCTCTCAAACTGAAGTAATGTAAGTTTGAAAATACAGAAAAATATCAACAAGAGAAATGAAGTAAAATAAGCGAAAGAGGGATTTTAAATAAAACTAATGCTGGCGTCCGTTGTTTTCTAATATGTCTTCCTGGGATTTATGTGTCTGAACAACACATTTAATAGCGGCTAGGTAATCATTAATAATAATATCTGCACAAGGCTTGATATAAGTTCACTACAGGTCGGTGAGATGAGCCTCATATCTCTAAACCTTTTCCTGTTTATCAGAAGAACTGCACTGTGTCGACTGTGGCACTTACAGCGTCATAGTTCCAGAACAAACATCAGGTCAGTGGGTTCATATGACACCGATATATGTGTGAGTACTGGCAATTTCCTGCATGGGTAAGCGCTCTTTGAAAAACTTGATTATGAATTTGTGCTCTAGAGGGGTTGACGTTACAACCGTGTCCCCTCTTAGATGACGTGCCTTTCCGGTTGTAATATTGATTGTCTGATAAGGGTTTGTCTTAATTTTATTAGTACTAAAGGAATTTGCGGCATTTTTGTAGGTATCAGAAAATATTGGAGACGTCTGCCTCCTACTCGCTGAAACACGAGTTTCTAAAAAAATAAAAAAACATATTAGGATAAAATTATTCGGCTTTATTTTATCAGCAAAACACAATCTTGCGTTTAGATACTAATGAAAAAATTGTAATTTCACGATTTTACGATTCCGCATATATGGCAATAATATTCAAGTAACATTATACATAGCATTCCGGGGACAATTCGTTGTTAGAGTTAATTGGAGCCAAAAATTCAAACCATAATTACAGCCTAATACCAAAAGTACATAAAATAATCAATGTTATTGTGTCTATTGCGGCACATCCCGGCCCACAAAAATGCTTTACGTGACCTTGCATCTGAGAAAATAGCAGGTGAGAATTGGTCTGGGAGAAAATATAATAATTGCACATGTTTCTATTATGCGAAACGTTGGCAACTCTACCCTGTTGCAAGTATAGAATAGCAGGACAAACGCCTCCAACATAGCTATCTGCTCACGATGATTGGTGGTTTGCTCCTCTCCTCTCTTTCTTCTCTCCACTCGCCTCCTTTCTTATGTTCACTCTGCTAAAGCGGAGAATGTAGGGCATTGTGGGGGAAGATTGACCTGCTAGTCTGAACCTGTGAGAGATTATATAAATACCCGTATACCTTTTACGAAGAATATTTTAAATTGTAATCCCTAACCTAACACTTCACGCGAAGCAATAATGATTTTTGTCCCCGCCAACACCTTCGCATATGTGCTTACTAATCATAGATATAAAATGCTATACATTCTCAGTTTTCGCGCATCTTTTATCTTCGTCCGTGTCCAATTCCACTGCATCAATATCAATACTTACCAACTCACCTAGTGAAATATCTTACTTGTACAAGAAATATCTTGGTCCAATAAGCGCATAGGATCAAATGAGATCATATAAGAACACAAAAGAACGTTATACAAACATACAAGAAGATATAAGAAGTTTTTGTTTTAACTTCTTATATACTCCTATATTCTTTTTAAATGTTCTAGTTCGGTTCTTTTAGGTTCTTAATTAATCTTTTTTGATCGCATGCCCTTATTTGATCAAGACGTTTCTTATGCAAGATCTTTCACTATGGCTGCCCAGTTATTCATTCATTCATTTCATTCATTCATTTGTTTATTTTCTGTGCTCATGAACAGCTTGACGCCTTGGTAATGATGCACAACAAAATGTTCACAGGTTAGTTACAAAAATCTTAAAAGCTACGAAATTTGGCTTAAAAACATCAATATCTGCTCCCCTGAGGGTATTGTAGAAGTTTTGAATGCGGGTCGTGGGACTGGTTTGGATGATGTGATTAACATGAAAAGTCGGCGAAACCCGCAAAACTCGACTCGGAACGTGAATATTAATAGCAGGTGTGAGATCTGGGCAATCAATTAATCCATGAATACATTTATACAGGAAAACAAGATCGCGCTCACGCCGTCTGGAACTCAACGTAGGGCATTTGCATCGTTCCAAGAGTCTCGCATAAGAATAATAAACAGTAAGACCAATGTAACGATCGTAAACAATTCGAAAAAAACGCTTTTGAACATTTTCAATTCTCTCTTGGCTCGTAGAACTAATACAATTCCAGACTAGAGAGGAAAACTCCAACTTGGTCCGGATTAACGAGAAATATAAGCGTAGAATACAGGTTGATGTGGAGAACTCATGCGTGATTCTAGAAATTACTCCCAGCTTTACCAAAGAGCCATTTATAAGGTTGTTAACATGTACAGTAAAGTATAGCGAAGAGTCTATGTATACACCAAGATCACGCGTGCACTCGACTCTTCGCAGACGATCATTGCCAATCTGGTAACAAAAGGTAATTTTTTGAACCTTCCTAGACAAAGACATAATAACGGTTTTAGAAGGATTGAGCGTTAGCATGTTCTGACGACACCAACTGCACACCCGCCTAACATCCTCCATAAGTTTTTCACAGTCTTCCAAGGATATGATCTGCCTAAACAACTTGACATCATCTGCATATTGCAAGACAACCGAATTGCGAACAATTGAGCTCAAATCATTAATAAAAAACATTGAAAAAGATCGGCCCAAGTATGGAGCCTTGCGGCACACCCGAAGAAGAAACATAAGGCCGGGAGTGATGTCCAAGAACACGAACAAAATTGTGTCTATTAGACAAATAACCAAGAAACAGGGAACAAAGGGAGCTACTCACGCCGTAGGATTCTAGTTTGTGTGCAAGGAGCGAATGGTCTACTAGGTCAAAAGCCTTAGAGAGATCAAAATACACAACGTCTACCTGTCCACGTTGACACACAGTAGGCGAAACAAAATTTAAAAAAGACACCAGATGTGTCTCAACAGACCTTCCACGCATGAAGCCGTGTTGTGAAGGGCTTATCTTATGCTTAAAAAAGTTTGAAATGCGCTCAAATAAAACAATTTCATAGACCTTAGCAAAGGGAGATAGCAACTACACAGTTCTGTAATTATTTACGTCATCCGTTCTGCCATTCTTATGTACTGGCACAGTAATAGAGTACTTCCACAGGGAAGGAAATGTAAGGCTCTGCAACGACAAGTTAAATATATGCGTTAAGACGGGCGCAAAAATAGAGGAGCATCCTTTAACAATAAAGCTTGGAATGCCATCAAATGCAACTGATAACTTTGGCTTCAGTTACCTGATAGCAAGTTCAATATCAGTAATTTCAAAAGATAGAATTGACAGGTGATCCCTGGCATTATCACTGACGCCATGCACAGGCAGTCCAGTTTGGCCGCAGGAATAAACAGAAGAAAAATAACTCGCGAATGCATTTGACCCATCTTTGGGCTCAGACAGCATATTACCTGACGAGTCAACTATGTTTATTGATGACGAAGTTGTAGTTGCGCGATCCTTTACATATCGCCAGAAAAGCATTGGGTCACGATTTAAGCTGCGCTCTACTGACTCACGGTGTCATATTTTATCGCGCTTCAACAATGTCTTAGCTAGCGCACCTGACTCAGAAAATTTTAGGTACCAAAAAGCAGAATTTTCAAACTTATATTTCCTATGATAATGCAATTTTTTTCTTAGAACTGATCTAAGCTCCTTGGAGTATCAGTGCGGATAACGACTTGTGTAAGGACGCTTTTTTGGAACGAACCTTTCAAGTGCATCTACGATATAGTTTGTGGACTCTTCAACCGCACGATTTACATCGGTCATACTATATATGAAAGCGCAATCTGCATTATCTAAATGTTGATAAAGGCCAAAGTAATCGCCTCTCGAGAAAGCAAGCGACTCACGGTTTTTGTGCTTTACTTTCCCCACAGAAATCATAACGGAAACAGAAAAAGGAACGTGCCAAACATCCGGTAAAACAAGCGGATCGGAAACAGACATCAGGCTGTCGATAGGAAAGTTGGTCAAGGCCAGATCGAGCACATGTCCTGCTGAGTTATGAAGACCGTTCTTTTGGGTAAATCCGAGAAGGTTAACAAATGAAAGAAGGGCATTCGCTTTAAATGATGCACTAAGAGCAGACAGTGAAGGATGTACAAAATTCAGTTAATTTCAGGAATATTGAAATCACCAAGTATGAGTATGCGATGTTGATCCACATCCAATTTATCCCCTAGCATATCTAATTGGTCAGAAAACTTAGATCCGTCGGCATTTGGAGGAAAATAAAAAGTGCCTATAAGTAAACTATTGTTATCACAAAGAGGTATTTCGAATCCAAACGGACTCGCACTCGAATTCGAGATCGAACCGGCGAATAGCCCGTAAATGTTTCTTAACTGCTATTAGTACTCCACCACCGAATTTAACGGAAAGTTTTTCGTAATCTCGATCCCGACGAAACACTGTGTATTCGGGAGGGAAATAGTCCAGGGATGCAAATGAGCTATTTAACCAAGTTTCACTTAAAGATATAATATCGTAATCACCTAGAACAACGTTATTGAAAAATAATAGGAGCCTTCGTACGCAGGCCGCGGACGTTTTGATAAAACACTGAACAATTCATTTGACAAGCTAGTTGGGCGTTGCTGTGTCATGAACATCATTGCGCCCTGCAACATCGAAAAATGGCCTAAAAAGGGAGCCCATTCGCCAAACGTCTGCATTGTTCACTCTGTCGAAGTCATCCTCGTTCACAGCAATGCGAAATGACGAGTAGCTTTCGTGTCTAGTTTTTAACTCGGTACAAGTAAAAGATTTTCCTTCCAAAACTGCCATAAGCACCTCCTCAACGTCACTACATGTAGTGTCAGGATTGAGACGCGAAACAAAAAGCTCCTTGAGCCTTGGTGCTCTAGGGGCTGATGATAGCTTACTGCTTGCGCAGGAACCTGATGATGACTTGACTCTTTTTTTCCGTTGGATGAGCGTGAAGCCATCGGCATCTGTAGACGCCTTCGGCACGGTCACCGCGGGCGGCAGTACGGAGGACCCAGCAGCCATAGCAGCCACAGCAGATGTAGATGTATTACGCAGATGGGCGGAAGTAAAACTGCTTCCGCACGCCTCCAGAGTGGTTGATGCAACGAAACGGCCTCGTGAATCTTTCCCAAGAACCTCCGCAAAGCTTGCGGGCTCTGGACCGGGTCGCAGAGACGGCGTTGTAGTCGGCCGTTTCTCAACGTTTTGGGCAGTAAAAACGACGTAGCATTTCCGTGTTCCTTGACAGCTGCAGAAGCAGAGACGCATTTTCCGCCTTGACCGAGCCAACTTCTTTGACGAGAGAATCAACCTTGTCATGCAGTGCTACCAACAAGTCTTTCAGACAGACACGCGCTGCAGTTTCCCACAACAGTGCTCACCGATGTCACGTCACAATCATCAGGAGGGCGTTGTTCCGTCATAGCACTAACTTCATCGCAGAAATTGCGCCTCGTGCAAGATTTACACTTGTAAGTGCCGACACCACTTTGCATGAAGTAATCGTAGTCATCTCCCACAACGTCGATGCACTTGCAGTGAAAGCGGGTACCGCAAGGTCCCGAACATCGCAGGAATTGCATCCGGCCGATGAACGCTTCGGAGCACACCGAGCACACGTCCTTCGAGTAGGGCATGTTGCCAGCAAGGCAACATGCCCTACTATACAACTATACATACACTATTAAACTATACATTTGTTCTAGACAACCTGCGTGCTATGAAAATAGTACCTTTTGCTGATGAGTTGTGAAGACAACCTTGTTAGATGGCATGAGCTTGTCGCGGCCCACCTCTGAAGTAAAAAACAGCTTGAACCCAAATACGACATGGAGCAGTTTCGATTTTTTTTTTTGCTTTTCTGATATCTAGGTGCATAGCATGCCGCTCTTACCTCTGTACTCGGCCCTAAATGCGGTGTCCAGGAGATAGTTCCTCGTGACGGAAAAACCTTCGTACTCCAAATATTTGGTGATGTAGTCGTGGGCTTTCTTCTCCTCGAAAGAAAGCTCCGGGTTCTCCCACAGATATTGGCCGAGTTCGTTTAGCGCATCTGCCTTTTCGTCTATTGTATCGCTATTTAGCTTGATGTAGTCGTCACTCTGTGTATAAAATATAAAATAAAATAAACCTTACATTTTACTTTATGATAAAGTTCTCGCTCGAATTTACTACAAACTACACACTCTTCTCATTAGTGTTCGCCATTGATTCGAGTCATATAATTGTGTAGTCTAAGATGTTTTCTGATGTCTCTGCATTCAAGCTGTTGCTGATGTCTCATGGGCAGTGGCATTCGTCGTAGTTAAATGTTACCACCGTCCAATTCATACATATAGTTAGTCAAAATACCTAATATAGAAAAATATATTTCTAAATCAATACGCCACATCGATGAAATTTTATAATATACTAAATTTGCATAACGTGTATGAATATTCTTGAAGCGAAGGCAGCATTATACTTAGTTTCGCCATAGGTGCTTCCGCAGTCGATGCTAGAAGTCGATAAGGCCAATCAAGATGTGCCGAAAGCGGAACGTCACGGTGTTTGCGTATTTTTGTAGCTGCGCAATCATCTCTTAACTCGAAACTGAAGCGGTACTGTATTTGAGAAAAAACAAATAAGACTTACATCTTTTTCATATATCCAGCAGGATCACGAATATCAATATTGTATTTCCGGTCGTCGCTCCAAGTAGCCATAACAGCGCTTTCGAAAATAGAGCAGATGCCCTTTCCGGCGCGTTCGGTGGAAGTAAGGAATCGTGCCGTATTATACAGAAATTTCAACATTTACGCGCTTTCCGCAAGCCTTGCCGTCGACGTCAAAACCTCCGCTAGCGTTCCATCTCAAGCGAAAGCCGCAAAGTAGATGAAACTAGTTGAAACCTCTGGGTGTGACGACACACCCAGTGCTTGTTTTTTTTTCAGGTTTTCTCGCCTCTATCGATATGTTCGGGTCAAATGTCAAATGTGATCGGAATAGGGAGGGCGCCACGAGAGCGCACGACACAAGAGCGCTGAACTACAGCTACAGTCACTAGGGGGCGTTTTCAAATAAGATGAAAAAAACATGTCCGGGTGACCATTTCTAATTTTGATGAAAAAAATATATTTTGCTGGCGTCGTGCCACGAAGAATAAAACCAATACTTCTTTTCGAAAAAAAAATTGTCTGCTAAAAAACATTTGTAAGCACCCTCTCAGTCACGTGCGCGTTTTGCGTATCGCGCGATGTTGGCATTTCGGGCGGTTTCCCCAAACACGCTGTTCTGGCTACAGGTCTAGAAATATTTACTGATAAATAAGGCATACGAAGAATTGACACAAAGTATTATTCACCGAGTATGAGGGCCGTTATTTTCAGAAACAAAATCGCAAACACGGAACAATGCGCAATAACGCTCTGGATTAAATTTTCCTCCGTATCTATAAAAGCTAAGGTCATCAAACGTTGCCAGTGTGTTGCCCTGTATATAGTTAATTTTTGCATGATATGTTTTGTGAAGTATTGACAAACAAATTGTTAATATTTCTCTAAAACGCGTTTTTATGTCATGTTTGATTTTTTTGTTTGCATAAAAATATTTTATTGATATTTTTAATTTTTTTGTGTATGTGTTTTATATCTTTAGTAAAACGTATTAAAAAAATTATGGTGGAAACGACGACTGTGCAAATTAGCATTGTGAAATCTTCTCAATTTTCACGCCTCGAGCTTCCCTATTTTATACCTCAGCGTAAACAATTGTTACGGCGTTCATACATAGCTGAATGATCCTCTCAAGAAGATGGCTTTCATATATATTTTTAACAAAAATATCGAAATTATGACCCGTACCATCATAGCATGAACTGACATGGAATCACCCAGCTGTGAGTTTAGTCGAGGTGCTGTAAACACATATGTACGCGCATCGTAATTTGAACCGATTACGTTTTGCAGAAATTGCTTCCACGCGGTGTAGCGTTAAAGAAGAGGGGGCTTTCTCAACAGTGATATATAACTTACGTTCGCTTTGACGGGAATATTATTACAAAATCACAGAGGAATCTTCAAAACCGTCATAGGTAATTTCTCGGGGAGGGAGATGGGGTGGTATAGTTGACTGACCGTATACATAAAATTTTCTAAGCCTTTACTGGTTTACTGGCGTCGTCCTGTCATTACATGCACTCTGGGGGAAAAAGATACTTCCCCATCATCTACTGCGTTCGAACATTTTCAGCTTTGAATGTAAAAATGCGGGGTTCCCCCAACGCCGACGACTGGGATGCGGAGACGCTCCTTTTTACGCTCGCACTCTGATAATAATAACAGGTATACCTTCCAGGGGAAGGTGCACGGCCTGGATGTGGTGCATTGACAATTCCTGCGCTAAAATGTTCAAATCGTAATAACCACACATAAGTGGCTGCACCTCATTTTTTGTCATTTCGAACGTCTGCCACCCAAGCCAAGGGAACAAACGAGGTTTGACGGCTGTCGGCGCAGAAAGCAAACGACGAGCAGACGGCTGACGCATCACGTGACGCATTATCTCGATTTGATCCGACGTTACCCCACCGATGGAGGAGGGTAGCGTCAGTAATTACTCCGGAGTAAACAATCCCCTTCTGAAACGCAAGTTCTGACGTCATCGAGTAAGCGCGAGTATGTTTTGAAACGACACGGTACGAAACCGTTACTCCGTAATCAGATAAATTGTGGAACACACACTTAAGGCGTGTTCACGCCGGCGATGTAAAGCATTCGAGCGATGCGACTAAAAATATTAGATGGTAATACTGGCACATGCGATCAGCGAGTCGGTTCTCGAGAGCTCTCGCTCCGAACGCTACTGATTAGCTCAGCCGCTCCGCGTCTAGATCGCGTCGCAAAACGTCGGGAAAGCTAGCAACGTCTCGAAACGCGTCGCTTTTTTTTCCGCGATGGCCGCTGTTGCGATGAAAGTTATCGCGTGACTGCTGTACATCGCTGGTGTGAACGCGCCGTTAGACTGCCAGTGATATATAAATTTCTGTTTAATTTTGTTTTACTAACCCGAACGTTAATTTTTTTTCTGATTTTTATATGAAAGATGCTTCCTCCTCTTTCAGCGTCCAATATTAATTAAGTCCTCAGTGATAAAAATGTATTTGAAAGCCATAGGATGTACCCATCCTTTGTAGCCCATAAACGGTCCCAGTGTCTAGAGAATAGTCTGCCCCTAGCGGTTCATGTGCTCTCTGGGAGCAGGAGAATATCAGCGGGTTGTTTCGGTTTTAATTTCGCTGCCATCGTCTCCGCACCGCTATTGCTTTTGCGTCGTCGTAGATTGCCTCAATCTTACTCGCGATAATGTTCGCGATGCCGTAAGTACTGTTCCCTTCTCGTCTCAGCAAAGACACAGCGAACAACAGAAACAAAATTATACTCTTGCTGTCAGGGAAGCATGTAAAAACGCAGCAACGGCGAAGTGAACGCAGATCGACGTACTCGGAACGCCGTGCCAGCTCACTGCGTGCATTAGTTTGCAATCTCTAGAGCAGCTACCAAGACTAATACCCGTGCCACACGGGCAACTCGAATGTCATTTACAACGAATAACATTCGCCCCAAATGTCATTCGACTGGTGCTACACTGCCTGCAGGAATGGCATTCGCTGCAAATGTCATTTGCCACCGAAGGGGTTCGGCGGAACTCATTTGCATTCGGTCACGGGCCAAATGTGTAGCCTCTACCTCAGGCCCCAAGTAAAAAACACCAATGTGATTACGTTAATCAAAGTATGCCCGAACTAAAAGTTATTCATTTGTGTTGGTTTTTATGTATGCATTATTTTATACTAGATTTGAAGCGCGGCTTGTCACATAATTGCAAGCGGTTACTTTTTAACCCAGTAGACACAGCCACTTCGCCTGCGTTGCCATCTTTTTCGCGTTTCTTCTCGGTTTTGTTAGGTTTTGTTCGAACTTCCAAGTTTCTTCCGATGAAGCCGCAAGCAGCCGCGATCGGTGCACTGTGCGGTGCGCAGCGAAAGCAGCAGCCAGAGCCACGGAGTTCGAGAGCAGCTGCTCTTCGATTTCCCGAACGCGAGAGCGAGCGTCCTCAACTTCGGCTTCGAGCCTTTGCTGCTCGGCACGGTGCTTGGCGCGTAAATAAATGAGGGCGCTTATTAACCGTCGCACCCGTTTACCGTCCTCCGGTGCAAGCACCGACACTCGCGACTGTTCAGGCGCCATTTCCTTTCGCTTTGGTCAGCTTCTGTCTTTGGCTTTGGCTTGTTGCGGCTAGAGCAACTAGAGCGTCACCAACAAATGAATTACAGCGGAAACTAAAAAAACATAAAGTAATTGACCGCAAAATTTGTTTAAAACTAGACACTTTTAAGAGATCATAACCGTGAACAAACGTATTTGACTTACAAAAAACTTTACAATTAGTTTTCTTCAGAGAGCAGGCGCTATCATCATCATGGCGCAAAATGACATTTGAAATGTACGTGTAGCACGGGCTTGAAATGTAATGTCATTCGGCGCCCAAATGAGATTCTTCCTGAATGGCCTTTGCCATGACCGTGTGGCACGGGTATAATAGTACTGCATTTGTATACTACCCTCACTCCCTTGGTCAATTTCGTCACAGCGCAGTATCAAGAGGTGCTTGTTTGCTTTGAACGCTTTCTCGTACAGCGAGGTTCGTCATGTAAAGCGTTAGCCTCATTACAAATAGCGATCGGCGAGGGAATGGTTTTATAAAATTGGAGTACTAGTCTCAGTGGCTGTTCTCCAGCTTGCAAACAAAGACACGCATTGATCTTGCGAGGCGTTCAGCGTACGTCAATATACGTTCACTTGACTTCGTCGCTGCGGCTTTTTCGCTGGGCCCCCGTGCCATCAAAATCTTCATTATTTCGTTATTAGTTGTGTTCGATATGTAGCCATCAGGCCAAAATGGCAATAAGTGCATCGCGCGTAAGTGTGGAAAAATTCACGACGGCGTGAGCAATGGCTGTGGGAAGACGATAGCGGACGAGTGATGCAGAACCCGGCGAAACCGAGACTACTCGTTGAAAGGTATGCAAAGGTAATACTGATCTAATATCTTGCGGCTTTTTTGTCACATGTGGTTTCTATGCAACGCTATAATATTTACTCGTATTTTAGTGCTCTAGTATTAGTATTTCTATTCGTCCGGTATTCGCTAATTCACCACTCACAATATTAGAAATATTTTTGTTGGGTAGCATTAGTCGGGTATGTACGCGTTGATGGCTACATTGTGAAACGACTTATTCACAAAATTTATTACCCATTGAATACCTAGAATATGAATTAGAAAACAAATATGCGCCAAATGCTCCTGACCTGTTACTTCTGTTCAGAAGTGGAAGAGTCAAACTAGAGCCACAAAAATCATTGACTCTCTATGAGAGTCGTGGAGCATCAAATAGAGTCATGCAAGCACCCAAGAGAGCCGCGGAAAGTGCAACTCCCTTTGAACTCCTTTTTTTCTTTAAAAAGCGTAGTTTAATATTTAGATCAGGTATACAACAGCACGCTGGGTTTCGTCTCGGTTGGAATTCGAAAACAAAAAAGAGCCGTGTACGAGCTGAAAAGCCTTGGCCTTGCCCGATTCAGAAGTTGTGATTTTATCTACCTTTTGGATTCACTTACGATTTTACTTGGTGGGTGTAACAGCTTCAAAAAACGAGGACGATGAAAGGAACAGACACGACAGGAAAACAGCTGTACTCGCAACTGAAATGTTTGATTTGGAAAGGAAAAGAACACATACGTCCGTGACAGATAACACAGTGTGTAGTCAAAAAATACGTCCTCTACGAGGCGCGTGTCATCAAAATAGGTTCACTCGACGCAACCCATGCCAGGAATGGTCTGGCGCAAAAAGAACAGCTCCTTATCAAATAAGGCAACCGACGGCTGACTCACACATCTACTTCCGAGGCACGAAATTTAAAGAGCCTTAATAAAATTTGTGAGTGGGCCTCTCTCTATCCCTCCCTTCAATTGTCCCCTCGTCAAACGCCGGCTGACACGTGCAGTATCTACAATGCAAAAGGAGGAGTTCCCCCCCCCCCCCCCCCGTTGCCCTCAACGAGTAAGCATGCTCCTGGAGCCTATCATTAAGGCACCTCCTTGTCTAGCGTATGTAGAATTTACCACATGACTGGGGTATCTTGTACACCACATTCAAGACACATGACACAAAAGGTTATGCGTGTCTTTTGGTACACTTCGCCTTCACCCGATTATCGGCTCTGGCGTCAACCCTTGGACAAATCTGGCTCATTTTTTTTTTTTGGGGGGGGGGGGGGGGGTGCCCATACAAAAATGTCCTATGGTCGGCTATAGAAAATTCTTTGTATGGTCGGCTTTAGCTATTTGGCCCAATTAGCTAAAGAATTTTCTATGGCTGTCTTTAGCAATTTTTATGGACGCCTTTATGGGCCTCTTTAGCTTTGTCTATGGCCCTATCGCTGTGCAGCCATAGCGCTCTTTAGCTTGTCTAATGGTTGGCTAAAGACTTTTCTATGGCTTTCCCTATGGCTCTCTTTAGCCAGCAAACTGTAAAAAAAAAATGTTTTTTTTTTTAAGTTTTCCCGACTTGTGAGCGCTACATGGTAGATATACATACACCTCTGAACACACAGAAAACACAGAACACAAGCAGAACTACCCTACACAACAGCGATAACGCAGCGCCACCGGGCTTTTCTATATACGCTATGTTCGCACTAGCTGTATATATGGTAGTCTAATTTTTGAATCCGACTTTGCCGGTGACCCATTATTTGTCGCAAAAACACGGAGAGGCGGAGCAAATATTACTCGTACTTAATGCATTATTTGAATTGTTTCCTGGAATAGCCCCCATCTCTTAATTCAAAACCCTGAAAAAAGCAAATGTAGATCATTAGGGTAATTAACTAAAATGTATTAATTATCTTTTTAATGAGTTTGATGAATCACTTTGACAATGCAGTGATGACATGCAGTACACTGGTGCTGAAGATTGCAATCAAGCTATTGCTTGATTGCAGTGTTCGGCGCGAGTTTGGGGGGTAATAATTCATTTTAATTGTTGCACAAGTATTTCAATGGATTTTTCAAACAAACAATATTACTGGTTTTCACGACTCGTTGCAACAGCGGAGAACATATCTTGGGTCATGGTTTGTCGCCGGCATTACAGAAATCCAGTATTGATTTAATTTTCTAACGTGAGTGTTTTACTAAAAAGTAAGCGCCGGTAGTTATTTTCTATAGGCGTGGAAAGAAAATTTATTGGTTCTTTGTCTTTAGACACGGGGCCATAAATTTTTCTATAGACGCATAAAGACAATTTATTGGTTTCCAGTCTTTAAACTCGGGGCCAAAGAATTTTCTATAGGCGGGTAAACAAAATTGATTGGTTCGCTGTCTTTAGACTTGGGGCCATATAATTTTCTATAGGCATCTAAAGAAATTTTATTGGTTCCCAGTGTTTAGACTTGGGGCCATAAAATTTTCTATGGACGGTTAAAGACAATTTATTGGTTCCCGGTCTTTAGACTTGTGGCCATAGAATTTTCTATAGGCGGGTAAAGAAAATTTATTGGAACCCAGTCTTTAGACAAAGGGCCATAGATTTTTCTATAGCTGGCTGTAGCTGTCTTTATGGATTTCTATGGCCGACCATAGAGGGCCATAGGGGGTGATAGCCTGCCATATAATTTTCCATAGACGACCATAGACCATTTTTGTATGGGTGGGACGAGAACACTAATGGGATTCCATACCGGCCTCCAACTTGTTTAAGGTTGTGGGAGACACGGTGGATGTAGGGCAACACCACCTTTCGCTCTTTGTGTATGTCGGCCCTCACCCTCTCTATCCCTTTTGCCTTCTTCGGAAGGGCACTTGCCCCTTCCGTTTAAAGTGCTGACGGGTACCCCGACGCCCTCAGTCTCTTAACCTGCACTAAGAAACTGCCGGTCATCGTGTGAACGCCTGACTTCCCGAGAGCAAAGCCGAGACAGGAAACTGCATTGCCCCTCTTCACCAGCTTCAAGCGGGATGATCTGTAGTACAATATCGCCTTCCTTGACCGCGGACCGAAGGACCAGCATACATGTGTGTCTTTGAGACACAGCGCCAGATCCAGAAACTCGAGAACCTTATCCTTCGGTTTATCTTTCGGTTCTTCAAACGTAAACCTAAATCCCCCACCACTCTCACCGAAAGCACGTAAGACATTAGCCCGCGTCGCCTATCCATCCACTCTGTCAAACACCACCAGAAAATCGTCCACATACCGAAACACTTTTTTTACATTAGAAGAGGCCACACGCGCAGTGCGCGTGTGGACTCTTTCCAGATCAGGCCCAGCGGAGATTCTTGGAGTGTGTGGCTTCTTCGCGCCATCGGTGGGACATGCCCGAAGGATATGTCGGGTTCTGCGTTCGGAGTACTGGCGCCAAGAGCGGTTCTTCATGGATTGTCTGCGTGCGGCGTGTGACGGTGAGGGTGGCAGCCCTGAGCGACAGCGGCGCTTCTACTCGGAAATGTGCACATACGTGTTGGACGTCACGGAGTTTCTGTGGATGAGGGTTGGACCCACGTTGGTCCGCAAGAAAGACAAGGTGACCCCAACGGCAGCACGTTTCACCGCACTGGGTGACATCAGTGTCCCACCAGAGTGTGGTGTACAATATAGCCCTGTCATGTGGTAAATTCTATATAGGCCAGACAGGGAGGTGCCTTAACGATAGGCTCAGGAAGCATGCTTACTCGCTGAGGGCCACGGGGGGGGGGGGGGGGGGGGGACTCCTTCATTGCATTGCAGAGACTGCACGTGTCAGCCGACCTTTGACGAGGTGACGGTTGAATGGAGACATAGATAGAGGGCCACTCCCGAAATTATTGACGCTTTTTATACTTCGTGCCTCGGAGAAAGATACGTGAGTGAGCCGTCGGTTGCCTTATGTGATAAGGAGCTGTCCATTTTGTGCCAGACCATGACTGGAATGGATTGCGTCGAGTGAACCTATTTTGATGACACACGTGCCTTGTGGAGGGCGTATTGTTTGATTACACACTGTGTTATCTCGTACTGACGTATGTGTTCTCTTTTCGTTTCCAAATAAAACATTTCAGTTGCGAGCACAGCTGTTGTCCTGTCCTGTCAGTTCCTTTCATCGTCCTCGTTTTTTGAAGCTGTTACACCCCCTATGTCAAACTTTTACCAACTCGCCCAGTTCAACACCTTGTTACGATTTTACGGTTGCAACATGGCTCGTGAGGTATTTTAGCGAAACAAAACTAAATGTGGTGCTACATAGCAAGTTTCAATGTTAAATTAGAATGGTCAAAAACATCCTTTGAAAATTTATTTGGGCTGTTTAATATTGATATCAAAGGTCCTGATTTATTTTTGGTGCAAGAACACTTTTATTACAATGCATACACATAAAAGCGGCACCAGGGAAGCCGCATCGCTATATTTAAAATGACAGCGCCCAAAAGGCGCGGGATCTCTCCTGTGCCGTGACATGTTGAGATCGTTTTAGCGGCAGCTTTGACCCCTAAAACGGTACCTACCCACAATATCTGGTGTTCCGATTCTTTCTAGACGCCTCCTCCAACACTCCGACATTGAAAGTGTTTGGCTAATGCTGGTAGTCGGCGTCGATATGGCGTGGGGTGGCGAATTTAGGGCACGCGAAACGTACTAGGATAGTAGCTTTTGCGTACGCGCTAACCACCACGGTAGTTTTCCTGGCCTACGCAGAAAACACTATCAGGGTGGGCACGGAGGAGCGGCGGCTATGCGGTCGCTTCAAGATCCCTTCTGCTTCATTCTGCAGATGTTGGCCTTCGTTGGGACATGGCTACCTCCTCCTCGCCTGCCAGCCACCATCTCTGCACAGTCACCATGCTCTGTATTCCTGGCGGCTATCGGTGACGACATCGCGCCCGTGTTCAATGCCACAGTTGCGTCCCTCCCCTTCACCAAGCCAGCATCATCGTAAACGACAACAGGAATCTGCGAATTTAAGCGCCTGGTCACCTCAGGACGCTTTCAGTGGGCACAGAGGAGCGGTGGCTATGCGGTCGCTTCAAAATCTCTTCTGGTTCATTCTGCAGGTTCATAAATACCCATCTTTACACGTTAAACGATCTTCCAACGGTTTTGTACTGCTCCTCCAGTGCCGGCTGGTTCTTTTTAGAGTTGCTTATGTGTGTGTTTACGTTTTTAAGTTTCTTTTGTTATCTGGGGACGCTGAATCAAATCCCGGCCCTATCACTAACGCTGATATTCTGGCTGCCATTGCTGGACAGTCTGCTAAGAACGATGGGCGTCATACCGAGATGGTTCACATGCTAAATCAGGTCAAAGATAACCAGCATCAACTAGAAATAAAAGTGTTAGACATAAATTCAAGGCTTGCAGCAGTCGAATCACTTGTAGGATCACTAGATGTGCCAGAGTATCTTGGTGAACTGTCTAATGTTGTTAGTGAGGCCGTCCTAAGCGAAACTATCGTTCTGAATTCAAGACTTAATGAGCTTGAAGATAGGTCACGTCGTGACAACTTACTTTTCTACGGTATTGCTGACACCCTTTCCGAAAACTGGTCGCTGTCAGAGACTCACATCCGCGACAATCTTTCCACGATATTAGGACTTGATGTGCCTGGGGAGGCGATATCTCGTGTTCATAGATTATAGGCTCATACACAAGTAATAACTGCAGTCCAATAATTGTTAAATTTTCTTCCTCTAAGTTCAAGGCGTATGTATTTTCTCAGCGTTTTAATTTCAAAGAAACAGAAATTTGAGTCAGTGAGGATTTCTGTCCAGCTACGCGGCAGTTACGTAAAAAGTTAATCGATTTCGGTAAAGGCGCCGGTCAGAGCCCTATTGAAAATCGCTCTGATCAGACTTCAGGATTTTTTTAAAGGGTGTGAAGGGGACTTCAGGAATTTCTGAGATGTTTGAAGGGGGCAACAATATTTCCTGGTGGGTTCGCAAGCCCGCCCCGTCAGAGGCTCTCCTGTATTGTCTGAAGTGCCCTTTACAATGCCTTGAAATGTCTGAAAGCGTGTCAAGAACTTTTCTAATGGGGTCGGGAAAACCTTCAGGCTTCTTGAGATGCCTGTGCACAACGGCTTAGGTGGAAAAAACACATTTCGGAGAATTAGAACATAGCTGCTTATTGTACGCGACGGGAAAAAAATAAGTACTGTAAACGACTTAATTTCGCGGGCTCAAGTGTTCGCGAATCGGGCCGAAGCTGAGAATTTGAAATTATTCGCGGGTTCTAATTTTCGCGAATTGAGTGTGGCTTCCGTAGCGTTCACATATTGCCCGAATTGTTCGCGGGACGTATTTTTCGCGAAATGTAAGCGATTCGCAAAATTGGCGAAAATTAGGTCCTCGCGAAAATTTAGTCGTTTACAGTATTTGGAGAATGCCGATCGTATGTGTGTACGGTCCTATTTTTATTACTGCTCTTCTATCAAATACGAGTGGGCTCCTGGACCTGTCTGTCACTGCCCGGCTGTTCGGTCGCCAAGGAGGCCACTGAGGGTGACCGCCCCATGTGGAGAATTGACGAGGCGCCGGCCGAGTAGTGTTGGCCGAGCGGCGTTTTGAGGCGAGTGGAGTCAACAGCGGTGAACTGATGTAGCACGAGTAACTTTGAAAAGTCTAATCAGACCGCACGGTAAGGCGGCGCAAAATGCCCTAACAGCGCTTGCAGGTTTCCTCGTCGAGACCGGGCTGGCTGGCAAGATCTAGTGCTGCAACGGACGCGAGCAGTCGGCAAATGCTAGCAGACGACGCGGAGTTGCGGGGAAAGCTCACCCCACTAGAAAGGCCTGGCCTGGCGCTGCGACCCGCGCGCCGAAAACTTTCCTCCTTTCCCTCCTCCCGGGAAACACGCTCAGACCCCGCCCCGATCACGTGATGGGGAACGCGCGCAGCTTGCATAGACCCGAGCAAGAGATGCTCCGCATCTAAAAACAAGCCAAACAGCGCCTCGAGCTCCCCGCCCGGCAATGGGGAGAGGGTGCAGGGCTGCCCAACAACCAGCGGCCGGCGGGAGAAGGTGGTGTGAGGAAGCCAGGGGTGCTATGTTGCGCTTTTTGGACTCCCAGGAGACTTGGAAGAGGGAAGTGACGTCGACGACTAGAGAAACGCAGATTGGATGTTGACAGAAGAAAACAAAATCAACATCCAATCTGCATTTGCTGCGTTGTTGACGTCACTTCCCTCTCCCTAGTCTCCTGGGAGTCCAAAAAGCACAACATAGCCCCCCAGGATGCCGCTATAGCCATTTTGTTTCTACTCGTGGGCGGTTTGGTTCTTACCGCTGTGGATATCTGGAACGGACCTGCTTCCTCCAGAAAGGTGAGCATGGCTTTGAGAGCTCGACCCTTGATCTGTTTTGATCCGTGCAGTTTCTTCCTTGGTTACGCAGGTGAACTCCAGTTCGGCGTTGGCCGCCTTCAGCACCGCTCGAGCTCATTCAAGGAGATGGTGGCCGGTGTCGGCTTACTTGCTGCAAAGCCTGGCAGGCGGGGTCAGCGTCCCACCGCATGTTGTGCCTGCGCACCGGGATTATGGCAAAGTGGGTCCTGAGACGGTGGATGACGGCCGCTGTCCGGACTTGTTCCTTGCGCCTCTTCGTCCGTTCGACCTCAGAAGCATCCAGCGAGCGAAGAAGACGCCGGCGCGACGTCATCATGGACGAAACCGTGACTGTGCTCAGGATTTCGCACCGGCGGCGAGTGCTGCTTGCGAGTTCGTGGTTTTCGCTAAACGTGCTTACTAAGACTGTGTATGTGTCCGTGAGGTGCACTTGCTCGGTTTTATTAGCTGAACTACCGTACATCAGGAATATACCCAGCGGCATTGTGACTCGTGAGTACTTTGTAAGATATTTTTCTTTGTGATAAAGAAGTCAGTTGTATCTATTTGAAATCTCTTTCGTCTACCGCTCCTTGCGCCGGGTTTGAACAAACGTTGCTTTTTATCGCCTTTTTGAGTTATAATATGCATGTAAAACTAAATGTCTGCAATAAAGTTTCAAGAATGTTTTGAACTGCATTTTTGTGTATGGTTCACAGTCATTTGGGCGTCTAAAGGGTTGACGGGTTGAAGGGCTGTGGGGCTAAAGCGTTTTTCTATGGGGTATCCCTGAAGGGTTTTTCTGTAGGGTATTTCTGAAGGGTTTTGAAGGCCTGTGCGGTCCCATAATCATTCAAGGCTGACGGGCCCTTTAGAAATATTTTCAATAGGGAGGTTCTGGCTCAGACAAAACATGCTGCATGTTAATTTAAAGGTGTATACTTACTGCCCTGTAACAGATTGTGTTCGTGAAGTGACTCCTACTCATGCTCGTGAAACTAACAACACCGCGTCTCTCCCGGCCACCAATAATACAGTTTCCTCGCCGCAACCGGGCACCGGTAATGCAGTTTCCGCACCTGTCTCAATCAATAATAGTTTACACGCGCCATCAACATAACTATCTAAAGGCCCGGTAACTAACAACCATCTCAATATTGTATTCTAACGTGCAAAGTGTGTGCAACAAACGCGATGCCTTGTCATCGCTTATCGACACGTGTACAGCTGATATTGTTATTCTTACCGAAACGTGGCTTTGCAGTAAAATTGCTGACAGTGAAATTTTTGAGTGTGAAGATATATACAATTTTTATCGTTTCAATCGTGACTCGCGCTAAGGTGGCGGTGTTCTTATCGCTGTTCGTGATTCTATAATATCGAGCGTTGTATACCACTGAATATATCTTTGGAATTTGTGTGTGCCCGTGTACATGTCTGGAACTAGGGCTTTATTTTTTGCGCCCGCTATCGACCCCCCACTTCGTCTAATACATTTTGCTCTAAGCTTCACGATGTTTTAAATAGACTGGTAGTACGGTTTCCTTCTTCGTCTTTGCTTCTACTGGGTGATTTTAATCTTCCCACAATTAACTGGAAAAGCTACAGTCCCACAATAAAGGATCACTCATCACAGGCTAGTTCGTTTCTAAGCCTTTGTCATGGTTTTAATTTAAAGCAAATTGTACAAGAGCCTACGCGATGTTCATCTAATTCTTCCAATGTATTAGACCTCATTCTCACCACAACCCCTGAGCTTTTGTCTCCCTTAACGTATTTACCAGGTTTAAGCGACCATTGTGTTATTCAGAATCACCTGCAGGCATCGCTTTCTTATGTAAATCATTTAGGATTATTCGCGACTACAAATATGCGGATTCTGTTTCAATTAATAATAATTTAGACGTGTTTTTAGCCAATTACATCTCACGTTTTTATACGCGAACGGTTGAAGAAAATTGGTCTGTCTTCAAACAAAAAGTAAGTGACCTAACTAACCAGTACATCCCTCTGAAGCGCATCCGCTTTAATTCACAGGCACCTTGCTTTAACGCACACCTTAAAGGGATACTGAACCAAAGAATTTAGTGCCCATAATAAGTGGCGCACGTTCTTTCCACGAGCCAGCAGCCGCCGGTGTGCTCGAGCACACGCAACGAAAATGACGTCAAAGATCTCCATTCGCGCTTATGAGGACAGTGAAATGCATGGGCTTCGGGCCAAAGAAGAATAAAGACAGGCTTTTCATCTCTACAAGTGAAAGCTACGTGCTTGTTAGACCAATTAATCGCATACCTTTTACACCAGACACCACTGTGATGATGAAAAACTTGTCTTTATTCTCCTTTGGCCCGAAGCCCATACATTTCACTGTCATCCTAACCGCGAATGGGGGTCTTTGACGTCATTTTTGTTGCGTGTGCTCGCGCACACCGGCGGCTGCTGGCTCGTGGAAAGAACGTGCGCCACTTATTATGGACACTAAATTCCTTGGTTCAGTATCCCTTTAAGCGTCTGCAGAATAAAAAGAAACTTATTTCGGCGCGCAAAACTAACACCATGTGTTGAGCGCTGGCACGATTACGAAGCTGCTGATACGGAGTATAAACAAGCTGTTGCACAATGAAAGCAGGGGGGCTATGTTCGACAAATGTTTCGTTTCTCCTAAAAAGAAACGGAAGTGACGGAACTGACGATATCGCATCTGATTGGTTAGATGTCTCAAATGACGAAAGAGGAAACTTTCGTCATTTGAGCCTCTAACCAATCAGACGCGATATCGTCACTTCCGTTTCTTTTTAGGAGAAACGAAACATTTGTCGAACATAGCCCCCCAGGAGTTTTATCAGTGCACACTTTTTCCTCTTTTAAAAGATAACACACGAACGTTTTGGAGCGTGGTCAGCGGTAATAGATCCAGTGCGGTAGAGCTTTGTGATGAGAATAATGTTCCTGTAGATCTAAACGATTGTTGCAATGTCCTGAACGATGTGTTTGCTTCATATTTTTCCCTCACGACTCCTACCTGTTATCCAATTGTATTCAGCGCTAAATTATTGCTATGTTTCATGTTAGTATTGATTCATTTGGTGTCTACTGTTTAATCCAGAAGCTTAAGATTTGAGGGTGTGCTGGGATTGACGGCATTAATTCAAAGTTCCTGAAGAGCACCGCCACCTATTCATCTTTGATTCTTTCCGAACTTTTTTCAGTTTTTGCAGTGTTGAGCGTTACCCAACGATTGGAAGGTAGGGAAGGTGGTTCTTTTGCATAAATCAGGTACTGCTCACTCCCCATTTAACTACAGGCCCATATCATTGACTAGTGTGCCGTGTAAATTATTTGAGCATATCATTTACTCTCACCTCACCTTTTTGCCTTTCTCGAGTCCAACTCTTTTTTTACTAATTGTCAACACGGGTTCCGAAGATTGTTTTCTTGTGAAACACGGCTCGTATTGTTTACTAATGACCTATTAGTTGCTATTGATGCCGAGCTAATAGTTGACTGCATTATCTTAGATTTTGCTAAGGCTTTTGACTCTGTCTCGCACGACCTACTTCTCTTGAAAACTGAGTAAACTTAATATTGATCCTAGCATCTTGGGCCGGATTAAATGTTCTTTTTTATCTAACCGCTCACAATATGTTTCTGTCAATGGGCATAATTCTCCTACTACTTCTGTAACGTCCGGGGTACCACAGGAATCTGTCCTGGGGCCTCCCTTGTTTCTAGTCTACATTAACGACCTCCCATTGCAAATTGTGTCCTCTTTTAAATTGTTCGCGGATGATCGTGTACTGTATCGCGTAATAACTGATGCCCAAGATTGTGCTATACTACAGTTAGACCTTGACGTAGTTTCTCCCTGGTGCGCTGAATCGCTAAAGGAGCTTAACGTTACTAAATGTAAAAGCATGCGTGTTTCCAGACTCTCTAAAAACATTGACCCTGCCCTATACATCCTTAATAATATACCATTAGATGGTGTTGCTTCATACAAGTATCTTGGTATTCATATCACACATAACCGTTCCTGGAACATGCACGTCGACTATGTCTTTAATAATGCTAATCGTACGCTCGGGTGTTTGCTCCGCCACTTCCGTTCCGCTAATCTTCCGGTCAAACTGCAATTATATAAAACCTTAGTCAGGCCAAAACTCGAATACGCCTGTTCCGTTTGGGATCCGGGACATGTAAAATTATCACACGTTCTCGAATCAGTCCAGAACCCAGCAGCCAGTTTTATTCTTTCTAATTATTCTCGTACTGCTAGTATTTCATCAATGAAGACAACTTTGCCCTTACCTGACCTCGGTTTACGCCGTAAATACTTCTCTGTCTCTGTCTTTTCCATAAAATCTATTATACTAACCCAATTCTAAAAGATCAACAACTTTTTCATGCGTCATATTTGTAAGCTCGCAACGATCACAAGTGTAAGATTGGCACGCCGACATGTCATACGAACATCTATTTTGACTCTTTTATTTCAAGAACATCTAACGATTGGAACCACCTCCCTGCCTCCATCGTGTCCATCCAGGACGCCACATACTTCATGAAGTTTGCCAACGATTTCATCTGTATCACCCACTCCTCTCTGTAGAGCCTCTGAGCCTTGAGAGTATAAAAATAAATAAATAAAAAAATAAATAAATAGCGGTAGTGGTTGCGGCGTCCTACACCGGCAACAGAGAAGAACCATTTTCAAACGCGGCACTTCCGCGGAGCTCGTCAACTGATAGATCTGGTAATGTAGTTCCTGACTGCCTCTTGGGCTATCTGCTCGTAGACGCCGCTCCCGCAATATGCTCGTGATCGTGATCGTGACAAAAAAAAACATTATTACTAACATCAATTTATACTAACACTAATATATTCAATGTATTCATCAGACGAACTACCTGAAGCATTAAGGCGGCGGTCCCACGGCCCCAACCATAATACAGGTGGCAGCTGTGCAAACGCTCCTGTTTGCGGTGCAAATGTCGCGTCTGTGTGTGTGTCACGTATTTCGTTCTTTATTGAAAATAAATCGCCAAATCATCATCACTATTTTAGTGCAAAATATGATACGCATGTTTCAAAACCTAACGCACAATAAGAAAACAAAAAGTGCAAGTTTCGATATTTTCAAAGACATACCTGTATGCATTCCAAGTTTCTAGACTTGTAATGCATCCAAAACGCGTTCTTATTTTTTTTATTGAATAGATGAAGGACTCGTCTAATCCATGTATACATGTTTTTCTTAATTAGCACACTCACACTTGTTTTTTTATTTATTCAAAAATATTCTTTTTTATGCGGTTTTGAAGTCTCGTAACTCAGTTTCACATCATAACGGAGCAGCGAAATTTAAGGGCATGCCCCTGGTAAACATTGGAACTCAGCATATGAAATATTAGAAATGCAACGCCACTCATTTTCTTGTAAACACAACTTGATTGTGATAAAATTTCAAAGAATTCCCTTCACGCGTTCTTGGTTTTCTCAGACAGCGTTCTGGCATCTGATCTTTTTTTTTTTTTTTTAGTTGTATGCTAGAGGAACCGAGCTGGTTCACAATAGGCGTGATTTTTTTGTATTCATATTCAGGTTTGTTTAAAATAATTTTAAATCATGGGAGTATTTTGAAGCTCGACTCTGTACGCAAGGAACCGGTTTCAAAGAAGAGGACAGCTATTTAAACAACGATTCTTTAATTATATTCTTATGATTGTAATTTTTTCTAAAGCATACTAATTGTCCTAAATAATAAAAAGAACCTATGTTACAGCAGGCGACGCGCACTTGCGCCATCTTTTGGAAGGTGGCTGATATTTCGAGGTTGAGAAGTTCAGGCAAAGTGGCGCTGATTCTGCCCCTGACGCAGATGATTCTTTTCTCAAATATTTTCTCGCGCTACTTCCTCGTTCTTGCAGTGAGTAACAGTTAATCTTGCAAGAAAAAGAAAACAACGAGAAGCGCGTCACAAGGGTCACGAGCAAGTTCTCGAAAACACGTAGGGTCGCTAAACTCGTCAAACACAAAGTTGGGCGCGAAGTTCGCAGAGCGTGCTGATTGGACTCTCGCGACGTTAACGTCACGCGGGACGAGATGTCAATCATCCAAGCTCTCTCGGTGCTCAAATTCCAGCGAGAATGTTAGGCACAAAGTTGTAGCGAGCTTCATCGGAGCGCGCGCGAGCAACACCGTGGGGCCAGCCGATTGAACGGCTGCACTGATGACGTCGCGCCTGAGTGTCCCTACGTCCCTACGCCGCGATAGAATCAATGAAAAGCAGATTGTACCTAGGCGGGCTGTAAATACACTGAAATTTCACGTCGCAAGATCGTCGTTTGTGGAAGTTATTGCTTACGACAAAGTGACGTTTCACAACTTTGGGAAGGAGTTATTTGAGGCCAAAATCTTCGCTTCGGAATCGAGGCGAAGATTAAACTTGTGATATTGTGGAGCCGTGCGCGGTGTATGCGGTTTTAGAGCTCATCTTCCGCCACTGTCATCAACGTCACCGGGGTCACCCACAGGCGTTGTGTATAGAGACGTCGGTAATGACTGAGAGGTGAGGGGCGAGGGGGGATGGCGAGAAAAAGCCGTGGAAAGGGGAAAAGAAAGGTATAACCAACACAAACACACACTCAAAAAGGGGTCAGGAAGGGCCGTAGAAATTGTTCGGGAGAGAGAGAGAGAGAGAG
Source organism: Ixodes persulcatus (assembly GCA_013358835.2). Lineage (NCBI taxonomy): Eukaryota > Metazoa > Arthropoda > Arachnida > Ixodida > Ixodidae > Ixodes > Ixodes persulcatus. Next base: position 118,083 of record JABSTQ010009546.1, on the reverse strand, counting down.
AGGGGGTGGGGTGATAGTAGTGAAGAAGGGGGATATCCCTTCCCCCGAATTTTTAGAGCGCAACTCTTATGCGCCTGTTTCGAGCTTAAGCGGCGTTGCCGTAATAAAAAAATAACGTCTGTCATTTTTTTTATTATAAATAACTCTAAATAATAAGTCCGGGGCTGGGGCGATATCCCCCTCCCCCCACTTACGCCCTTTGCGCCCCCTTTTTCGACGCCACTTGGGGAGGGGGGGGGGGGGTGAATCGCCTCCCTCCCCGTTCTTCTGTTTCTACGACCCTGCTTAGAGGCGTTCCAACTGAGTGATGACGAGGAACAGCACAGCGTGCAATTTTCGAAATTATGGTTCTAGAGATTCTGGAATTAAAACGGGGCGCGTTCCATGAACTTACGAGCGGCCATGACAGACTTTAATCGAGAGGCTCGTGCCAGGGCTCGTTGTGTGCAGGCGCGGTCAGTGACGTGCTTTTATAGTTCATAACTTTGACGTCAGGGTCAGGATGATCAGTTGTGAACGACAAATTTGATGGAGCGTGTTTGAGTCGCCGGTGAAACGTTTGGTTGTGTGCGATGAAAGCTTGGTGTCCTCGCGTTCTCGAAACATCACCGTCAATATTGACAGACTGACATTACTCTTATTTCAGTTGATGAACGCAGAATTAATCCCAGTTTGACTAATCTTTGAAAGTCTATGATAAAATGATTTTATCTCCCGCTGATGGGGGACAACTGCCCCGAAGCGAAATCCGTCCAAAGATGGACAATGCTACTCGGTTTGTAGTGACCTAGCCACGTCGGGCTACACTCTGATCAAATTCAAAAGGCCGAGATAAATAAAAGGGACGACAGGGACGTTTTTTTTAGTAAATTCTGCTTTATCGGCGGAAATAAAACAATATCAGACGATCAACTTTGACGGTGTTGATTTTAGAATGCAATTACCCAAGCCTCCGCTGTGCTTTTTAGAGACCATCAAGGTCGCAGCTGATAATCTTTATCTGTGACATTATACGTATACGAACCACGTTCGTCTCCGCGTGCTTTCTCGTGCTGCTCTAGCTCGGCGCCTAGAAAGTAGTAGGGATTTTCCGCTCTTTCAATGAAAAACGTCACAACGATTAACGGATCTGCGGGTTTGTGAGAAAAGAAAACTTCGCTGCAATCTTTCGGCTCCTCCCCCCGCTATGTCATAACCACGGTGGTCATAACACAAAGAAATTTGTGTCTGACGAGTTTAGCGACCCTAGTGCCTCAATAAGCTATAGGAAATATTCACTGGCGGCCATAGTTGTGTGCGCGACTGCTGAGCGCGTGCTGATGGCGAGCTTCCACGGTTCTTTTGCAACGTGCGTTCCACACCATCTGGAGTGCCGGTCTTAGCAGCCTATTAATGTGGGCTCGTTCTGAGCGTGCGCTCTAGACAGCACCCACAAATACGGCGCCCAGTGAATACTCCTCATTCAATGCTGCCCTCCATGTTCCGACACCACGAAAGGTGCAAATATTGAACTCCATATGATGGTGACGACGAAGGGGAATTTTATTCCCTTCATTCCAAGATTTTAACGGGCATTTTTTTTAAGGTTCAAGCTTTCGAACCGCGCTGGTTCTGTACATGGCTGAAAAAACCCCGAGACTGCGGGTAAACAACACAACACTAAAAAGTCTCTAACACAGCTGATATTCTTATTTTTCGAAACCGGTTATATAGGCGCTTCGATACAAAAGAAAAAAGGGGGAGAGGGTGAGAACCCCAAAGGATGCCTCTTTCCACCAACGTATATCCTCTGACTAAACAACAAGGACAACGGACTCTGCGTCATGCACTTCTATTATTTTTGACCCCTCTCTTCCAGACCACCAAGCACGCAGGTAGCCCCAAGTCCAGTAACACACATACAAAAAGGAAAGAACGACCCATCGTCCCTTCTACCCGGAAGCCTACAGACATAAACCTTGAAGGTCAGAACTTTTCACAGCCTAAGAAAACGCCTAAGTTCGTTGTCCAACCCAAACGACGGCTTATTAACTGCGTTCCCGTGACCTAATATTGTTAATGACTCTTTTATCAACCGCTTATGTTCATCTTTTTCCCGCAACTCTACTAAAGTTAAATCCCAAAACGGTACACAGTTCCTACATTCAATCAGATGTTTGGACCCTTCGGAGTATGAGTCTTTTTTCTTTATACAACGTTTGTGTTCCGTCAACAGCTCATTTATACTCCGTTTAGTTTGTCCAATATAACAAAGGCCACAATCAAAGGGTATCTTGTAAATGACACCCGACGAACATTCCACAACATTTTCTCTGTGTTTTATTGCGCAACCTGAAACAGTCGAGGCAAAAGGGGTCAAACGACTCAATCTTTAATCTGTAGAAAAGGCAGTGCCAACATTAAACCTGCTGACTAACGCTTTCATGTTGTGAGAGATTCTATGAAAATATGGAAGGACTACTCGCTTTGAAGGTCTTGGATTTTTCTAAATTGACTTCTTTGGAGATATCATATGCACCAACTGCCTTAAAATACGTTCCTGAGGATATCCAGCAACCTCGAAACGTTCTGTCAGACGACGAAGAGGAGAGCCAATAAAATGTGAGCAAGACTTCTGTACTGTTGAATTGACGAGATTCCGAATTATCCCCAGTTTGACATGCTTAGAATGGTAGCTATTGAAAGGAAGAAGAGGCTCTGCTACAAACTTTCCCTACTCCCAACAAAGGCCTGAACTAGTCCTGAGTTGAAGATCGAGATATTGTAAGCGGTCGTCGTTCGGTCTCTCTAGCGAAAACTTTGATTCGGGTGCTGCTTCAAACACTACTTTCTCCAAAGAATCCGCTAAGGAGCCATCTCTAGAACAAACCAAAATATCGTCTACGTACCTCCTCACCAGAATTTCCTTAGGGGGCCTATGTCTGAAAGACTCTAGAAGACGCAGATCTAGGTCTCTTAGATAAACATCCGAAAGAGCTGGCGCTACCGCCGATCCAATACACACACCCTGTTGCTGGATGTATCTTCGACTGTTATGCTGCACCACCGTAGAACCTAGGTACACCTCTAAAATCCTAAGAACATCCTGAACTGATATCCCCGACTGCGACTGGAAACTGATCAAATGTTCTTCCAAAAAGCTGCTTACCCTAGCCAATAAAGTGTTAGGGTCTAAAGAATAGTACAGATCTTTTATGTCAAGTGAAAAGATCCTGCACCTTTTTCCTTGGAAAGGTTGCAAGTCAGCCACTAAATCATCAGAACATGCAGCGACAACGGGGATCTTGTATCCAAGATCGTGAGAGTCTTCTGAAGAAATGAGGACACTATTTTCTGCCATGTGCCATTCTCATTTATGACCACTCTGAGTGGAAGATCCACCTTGTGATCTTTAAGGAAAAATGTAATGCTAAACGTGTCTTTAGAAACATTATTAATTCCGGAGGTCAAAGCGGCTAGATCAGGCGTCCTAACAAAACCTCACAATTTCCCTTTTGGACTTTTTCAAACAACCGTCAAAAGGCCTGAACAACCCCGACATGGCTTCGTCTGATTTCCTCCGGAACTCCAACATTGGTAACACTGAAAACACACCCGACTTATCGGTTTCTAAGAGTACGGATTTTTTTTCATCTAAATCCTTCTTGACTGATACGATCTTGCTGAAGTCCCTACGGTCGCTTTTGTACGAATCGTCAACCAAATCCGACATCATTTTAAAGAAGACGCCATCAATACAGTTTTTTCCGCCGGGTCATAGACGGCGCTTGACACAGTGTGAATCGCAGATACAATATCCATCTTGCACGCGCTTTCATTAATGCTTTATTTTGGTTATTTACTTAGAATCTTTTATACGGGGAAGGCGTGCGCGTGCGGCGCGTGGAGCACCATTCCCTGCATTCTCCTTGATGCTTGGGTAATATAGCAATTGGTCTATTGGGAACAATCAAAAGAGCTCCCTATTGCTGGAAATTATGAACGAATCTGGTTGCTTCTGTGGGTGAAGTAATAATTTGTGAGTGTGCCTGCCTTTCGACTGTTCTCAAATACACAGAACAAATTACGCACGCACTATGCATACCTTTGTCAGCCAGGACCGTGGAGCCGTGGCTTTGGGGAATCGTGTCCGTCTCGCACCCCGGAGGCCCGGGTTCGATTCCCATCCAGACCAAAATGTACCAAAGGTTCTTTCCAAAGTCATTAATTTACTTTGATTGTAGGAACCTTCGTGGAAACTGTGACGTCAATCCGAGCATTTCTAACGTGTTTCTGCTCTTTGCGCCGTCAGCCATTTTTGGTACCATCGCTCGGTCATGCCGCCGACGCAGCCGCCAGATTTTCGGGTAATGGGGCAAATAATCTTTTCGCAGTAAAAAGTCTTCCGACCACGCCCAGTGTCAGCATAAAAAGAAAATGTACATAAAGTAGTCATATTTACATTAGTTAAGCATCGTAGTCACAATAATCAATATCAACCTCATCAAAAGATTCAAATAGAAATCATTCACATCGACATCATTGAGATCACATTCATTAACATACAATGTCAGCGTTACTGTAAAATTCTAATTTCTGCTGCATTCAAACGGAAAATATATTTATAAAGATACATGTAAGACGTTGGCATAATTTTTGAACCTCAAATTATCAATAGACCTAATTATTAATGAAAAAAATCAAAAGCACTATTAAAAAACGCTAAAATCTGCTACCCACTCGCCTAACAAATTTGAAGTTTAGGTCACTGGGGCTAAAAAATGCACTTTTACTCTTCTCTTGAATATTCAGAATCTTCGACCTCGGCGTGCAATTTCAACAATATTGGCGTGGTTATTTATAAGGTCAGATAATTGGTAATCAAGTTTAATCAAACTATCATCAAAATGATAAGTTATATAGAGCACCCTTCTGAACACCCGTTTTGAAAAAAAAAAAAAAAACGTCTGCTATTGCTTGTTTTATCATGGATCAAAATGCAGTCAAAAACTATAAGGTACACAAGCACATGACAGGCATACTGAAAGCGCAAGGCCATGGTGCATGGTTTGCGCTTGATTGTTTTGACCGGTGACAACAAACGCACTATAAGACGTTGAGCTCCGTGACATAGTGTTTTCTGGCTCTGTTTCATTGGCCTCATTGACCTGGTATGTTGGCTGCGCTCTGACTTACAGCGAAAATGAACTTAAACGTTTATGTCGTGCAAACGCTCTTTCGCTCACGAAATGCTGACAAGGCATGTCTTATATATGTTCTTTAACGTTTGATAACATTCTTCACTGATAGATTAACTATCAGTGAAGTACGCTACGTATGTACGCTAGAGGTTCAACTGGCGCTAGTGTCTATGCGACTTCCGTGACGCAAATTGAAGCAGACTGCAACCAGTCTACTTTTGCGGTGCTCCTGTGCATTCCTATGGGAAAACGCGCTTGCATTTTGTCTCTTCACCGGAAAATAACACGGAACACTTTGGTTATTTGGGTCGTACCGAATAGTACATACCTTGATTAACATTGTAACAGTGTAATTGCATTAGTTAGCGCATTTTCCTTCATCAGTGAACGATGTTTAACTTCGCTACATTTCAGTCCCAAACATGTGTTCCGCAGCAGGTGTGTAAAAACAAGCGACGATTCAAAGCAAAATTACAATCGAAAGAAATATAGAGTGTGTTCAAAGTTCGCTAGAATTCCGGTGACGCTTATATATTGCTAATATGCCAGTCCTCTCACTATATGAAAATGACCCCGTCGTGCATGAGCGGATAAAAACATACAAAACGTAAACAATAAAGTACGCGAGGTGTCTTTTCGTATTGTTTTCTCTGCCGGGCAGCTTTTATCGGTCACTTGTGCCCGATAAATCCTTGAGAACAATTGTTCTCAAAGATTTCGAGCGTGCGGGTGATGTTTTGAAGGTAGAGCAAGTATTTTCGCACAGAGCTGAAAGAATAAAGCAGTACTTATTGAAAACCAGAATCTATTGCGTGGCTTTCAATTTATTTTGATCGTGCATGCCCTGGTAATTACTGATCCAGTGTTACTGCATATTTCTTGCCGTCTCCCTTAATTTCTAGAAGTCCTTCGTTCGTTTTTATTTTTTATTTATTTATTAATACTGTTAACCCGGAGTCGGGTTGTTACAGGAGTAATGGTACAAAAACATAAAAAACACCAATATGACGAAATGCACGCTCTTCAATCAGACGCGTAAAAATGATCAAAACCAGTTACAGCGCAGCAGTAACATCCTAAAGAAAGAGAAAAAAAACAACAAAAAAAAACCAGCAAGATCGATTGTTTAGGAAACATGAGTATAGAGTTAAATTTACACAATTCTAGATTTCTAAGGATGCCACTGTACAATAAATACATCAAATCATGTATGACAATAATATCACAGATAAGACAATACAGCACCAACTCGACAATATGTTCCAAGTAACAGTTCGGCGTACAATTACGTTAAGGCTCGGTCGACAAAGTGAGCAGATTGTTCATAAAACCATCAACGCTATCACAATCAACTACGCTCTGTGGAAGATTATTCCAATCTAGGATTGTTCTCGGAAAGAAAGAGTACTGGAAAGTGTAATTTTTCGCCCTTTCCACCATAAGTTCCGCGGTGTGGCCTCTCCTGAGTGTTCTGGATTGGCGGGGTTGTAAGAACCTGAAAGTGCTAATGTTAAACAAATTATTTTTTAACATAAATAGAAATTTTAACCTTGCAGTTTTCCGCCGGCTAGAAAGAAGTGGCAGATCCAGATCTTTCAGCATACCTTCAACGGAGTCAGTTCTCTTATATTTAGCTAAAATGAACCTCGCTGCCATTCTTTGAACTTTTTCTAAATTGTTAATATGGTATTGCCTAAAGGGGTCCCATACAATTGAGGCGTATTCCAATGTCGGTCTAACTAGAGTTTTAAATGCAAGTAGTTTCGTTGCAACGGGCGCCAATTTAAGGTTACGTTTTAAAAACCATAGTTTTTTTTTCGCAGTAGAACATAAGTTATCAATATGCTTTCTCCAATTGAGGTCATTAGAAATTGTAACACCCAAATATTTGAAATTCTCAACCTTAGCTAAGGGATGTCCGTCGAATTCGTATACAAATGGTAAGGCGTCCTTTTTCCTTGTTATTACGGAGAACACAGTTTTATCGCAATTAATTACCATCTTCCACTGCCTACACCATTCTTCAATGACTTTAAAAGATGCGCTCAATCTTACTTGGTCACCGCTCGAGTTTATTCGTGAATAAATGAGGCAATCATCTGCAAACAGCCTAATCGTGACACCAGAGTCAATTTTGCCAGCTATGTCGTTTATATAACACAAGAAAAGGACAGGGCTCAAGACGGATCCCTGAGGGACACCCGAGGACACATTTACTAGGTGCGACCTGACATGATTGATTTCTACAAACTGTGTTCTATTCTGGAGATAGGCCTTGATCCATAGTATAATGTTTTCGTTAACACCAAGGTTGACAAGCTTGTGTATAAGTTCACTATGAGGGACTCGGTCGAATGCTTTTGACAAATCTAAACATATTGCGTCTATTTGATTCCTGTCATTAATACATTGGGCAAAGTCGTGCGTTGTTTCGATTAGCTGTGTTATTGTGGATAAAGATCTACGGAAACCAGGTTGGTTACAAAAGAGAGAGGCTGAATCTTCCAGAAAATTATTTAACTGTTTAGAAATGATATGTTCGAGCAGTTTACTACATGCGCAAGTTATCGAGATCGGGCGATAATTTCCGACGAGGTGCCTATCTCCAGTCTTATGCACAGGAACTACTCTCGCAGTTAACCAGTCCATCGGAACTTTGTGTTGTGTCAAGGACGCATTAAAGATTACCACAAGATATTTCGAGATCCATTCGGCATATCGCCTTAAGAATACGTTGGGAATCCCGTCGGGGCCGGCAGATTTTTTTATGTCCAGATCTAACAGTAAAGAAAAAATGCCTTGCTCAGTGATAATCAACTCGGGCATTACTGAGGGTTGGTTTACGCTTGTCATTCCGAAATTATATGAAGCATTATCAGCGTCAGCAAAAACAGAATGGAAAAAAGTATTGAATAAGTCGGCCATTTCTGCTGGCTCAGCAGTGATTTGGTCATTGACGGAGAGGTAATCTATTTTATCTCTGGACGGTGCGAGATGGCGCCGAAACTTCAGCGGCGAACTTTTCATAAATTGGGGCATTAAAACTGAAAAATACTTTAGTTTTGAGTTACTAAGTTTATTCTTTAGTGTGTGCGATAATTCTGATAAGACGTTATCATTAGCCAATTTTTTCTTTCGCCTTCTAGCGATCTTGCGTTTCAGTTGGAATATATCGCGTGTTACCCAAGGGTTATGATTAGCTACCCGCTTGGTTCTCTCAGGAACAAAATTTGTTATACAATGGTGAATTACTCTCTTAAATTGTCGCCATAGGGTTTCAACGTCACCTCTGTCCGAAAAATGATCCAAGGAAATCTCTAAGTAATCGATAATACTTACATCGTCCGCTCTATTAAAATCACGTACTCGAATACTTACGTTATGCTTTTTCTTAGCCCCAGCGAAATTGATGCTTAACAGCACGAGCTTATGGTCTGACAGTAACTCAGAAACACCGATTTTGCAGTTCGGCAACTGGCTAGAAACAAACACTAAGTCAAGTAACGAACGTGTTGATTCAGTTATTCTAGGCGGTTCATTGACCACCTGCTTCAGATCATAGTTAAATGCGATGTCCAGGAGTAATTCACAGCTTTTATTTTCCACCGAACCAGCCTCAAAGCGCTCCCAGTTTATCCCCGGTAAGTTAAAGTCACCTGCGATTATTGTTTTTTGCCTGTCGGAAACGTTAGCGCTAATGTAGTCGTAAATTGATTCTAGATACGAAATCGGAGAATCTGGGGGCCTGTAAACAGCACCAATTGTAAATAATGCCTCGTTGAACCTTATCTTGCACCAAAGGCTTTCTGTGTTGGGGCAGTCAGGCATGATGATGCAGTCTAAATGTTTTTTTTTAAATAATTGCGACTCCTCCTCCCCGTGACCCTCGATCTTTTCTTAAAATTTTATACGATGGTTGGAGTAATTCGCTGCCTTGAATGTTCTCATGGAGCCAGGTTTCGGTTACTCCTACAATGTGTGGACTATGAAACATCAGCAAATGCTCTAGCTCAGCGACTTTATTCACAAGGCTTCTGGCGTTAACGTTAATCAGGCGCAGACAGTTTTCCTGCAACTGTTGTTGTTGTCATTTACTGTTTCTCTCAGGGCTGCGCCTGCTCGACACTTTTACCCTGTGTCCTTCGGACTCGCTCCAATAAAAAGTATCACCATTGACCTGAATCTTGTCGTGTATAAGCCTTACACGCGAATTATTAGCTCTCTCTGCACTGGTACTCGCCCAAAGATTCTTCCGTTTAATCAATGTGTCCTGAGAATAGTCATTGGAGATAGAAATCTTAGTGCCTTTGAGTTTTTTGCAGTTGCGAAACACCTCAACTTTTTCGTTGTAATCAAACAGTTTTAAGATAATCGGCCTAGTTATGCCCTCGTTGAGTTTCCCCAGCCTGTGAATACGTTCCAACGTTTTTATAGTCACGCCCAACTTATTTAGAAAGAGGTCAGTGACCACTTTGGTTTTTACTTCGTCATCGGTTTCGTTTTGTGCCTCAGGAATGCCGAACACTATCAAGTTATTGCGCCTTCCTCTGTCTTCAAGGTCAATTAACTTCTCATGCTGCAGCCTAATTGTTTCCTCCAACTGGCTGACTGTCTCCTGGAGTTGCGTAATCTGCTTGTTGCTTACTTCTAGGTCAGTTAGGGCAGCCTCGAGCTTAGCAATTTTCCCCGCCATTTCTTCCTGTCTTTTTTGAGAGGCTATTTGGTTTTCATTCACTTCTTTGATTTCCGCCCTCATCTACTTTTGGTTTTCAAGCACCTCGGCAATCATTTCCTCGAGCCTGCTGTCGGGACCTGGGTTCAACTCAATGTCCCCAGAGGTAATTAACAGTAAGGCTCTCCAGCTTTGCAATACACAAGATACGAGCAACAAGAATGACTTCGAACACTCTGAACAAGTATCGAATAACACCTCAGGGCACGGCAGAACCACGACAAACCTGTCGTCACTTCTGAAACTCTTACAGAATGTGCGTTCACTGACCTGTTGAAGAACGAAGGAAAGTTTTGACATGTCCCTTGTGGTTCCGCCGTGCCAACTGAAGCAGATAGGAAACCGGCTGTTCTTAAATGCTCGGTGCGGGGGTCGACGGCGACGGTGTCACTAGATGCACGCCCATGCAGCATCGCCTCATCCAATCTTGGTTGCCATCGCTGCTCTTCGTCGATAAAGGTGATTACGGCTGGTTTCGTCGCATGCGCTGGCTGGAAGGCCCAACACTGCAGTATCTGTTGAAGAACGAAGAAAAGTTTTGACATGTCTCTTGTGGTTCCGCCGTGCCAACTGCACGCATACCTCTCATGCTGAAAAGCGCCGACGTCGTGTTCGCGCTAACAGTGTCCGACAGGGCACATAAATACAAGTACGAAGCCGTTTTAGCACCGTTTTTAATCCGCTGAATTTGAAAGAAAAACGCCGTAACTGACCAATTATTTCGTCGGATTGACTGAGAAATGTTCCAAGCTATCTAGTGCGTACGAATTATTCGGGATATTTGTTCTTATGATCGAGCACAGTGAGAAAATTCACTCACTTTTTCCCATAGAAATGCATTACCGGAAGTCAGTTTTTGACTGGTTGCTGTCTGCTTCAATTTGCGTCAGCACACTAGCGCCACTTGAACCTCTAGCGTACATTATAATAACTCTATGGTTCAAACGATAGCTACTGGCTTGTGAGCCTCTAACGAAATCACTTTGCCCAACCTGCAGCGCGGAACAAAGCCAGTATCAAAGACCAATTTTTCAAAGCTAGGCACTCTCGATCGGGTCGATTGGCTAGCCGGGCTCCGCTTCTGTGAGAACTGGAAGAATAAGTTTTCGTTTCGGGCGGACGTGTTTTTCTCAACGCTCCACCAAAACCGGTTTCTACATTCCGTTCGGGGGGTGTCCGCCCCCCAGCGCAACCCCAATCATCGAGGAGAATGCCATGGGCAATCAAGGGACCCTCGGTCCACCGATTCTGAACCCGGCGGGGCCATATCGGCAAATTCGGAAATCGAGGAAATGGAGTCAGCGGTAAGCCTAACATCTGGCACCTGCGGGCCCCAGACCCCGGCGAATGCAATGCAGTCACCAAAATCCGATGTCATGACTATTGACATACAAATTGACACGGGACTTCTCAGGCATCTGGGAATTTCAAAAAAAGACGTAGGAAGACTGATCACTGAACTTCTGGTCCACTACGCGCAAGGAACGTTGAATCTAAGAAGCGCAATCCCACAAGACGTCCCAAACGAAGGGACAGGAACCCAGCCAACGCCCAACTGCTAGATGGTCTACCATCCACCTTCGAATGATTTTCCGGCACTGAACGACCCACAAGGTAAAGAAAACACTTCTCTCGGAGTGTCACAAGCTACGCTTACCAATGAAGGAAACGGCTTTTTAGACCATGTTTCCTAGCTAAACAATTGGCAGGTGAGCAGAAACAAGCGTCGACGCAAACGAGCTACGACGCCTACAGAAAATCTAGATGTGAAAGCGTCAGATGAGACCGAAGAAAAGACAAAAGGCCAAGCACCTACACAAACGGTGGTACTCAAGCCTATATGCCGCGAGGATATAAAAACATTCGGATCAAGAGAGATTAAGAACGCTGTGGAAAAAGCGGGAATTACGTGCGGGGAAGAACATAGGATACAAATCCAACCCAAGAAGAACACGATCGCAATAACCACACGCAACGAACAGACGACACAGAAACTCCTTAAAATCAAAGAACTGAACAAGAAAGACAAAGCATACGCCCTGCGACCATACAAAGCCATGAGAAATAATCACAGTAGAGGGGTAATTTATCTCAACGGATATGCCAGTGTAGAGAGCCCCGAGACTATGTTAGCCGATCTGGAGTGCCGGACGGCAAAAGTCGTCTACGCAAGGCTTATGGGAAAAGATAGTAATGCTGTAGTCATCACATTCGGGGGCACCCGGCTGCCTAAACATATGGTCTTCTCTAGACAAATCTTCAACTTGAAACCCTACAGACCACGACCGATCGTGTGCTATAACTGCCATGGCCTAGGTCATATGACCGACGTCTGCACCTGCCACGAGCGTCGATGTGAATGTTGTGGCTACATCCACGAAGAGGATATGGAGGACTGCAAAAGGGAACCGCAGTGTCGAAATTGCAACGGACCCCATGTCGCTACGAGCAAGGACTGCCCCAAGCGCAAGATTCCAGGGAAGAAATCTTCACAGCTAAGAGAACCACTGCGACCGCAGAGGACTAGCTATGCGGATGCGATTAAAGTAGTCGATTCGACACAATCCACGGTCCAAGTCAACAGTTTTGACCCGAGCGGTTCACAAGAACGGGCTTCAACGGACTGGGTTCCAGACTGGGTCAAGATAATCGCCAATGAAAACAAGCCAAAACCGCAGCCGCAGCTGACTGAAACGAAAGAGAAAGACACGGCACGGGTGGACGAACGGTACGCTACCAAAGCCGAACTAAAACGAATAGAAACCAAGGTAGACACAGGATTCGGCGTCATATTTCAAGTGCTAGAAGAAATCCGCAAACACTTATTTGAACTGAAAAAAGACCTACTGCCTGGACGCTAGAACCCAAACGATTGGACGGACTACCCCGAAAAAGACCCGGATCACTCAATGGAATTGCTGCTCTTTAAAGGGGCGATGCAACAATTTTTGTACTTTGCGCAAATACCGCTTAGAACGGATCCCTGACTTTAAAGACCTATGAAACCCGCGTTCGTTTTTTACCCCACGCAATTGGAGTCACAAAAAAAATTAAAGAAAAACGACCTGCGTTCACCCCCTCAACTCGCAGCCAGAACAAGCGGCCACGTGATCTGGAGCCGATTATATGCCGCCAATGTTGATCATAGCCGCGCGCTGGGGTTGGCAAAGCACAGGACACGCGCTGAGTTCCAGACATTGTTATGGCTCGGCTACTGTCGTCGTTGCAGCGATTGGAAACGGGCCACTACCCGAATGCTTCTCGAGCTAGTAATTATCACGAGCCCAAATCGAGTGCTCACGCAATGCTCGGGTCCAATCTATGAATCGCATTCAAATATCGTCATATGGGTGTACTGAGATCCCCACGTTACGTCATCGCATTTTGCAAAGGAGAGATCGAATGAAAATGATCGCTTTTGTCCATGAAATTACACCGCAACAAAGGAGTTTCTTGGCCAGTGGCGTTGCGTGCGAGTATCCTTGAGTCCCAGTTGTGCCAGTAAGCTCGTGTAAAGTGAAAAACATTCCAATTGAATATCGTTGCACTGCTCCTTTAAAGGCCCAATGGGCAGAACTTAAGCTCCGCTTTGAGCGCGAATCCTCGCCTCAGGTTTTACTCCTACAAGAGACGAGAACGCCCCACATGACGCTACCGTGCTATAACTTCAACACCGTACCTACAATACGAACGCGTCCTAGTTATAGGGAGAAGTTCCCCGTGGAGAAAAAGGGCTGGGCAGCTGTGGGTGTACTTAGACACATCCCTCAGGCACAACTGGACACATCAAACCTCTGCTCAGAAGAAAGAAAGGTGGTTGCGGTGCGACTTAAAAATGGCAAGCAGCGACTGGTGGTGGCCTCAATCTACATTAGAACTAAGGCCAAACCAGAAGAAGGAGAAACAAAAAGCTGGATCCGCGAGCTGTTAGCGCTGGCCGATAAAGATCAGCTGGTCGTCTGAGGTGATTTTAATGCACAGCATAGGGATTGGGGTTACCGTATTAACACCAGGAAGGGTAGGGACATCGCCGAAGCCATGGAGGAGATTGGGCTCACACTACGAAACGAAAGTGGTGTTAAGACCAGGCTAGCCAAGCAAGCCCGGCAACATGACACCACTCCTGACCTAACGTGGGCCTCAAAGTCTCTGCCTCTCCGATGAACTCCATGGAGGGACAATCTAGGCAGCGATCACTACCCCATAGATGTTACCGTAGAGCAGCATAAAGACGGCAGGACCAAAGAAGCACGACCGATCATCCGATGGGACCACTTCAGGGAGATACTACTACAGAACCTTGACGGGAAAAACAGCATTGAGGCAAGCATCCAGCAGGCGATGTCAAAGGCTCGAACGACAGCCATGGTCAAGCCTGGAGACCCAACACCAGACATGCACCTCTTAAACTTGTGGGCTAGCAGACTGCAGGCCTTGCAACGTTTCAGAAGAAATAGAACCACACGACACAAAGTTAAGCTCAATCTAGCGTCGGCAAAAGCAACCAGGTACAGCAAAGAACTCAGCCGACACAAGTGGAGGTCTCACTGCGAGTCCTTGAATTCAAGAACCGGACTCGGCAAGGCCTGGCGCACGTACCGAGCCATGGAAGCGAAGAAACGACGCACAAGAGACGCAGCGCAGAATCTTGTACTTCGGTTAAACATAACGGAAGACGAGCTTGCCACCCAAGCCGCTCAGCTATTCTTCCTTCAGGCAAACCTGCATGACAGAACGATGAGGCACAACCGGAGAGGTTGGAGGGTCCGCCCGCCGAAAGAACCTGGCATGGATGGAGCGATCAACATGGGTGAGCTCCTAGAGGCAGTGCACACGACCAGAACGAACAGTGCACCTGGGCCAGACGGCGTCACATATACGGCTCTCGAGAACCTTCCGGCTGCAGCTAAAGAGATCTTACTTCAAGAGTGCAATCGAATATAGGATACTGGGGAGCTGCCCAGCCACTGGAAGCTGTCCTGGGTCACACCTATACCCAAGCCAGGAAAACCGCAAGATAAGATTGAAAACTTCAGGCCGGTCTCACTGACATCAAACATATGCAAAACGATGGAGAAGATAGTACTGCGCAGAATTCAGTGGTATCTGGAGACTTACGACAGACTTGATGCCAGGCAGACTGGTTTCAGGGAGGCAATGGAAACCCAGGACAGTCTAAAACTCTTTTACGAGAAAGTGATGGCCGCCAAAGATGCGATAGACCCAAGGCTTATTGTAGCACAGGATATCAAAAAGGCATTTGATGAGGTTTCTCACTGGGCAGTCATTCAAGGTGCCAAAGACTGTGGTATGAGGGGTAAAACGCTTCGGTTTATACGTAGCTTCCTCGCAGACAGAAAGTTTTAAGTGAAAATCGGAGAAACAAGGGGCCAAGAGATGTCCAACAGCAAGGGGGTCCCGCAAGGGGCTGTAATATCACCAACCCTGTTTACCATGGTGATGGCTGGTCTTCCAACCAGACTCAGACGCGTTACGGGCCTTGGATTTACTATATATGCCGACGACATCACATTATGAACAAAGGGAGAAGCAATGGCTAACCAGGAGCAGACCTGCAGCAAGGGATAGATGAAGTCCTCGAGTATCTCCAGAATGTCGGCATGAAAGCGTCGCCTGAAACGACTCAATTCATGGTAGTGGCCAGGCCGAGAGATCATCGAAAAGGCGTCGCGGACCAGGTGGACTTACACATCCAAGGACAGAAAATAACGAGAGAAAAGCAAATACAAATACTCGGCGTGACGTTCGAAGAAACCGCCCGCAGTACGAAATGGTTACCAGCTCTAGAAAAATCATGGGGGCAGACTCTAAAGCTCGTGCGAAAGACGACATCCAAGTCCTGGGGAGCCGGTGAAGACACAATCAGGATTTTGACAAACGCGCTACTAACGGCCAATGCGCTATATAGCTGTAATTGGCTCAACCTAACCAAAACGCAATGGAAGCGATTAGAACGACTAAATCACCGCACCATGAGACCTGTCACAGGACTTCCCAATTATACATCCCTGGAAGACCTAAAGAATAATGCAGGAATGAACCAGATCCAAGACCGGGCGGAAGTGCAGAGCATAGCGCACTTTCAGAGGCTTGAGAGAACAAACCACGGCAGAAAGCTACTTGAAATCATGGGCTACGAGGCAGAGGGGAGACTTCCCTTGGAAGACCCAGCACCACCGTGGCAAGACACAAACATCGTTGATCATCGACCCCTGCCCAGGGCGCATAACCAAGGACGCAGAGCACAGGCGGCAACACAACACGCTAAATGGTGCGACGAACACGCGTACGAAGAAGAAATAAGATACACAGACGCATCTAACAGAGAAATAACCACGGCCACGGCTTGGATCGACCTCGAGACAGGGAGAGAAAGCACCACGAGATTATCTGAGAACTCCTTCGTGCGCGAAGTAGAACTCAGGGCAATCCTTGAAGCGACCATCGATATACTGAAAAATACGGAAGGACCAAGGAGAGCGATAATTTTTACTGATTCACAAGAAGCACTCCGGGCGTGTCGAGACAGCAAACCCAAAAGCAGAACAGCCAAGAGAATTAAAGCGATTGCCAGAGAGCTAAGAGCGAAGGGCATCGTGCTGACATTAGAGTGGATTCCGGGCCATGCGCAGATTCCCGGGAACGAGTGGGCTCACCGAGTCGCAGCGGAGGCAGCCAGCAGCAATAGCTCCGCGACAGGCTCAACCACTCGGGAGGACGACGAGGAAACGGAAGACCCTGTGGAAAAGGCCGAACTAGCAAGACAAGCTAGGAAAGCCTACCTCAGGGGACTCGTACCGACAGAGGAAGACCCACTACCAAATGGATACCGAAGATGGGAAGCGACCAGACTTCGCAGAATCAGAACCGGCACTGCACTGACGCCGGCCAAACTGGCAGCCTTTGGACTACTGAAGGAAGAAGACCCTATCTGCAAGGCCTGCAGAGAAAATAAGGTGGCAGGTATCAAGCACTTACTGTGGGAGTGCAAAGGCCTGGAAGACCACAGAAAAACGGCTTGGGAAAAATTACCCGCTCAGGACCAACCAAGGAGGCTTAGCGACAGGACTCACCCCAGAGGCCAGGAGCAGCACCGAAAGGCGATCCTAGACTCCCTGGTTGAATTCATCAGGGAATCTGGGGCTCATAAATTCATTTAATAGCGCACCATAGTCATCCACTTGCCCTCCTTATAACCCTCCATCCCCACCCCCTTGTCTCAGAGCACACCACTCATCGGCGGGAATCCTATCATATATTGTCACGAAGGAAGGTGATGAGGCGGCGAATAACTGAAGAAACTAAACGTTTAATGGGGCGAACTTGTGCCCAAAAATAAAGAAGGAAACAGAAGATAACAATAGAGCGTCGCGGGCGTCGAAGTCGGCGTAAGCGCAGAGTCGAACGCTGGGGCGAGACTGAGTCCGGTTGGTTACGCGGAGCCCCTTTTGTGCACGCGTGGGCTTCTGGAACATTTGGCCTGGAACATTCGGCGCGCAGAACATTCTAACCTAGAACGAGCAACACGGTTCTCGAAATTACCAGAAATCTAAATTGGAAGAATAAAAAAAAAAGACGCGGCGCTGCCAGGGATCGAACCCTGGGCTTTCTGCGTGGATGGCACCCGCGATAACCGTTATGCCACGAGCGCGCTGCTACTTAGTTAGCTGCGCTCGCGGCATTATTCCCCCCTTTAAAAAAAGTGCATCGTCCCGATGCACCACAAAGGTAAAACACAAATACACAACAAAAAGATAGCAGAGTCGCGAGCCACACTTCACAGTTCCCAGTTCACTCTTTGACGAGAGTCCAAAGTTCTATCGTTCGTAATACGGCTTGAGCCGGACGACGTGCACCACCTCGGGTCGTGGCTGGCGTCTTGCAGATGGGCGCATTCCGTCGGGTAGAACTTCGTAGTTCAGATCGCCGAGGCGTCGGATGATTTTGTAGAGTCCGAAATAGCGCTTGAGAAGCTTCTCGCTGAGACCGCGGCGCCGAATCGGTGTAAACACCCATACCCGGTCCCCGGGTTGGAAATGGACGTCCCTGCGACGAAGGTTATATCGGCGTGCGTCGACTCGCTGTTGGTTTTGAATCTTGATTCTTGCCAGTTGACGAGCTTCCTCCGCGCGTTGAGAGATCAGTTGAGCGTCGTCGTTGCCATCATCGGTTGGCACGTGAGGCAGCATGGCGTCCATCATTGTGGTAACCGTCCGGCCATGTACCAGTTGGAACGGCGTCATTCCTGTGGTTTCTTGTACCGCTGTGTTGTACGCAAATGTAACGTATGGCAACACCTCGTCCCACGTCTTATGCTCCACGTCGACGTACATGGAGATCATGTCGGCGATGGTCTTATTGAGCCGCTCTGTTAGCCCGTTGGTCTGCGGGTGATAAGCGGTGGTTCGTCGATGTCTGGTGTGACTGAGCCGAAGTACCTCTTGAGTCAGCTGTGCCAGGAACGATGACCCTCGATCTGTGATCAGCACTTCAGGTGCGCCGTGTCGAAGGAGAATGGACTCGACGAAAAACTTGGCGACTTCCACCGCTGTTCCCGATGGAAGGGCTTTCGTCTCGGCGTATCGTGTAAGATAATCGGTCGCGACGATAATCCACCGGTTCCCTTGCGTCGATGTTGGGAACGGCCCGAGCAAATCCATTCCGACCTGCTGGAAGGGCGTAGTCGGGGCAGCTATCGGCTGGAAGAGTCCTGCTGGCTTTGTCGGAGGCTTCTTACGTCGTTGGCACTCATGGCACGACCGTGTGTACAGATGGACGGTTTTCGGGAGTCTTGGCCAGTAGTACTTGTCACGAATCCGGGCGAGCGTCCTGCTGTAGCCAAGGTGTCCAGCCGTCGGGTCGTCGTGGCATGCTTGAAAGATTTCTTCTCGCAGGCTGGCAGGCACAACCAGCAGCCAGGCAGGGTTGCTGGTTCCGAAGTTCTTCTTGAAGAGCACACCTCCCCACAGAACGAAGCTTGACAAGTCTCGGGCCAGGATTTGCGGAACGGAACTTCCTTGACCTTCGAGGTGGTCGATCACGGCGCGAAGCTCCGGGTCGTCTCGTTGAAGTGCTCCCATGTCGGTATCTGTAACTGCTCCGAGAAAACGAGCGTCATCGTCGTCGTCGGTGCTGTCAGGTGGAGATTCGACTGGGGCCCTAGACAAGCAGTCGGCGTCATTATGCTTGCGGCCAGACTTGTGCACAATGGTTACGTCGAATTCTTGCAGTCGCAGACTCCAGCGAGCAAGGCGTCCTGACGGGCCCTTGAGGTTTGCGAGCCAGCAGAGGGCGTGGTGGTCAGTGACCACGCGGAACGGGATACCGTACAAGTACGGACGGAACTTGGTTATCGCCCAGATGACAGCAAGGCATTCTTTGTCGGTCGTTGAATAATTTTGTTTTGCCTTAGACAGCGCCCGGCTTGCGTAAGCAATTACTCTCTCTGCCCCTTCTTGTCGCTGAACGAGCACCGCACCGTGACCGGTATTGCTGGCGTCCGTGTGTATTTCTGTCTCCGCCGACTGATCAAAATGTCCGAGGATAGGGGGCGACTGCAGCCTTCGCTTGAGTTCGTCGAACGCTTGTTCTTGCTCTTCTCCCCACTGGAACTGCACGTCGTCCTTCGTCAGATTCGTTAGCGGTGAAGAAATCTGTGCAAAGTCACGCACGAAACGTCTGTAGTAGGCGCACAGCCCAAGGAATCTACGGACGGCCTTCTTGTCCGATGGCTTGGGGAATTCGGCGACAACAGACGTCTTTGAAGGATCAGGGCTTACACCCTGAGCACTCACGACGTGGCCTAAGAATTTCAGCTCTCTATAGGCGAACCGGCACTTCGAAGGCTTGAGTGTCAGCCCAGCAGATTTGAAGGCCCGTAGCACGGCTCGCAGTCGTCTGAGGTGCTCGTCGAATTCGGTTGCGAACACAACAACGTCGTCGAGGCAGACGAGACAGCTCTGCCATTTCATCGGCCACCGTACCGAGTCTCCGTGAAAGAAAGGGAAGTTATCCAGAAGCAAGTTCAGGAAATGCTTGATGACGACATTGTCCAGCCCTCAAACAGTCCGTGGGCTTCCCCAGTAGTCCTAGTGAAGAAGAAAGACGGAACCCTGAGGTTCTGCGTGGACTACCGCCGGCTGAATGCAGTAACAAAGAAGGGAATAATGCCGCGAGCGCAGCTAACTAAGTAGGCAGCGCGGTTGCAGCGACATTTGGATGTCGCTGGTAGTGGGAAGCGCGCGCTTGGAGGGCGCGCTCGATGTTTGTCGCCTCGGTGACGAAGGCTTCGACGGTGCCCGGCGGGTTGCGCACGAGGCCTCCAAAGATGTCATCTCTCACCCCGCGCATGAGGACCCGCAGCTTCTTGTCGTCTGTGGCTCGTGGGTCGGCACGGGCGCTCAGGCGGAGGACATCTTCTACGAAGCTTGTAACGCTTTCGTTTGGGCCCTGCGTTCGAATTCGGAGATCTTCTGCCTTCTTCCGTCGGTGTAGGGTGGCGAACGTCCGCTGCAACTCGGCCACACAGATGTCACACGACGTAAGCGAAGCCTCGGGATTCTCAAACCAATGCCTCGCAGTACCCTCCAGCGAAAAGTAGAGGTTCTGGAGGCACTGCTCCGCAGTCCATCCGTTGTGGCGCGCCACACGCTCGTAGTGCTTGATCCAGTCTTCGACATCCTCGTGGATCTCGCCGTGGAAGGTACTCGGCGTACGAGGAGCGGCGGGCAGGTAGACGACGGCAGGAGCGGCGGGGGTCGGCGACTGGTTGGCCATCGTCGGCCTCGTTGGCTGCTTTGTCCTGGGCGGCAGAAGTCCGAATTCCGGGTGTAGGCCTTGGGTGCGACGACTGAACCTGATCTCGGTAGTGCCTTCGTTAGTTCTTCGTGGGCTTGGTGTCGGACTTGCACTGCGGGCCCTTGGAGGGGTACGCTGCAGGGACATGCGCTACCCCGCACCACCACCAAAATGTCACGAAGGACAAGTGATGAGGCGGCGAATAACTGAAGAAACTAAACGTTTAATGGGGCGAACTTGTGCCCAAAAATAAAGAAGGGAACAGAAGATAACAATAGAGCGTCGCGGGTGTCGAAGTCGGCGTAAGCGCAGAGTCAAACGCTGGGGCGGGACTGAGTCCGGTTTGTTACGCGGAGCCGCTTTTGTGCACGCGTGGGCTTCTGGAACATTCGGCCTGGAACATTCGGCGCGCAGAACATTCTAACCTAGAACGAGCAACACGGTTCTCGAAATTACCAGAAATCTAAATTGGAAGAATAAATAAAAGACGCGGCGCTGCCAGTGATCGAACCCTGGGCTTTCTGCGTGGAAGGCACGCGCGATAACCGTTAGGCCACGAGCGCGCTGCCTACTTAGTTAGCTGCGCTCGCGGCAATATAATAAACATGTTCTCTCTCTCTCTCTCTCTCTGTGCGAACTGGGCACTACTAGCACCACTGGCACATTTGTTATAGAGTTCCTGTATAGGCCCCCTACAGGAGCAAGAGTTGCGCGTTCACGTGATGAGCCGGAACAAGTGCCGTGCAGGAAAGTAGACTTTGCGCGTGCCCCGCCGAACGTTCCCCTGCTTTGTGTGTGTGTGTGTGTAAGCGTTGTAAGTAGATGACGGGGAGGAGAGGGCCAATAGTGTATGCGCACCAGGCGCGATGGTCACTGGCTCTCCGGGGTTGGGGGTTGTGGGAGGAAAGTGGGGGGTAGAGGGGGCAGATAGATTTTAGCGCTCCGCGCGCCTTGAACGCGCGGCGCTGCTATTCGCCGAATTCAGTCACGTGAGGAGCTAGATCAACATACCATGCAGGAAAGACGGCGCTACGGGGATGAACGCGCAACTCTGGCTCCTATAGACCTTTCCAATGTTTACAAATCCACAGCCCAGCGTGCGATCGCCACAGCTCAGCACGCGCGTGTGCGTCGCTCCGGAAAACGAGCAAAGCACGCGCCATACGCACGAACACTGGAAATGGCACCGGCCATACGCTCTTTCTTGGAAAGGTCTATAAAGACCCTATACAGGAACTCTACTTTGCTGGCATATGTGTCAGCGGGAGCACGCGCTGAACGCTGAACGTGCAAGGGCGAGCAGCAGAAATGAGGAAATTAAGAGCAGAGGAGGAACATCACTGCCACGAGCCTATTTTCTGGCCACACGGATGAGTGCCACCATCTAGCGGTTGAACTAATGGCCTGTTCAAGATGGCCGCCGTGGGACCACCGCCTTAATTCATAAATAAATCATAGAAGTAATTTGTCTTGTCGAGCTGAAAAAACATTGACGCTGATTATGATAACGATTTCATGAACTTTAGAAATCAGCAGTTTATCGGCCTCCCGCCAGGGCCGGCTGCTGTACTTTGTTTCACCTTGTGTGAAACAGAGTAAAGCAAGTATTAGCCCCGCGCGCGACCGAAAGCGTCGCTGTGGTCGGCCTTCCACGATTGGCCGAACGCTGACTATGACGTCGGAAAGGGGATTTATCATCGACGGAAATAAGAGGAATGGAAGAACTTTAATTTCGACGGTGTTGGCAGTGTTCCTTTGAGAGCGCAATGATTTCAAGCTTCCACCATGCTAATAACAAACACCATCGAACTTGTTATTTGCAAGGTAATGACGTCACAAGGGGGAACCACAGGAGGGCGCCACCAAAACATCTCGCCGCTAATAGCAGTATAGCAGTTTTTCACCGCAGGAAAGGCTACAAGCGCGAGCTCCTTGCTCTAGGGCACATCTCGGCGGCACAAGCTCTCGTGCGTTAAGAGCAGCTCCCAACGCTATGAGCTCGCGCTTCTAGCCTTCGCTGCGGTACAACATAAGGTGAAACGGAGTATAGAAACAGCTTGGAAAATGCATCTCAGCTGAGACTGGGAAAAAGAAAGCACTGTCAAAGCCAGCGCACGAGCTGAGCGGCACTCAAACCGCGTCTCAAGATGCTCGCGCACCCCAGCCTTTGTAGTGCTTTCTTTCCCAAAGTTTCAGCTTAGACGCTGTTCTAGCAGGCGGGCCCAGGTGTCGCACAAAAACATTAAAACAGTTTTTCTTGTTTCTTTTGGTTTATCTTAGCTGTACCCACGGTGGAAGAAATACATTTATACCCAAATCACACGGCAGCGTAAAGGTACCTTTAGCCCAGGTACCTGTCGTAAAGGGAGCTGGAGATCGTGCTCACACAGCGCGTAAAGGTCCCTTTCGCTAAGGGAGGTCCTGTGTTAAACGGAGCTCGCCAAGCTCCCTTAACAGCTACAGGGAGTAGCCTCGGACCCACGAACTCAAAATAATATCACAGATACATAAATATATCTTGTTTAATGCATTAGAACAAATTGAATATATATGAGTTTTAAAATATGAAATGATTGTGAACACAAATGTGATGGAATAATACAGTAATGATGAACGCACACTCTAGCTAGCAGGTAGCAGCGGCGGCACGTGGAAAACAATGCGAGCTTTTTTTCGAGGTTGTAGACGAGTCGTCCGACTCTCCCGCCCAGGACCCTTTATCTTCGTCGTCGTCCATTCCCTTTCGATCGCGTGACTGGCGTAACCGTGAGACTCCGTCGTGGTTCGTTTCTGAAGGGCACTATTTACTACTTCAGTGAGAACTTTGCAAGAAAATGGAGCTGCTAAACATAAAAAAGTCGCCCACCTCGCAATGCAAACCCGTAAACGCAGATGCTTTAGGGCCAGTGTGGTCAAACGGGTCGGACGTTTTAAAGCAAGACTCATTTAGGTGCGCCCTTAGACTTAGAGAAAAAAAAATAAAGTGCCGCAAAAGCTAACACAAATAATATTTAGGTTTTAAATGTGATATATCACATTTAATAATAAAAAACTGCGTGTCAAACCGATTTCAAGGAATAATTGTTTATCACGTGCTCCTCTCGCGGTTTAGCAGGAATGAAATCGACATCAACTTAAAGTACTCCGTTTATTTATTGTGTGATCAGGAACGCCGTTTACTACAGGTACCTTCAGCTAAGGGGCCTAATACCCCTGTCAGACGGCGTTTTAAAGGTCCTTTTCACTAAGCTCCTTTAAAAAAATCGGCCAATCAGCTCGCGATGTGGAGTGCGCACGTGCTCTGTGGCACGCGCACGTGCTCTACGGCGTGCGCTGGTTCGCCGATTTTATAAAGGAGCTTAGTGAAAAGTAGCTTTAAAACGCCGTCTGACAGGGGTATTAGCTAAAGGTACCTTTACGCTGCCGTGTGAATTGGGTATTAGGTGGTGACGCTGGCCGCTCTTCCCGCGGGGAGTGAGCGACCAGATCGTGTTCAAAGCTAGCCTCGAACCCGGAGTATACTCTGTTTCACCTTATGATGTACCGCTGGCAAGGCTACAAGCGCGAGCTCCTTGCTCTGGGGCACATCTTGGCGGCACAAGCTCTCGTGACTTAAGAGCGGCTGCCAACGCTATGAGCTCGCGCTTCTAGCCTTCGCTGCGGTACAACATAAGGTGAAACGGAGTATAGTTAGTTCCGCGCCGCCGCGGAGGGCGCTGAAGTGTGAGCACCGTGGGTATGAGGTCTCCCCTCGGCGGCCACGGTGTCGGGGGCGTAGCTTACTCGCCTTTTTCGCGGTGTGGTGGTGGTGTGCGGCCAGTGGCTGGCCTCATGTTTTGCTTTGGTGCTGTGCCGATCCCAGGTGCCACCATCGTGCACGAAGGTGAGCCTTAACCCGAAGAAGCAGTTATGCTATAAGGATGGTAAAGACGTGCTTCGTTCCCAACTGCAATTCGGTGTACCGGAACTGCGCAGAGCGAGTGTCCTTGTTTAAAGCTCCATCGAATGACGCTCGCCTGGAGCAGTGGCGTCGTGCAATCCCGAGGGCCAATCACAAGTTGCTACCTAGTCTCCTCTTCTCGTTGACCAAGTGAACAGTCTAATTTCTGTTGAAGACTGGGAATGCGAAGATGTCTGGACAGAAAAGGGTGAAGAAACCAAGGCTGTGGACTGCATACTATATTATGAAACTGGGTTTTTGAGTGTGAAAACGAAAAAAAGCTACACGCTGCCCTGCATGCCGATCCGCTTTCAGCATCGACAGGAACACTTTGGCTGAAGCAGCACTGACAAATATGAAGAACAGAGGAAGCCTTATACACCCCAACAAGAACCTTTTCCAGCCACTGAAGAAAGCGGAAAAGTTCTTCGTGAAAAATAAAAGCCACCAGACTGTCTACTGGGACACAATTGACAGCGTTCTCAACACATGCACAATAACGTTTGCATGCGCTGAACACAAAAAAGAAACAAGTGCCCAGTTGCTCCACTACTACTTCAGCATGCGAATGCGACAACACTGTAAGCATATTACGATGAGTAGGAACAAACAAGCTCAAGAAAAGAAGAAATCAGCAAAGCAGCGCTCGTCTTAGTTTAAAAGCATGGGCGAGAAACACAGGATGTAGGAGATGGCGTTCTTTGGTACTATGCAGTGAATTCAGCTTTTGTGTACATTTTAAAGCAAAAATATCTGTCAGGTATTTTTTTACCTGTAAGTCGGGGTGACACCATATTGTGAGAGTACAGATAAAAATTGATTTATATCATATAACCGCTACTATTGTTTCACTTTCAGCCACTGTGTCATCATGTCAGTCAGTATGTTATCATACTGTGTCATCATTTCAGTCACCATAAATAGAAATTTTTTCTGCTCACAAGGTTTGTATGATCCACAGTACAAGTTGACATCGTATGCATAAACTATTTGTCATGCTATCACCTTTATGCACATGTAACAAATTATATAGGCCCCACTATGTAACATTATTATAATTTATATTTTTTAATAAGAAGTCAGGCGCAGGGTAGAAAAAATCACCGACCTCCTATAAATCCACGCCAATTGTGTAAACAATTTACGGAACTGTTACCAAACATACTGTTTGACAAAACAAGCGAGCACGACCCAGGTGTTTACTCTAAATTATTGAAGGCCCAGTAGATTATGCCGGGAAGTTTTATATTTATACATGTATTTTTGTCACGTTGAGTCATCATTGGAATGTTCTCGTTTAAAAAAACGGGAACCGTGTAGTATACTGAGTTTAGCGTTCCTACGGGTACGAATTCTGAACCAGAGAAGCGCGTGCCCCATACGCAGTGGCGCGTGCTCAGGTCGTGCTTCGATCGATTCAGAACAGTTGACCCTGGGTACAGTGTTACGCTGGGATTCGGATTAAACAAGGAGACAGTCACCGGTGTCCAATCCACCTCTTTCGAAATCATGGTTCCAGAGTTTCTGGTATGAAAACACATGTTCGCGTTCCATGGATTCACGAGCGGCCATGGCATGCTTTCAAGCGAGATCTCGTGAAAGCGCCCGTGGTGTGCACGCGCGTTCTCTACCCAATAATTTCGAACCGGTGACTTCGTAAAAAGGTGGATTCCTCGCCCTCGGCGGGGCCCGCGAGGACGCGGGCACCCCGCCGCTACCGGGTCCCCTTCGCGGATGAACTCGTCTTCTACTCCCCGGCCACGACGACGCCTGCAGCAGCGGCTGCAGCTTCGTTCCCGACTTTGACAAGGCAAGACATCGCCTCCAGCGGCATTCGAGGCCATCCACGCAGCCATGCGCCGGTACCCGACATCACCTGTCGGACCACCACCTCACTACCAACACCGACCACCTTCAAAAATACAATAAACCGCACGGGGGAAAAAGCAATCAGTGCCAGTGCGCCAACATAAATCCATCATTTCACAACACAGTACACAGGGACCGAGTAAAGAATGCATAATTTCCTCCACAAGCCCTTTATACAAGCCTTCACAAGCCCATCTAGAGTTCCTGTATAGACGCTTTCAGCGCGCGCCAAATTGAGCCGCCATAGCCGACCTTTTCTTGTCTTACCGAGATGCCAATACACTGAAGCGGGCGTTGACGAGTCTCCACAAGGGCCTATGCTGGGGAGAAGGACGCAGTAGAATCTAAAATGGCAATGACCTGACCTACTGTGATAATGATGAAGTGGAGCGAACGGAATAAGAGGGAACAAAAACTGAAGGTCGGTTATGGCGGCGCCCATGCACAGCTGCCTGAAAGCGTCTATTAGCGGCGAGATGTTTTGGTGGCGCCCTCCTGTGGTTCCCCCTTGTGACGTCATTACCTTGCAAACAACAAGTTCGATGGTGTTTGTTCTTAGCATGGTGGAAGCTTGAAATCATTGCGCTCTCAAAGGAACACTGCCAACACCGTCAAAATTAAGGTTCTTTCATTCCTCCTATTTCCTTCGATGAAAATCCCCTTTCCGACGTCATAGTCAGCGTTCGGCCAATCGTGGAAGGCCGACCACAGCGACGCTTTCGGTCGCGCACGGGGCTCCCTACGGGAGCCAGAGTTGCGCGTTTGATTCCACGTGCCGCGTGCCGCCCTCGCCGCTATTCGCTGAGATTCGATCACGTGAGGAGCCGAATCAAGTGCCGTGCAGGAAAGTAGACGTTGCACGCGCCCCGGCGTACGTTCCCCTGCTTTAGAGCGCTCCGCGCGCCTCGAACGCGCGGCGCTGCTATTCGCCGAATTTAGTCACGTGAGGAGCTGGATCCACATGTCATGCATGAACGCGCAACTCTGGCTCCCGTAGGGAGCCTATACAGGAACTCTAAGCGCATCTATACTTGGGCGCCATCTATCCCCATGCGAACGAAGTGCGCTCGGTGCGCCGAAATTAATGTGGTCGCCGCGTAAGACAGAGAGTCATCACCTAAATGTATTTCTTCCACCGTGGCTGTACCTAGAGAAGGCAACTGCTGCCGATCACGGGGGAAGTCTAATGAATAGAGATATTTGTGTATTTAGTTCAACCCGTTTCGCTAGATTCCATTAAATGTATAATATTTTCATAAAGCACATGTGTCAAAAACAGCCTATTTTGGTAGGCTGCTATACTCTGGTTCACCTTATGATGTACCGCAGGAAAGGCTACAAGCGCGAGCTCCTTGCTCTGGGGCACATCTCGGTGGCACAAGCTCTCGTGACTTAAGAGCAGCTGCCAACGCTATGAGCTCGCGCTTCTAGCCTTCGCTGCGGTACAACATCAGGTGAAACGAAGTATAGAGTATAAATAATGTGAAAGTAAAAAGACTCCCTTGTTCATATTTTTGAATACCTCCGAAGTTTTATACTTTAAAAAATACTTTACTGCAGTTCAATTAACCGTTCAGCAAAATGGGAAGGGCCATCACCTGAAACATAAAGTATTGCTATGTTTGCAAATAATAATTCATCAACATCTTTACACCTACAGTCGAACATTTTTGTGAATATAATAAGTGCAAAGAAATGCGTGTGAAGCAAATATTAAAAGTCGAGTGTATGTAAAAAACTATATTCGTACTGAAAATACGTGACTTTTGGGCAATATTTGGGGAGCTGTAGAAAACCAAGTAATACAAAATTTAAGATGAGCCCTCGTCCGGATTTGCTTTCATGCCTTCTGAACAAAACAGCATATAATCGAATTTGTGTTATTTTTAATGGTCCTTTTATAACATGTGAACTAGCGGAGCAAGTGAGAGTTCCTATTGTCGACGCTATAATTATCGAAAAACAGCAGAAAACATAAGTTATGTCTTAGGAAAGAGGACTACATTACCTTTCTAATAGAACCATTCGTTCAAAAAAATATATTCAAAATCAGACGAATAGTGAGCGGCCCAAGGGCACCTAAATTGCCAGAATCAAGTCCTGTTCACACATACATCGCTGCGCTATTGGGAAGGAGATCAAACTTTAAATGGCGCTTTATCGAGCTTCTTCTGCCCACAGTCCGGTGTTTAAAAATTTTAAAACTCGCCTAGCATGGCCTAGGCATGAGCGCTACGCTCTGACCAGTGCCACAGCCTCCTCTATACTCACAAAGCCTGGCAGTTCGACGACGGGGCCATAGAGTGCCCGGTCGCAGATTTGGAGCGTGGGGATCTGGAAGCAGAGAGCATCAAAGAGCCATTTCGCGGGAAACCTGGGCGTCAGCGCACAGCTTTTGCAGCGGCGAGGACCCGAAACACACTGGTTCGCTCGGGAAAACTGTTTTCGGCGTCTCGTCGCAGCGGGGCGCCAGCCAGTCAAGTGGCTCTCCTCTCATCCGTTGTCTGCCGTTCCACCTTTTCCATTTCGGCGGCCGCTTCTCGTGGCGATCTGCCAGGCTTTGTCAGTATCGTGGTCATTACAAGGCATATGTACTTTAGTCATTATATAGGAGGCTATGCCAGTGCTTTAGACACACGAGGAGCGGACTTCGAATCGTCGTCTTCAATCTCTCGGTTCATAAACAAACAAGAAAATAGGTTTTTTTGTCCCCACAGGTGAAGCGTACCGCTGAAGGCGTGACTGTTCGATCTCCTCCCCAATAAACACAGCCACACAGCCCTCACACTGCGCCAAGTACGGGCTGACGGGAGCGTTCACCACATTTTTGTCGCATCGACAAAACTGTTACCTATAACAGACAATATATAGCTTTCAAGACGTGAACAGCTCTGTATCAGCGCTCCACTGCATGTGGGAACCGGCGTTCAGTGGGACCGTGGCCATTATGCAGCGCGGCCTGGAGCACGTCGAGTGGTAGCTAGCCCAGCAAAAACTCAAAAAGATTGGGTTCGATCCCTATCGCTTCGATCTGGGTGGACATCATAAAGGCGCGGTCGTCTAATGGTGTGTTCACACTACGGACGCCACGCGCTGATGTTTCACAATATACACAAACATACACAAGCACACGTGCAAAGAGCGGAACGATTCTGTTCAGACATGGTTCAGACTACAAGCAAACGTGATCTGAACGAACGCGTTCCGCTTGTTGCGCTTAGGTTTGCGTGTGTTATGAAATATTGTCACGTCGCGTCCGTAGTGTGAACATAGCATAACGCACATTAAAAAACCCAGGCTGTCTGTCGTACAAAGTGTGGAAAAATTTCTTTTCGATAGCAGATAATGATGTTTTATACTCCGAAAAAGGCAAAAAAACTAGCTTTTAAGAATCTAACCTCTTATTTGGTTTATGCTTCTTACTCTCTTCGTAAGAGGGGGGGGGGAGGCAGTTTGGGGGAGGGAAGTCTAAAACTTTCGTTGTTTATTTAAAAAAAACTGGTGACCCGAACGTTCCGTTGGGTTTTTCATATTGTTTACGTGCTCCATCCTATTATCTGAGCCGACTTCATTCGTTTAATCTCATCGTGGTCATGAGAAAACAATAACTCCTGGACACGGAAAAGCACCTACGCGGCTAAGGCATTGCGTGAATGTCATTTTCTCTCAGTTTTAAAATATTAAACCTTCCTCTCAATGCTAACAATGCTTAGATTTGGGCTAGATGGTTTGACATTATTAGGTATACTTCCTGCTCCGCATAGTTACACTGAACACGTGAACTAATAGACGATGTGGTAGGCAGAAAAGAATATGACATTTATGTGAGAACGCAGACTAACAACTTTTTATTTTTTATTTCTCTGTTTCCCTGTTTTGAAGAATGACAACTGCCTGATAATTCTTGGAGTTCCGTTATTGTCGATGTTTGATGTTCAGTGTAAATTCGCAGCGCAGTATACCTCATAACCTCCCCTCAGACGCACATGTTTTAAATTACTAGCATTTGAAGATAAACGTTCGGCAGCCCTCTGCCTGGTTTGGAATAGACATTAGGCGAAAAATGGGGACTCTATCTAAAAGTGCAATAAACACTAACCCGTCGTTCGGTACCAACTCTGTTCCTTGTTCACGGGTGAGTGACGGAAAGAAGACGCGTCGCTTAAATGCTCACACTTATGTATGGGGCTTTGCTAACGTCACGCAGTCCCGAGACGTAGATACGGGGCAGGGAGACCGAAGAACAATTAATTTTCGCCTTTGTGCCTTCCATAAACCAAGACTCAACGAAAAGTCGCTTTCGCCAATTCCTCTCCAAGGCCAACACGATGCTGCTCTCGAAGCTTTCTGCTTGGCCGGCTGGTTTTGCGTGTTCCGCGAGGGATCTTGCCTTCACATCCTTCCTCCAGATATCGTGCCTGTGTCGCGTAAGCCTCTCTGCGAAGTTCTTACTTCCTCCAATCGTCAACGCATGAGGCCGGGCAATCTTACATGGTATGCGATATGCCAAACCTTGGGCCTTTTTTTTGGGGGAGGGGGGGGGGGGGGGCAATCCTTCGGGTGGGTGGGCGATGAGCGATTGTTGACACGGCTGTGATGTCAGGCACACAGACGCGATCGGAGGGGTGAATGCTGCGCTCTGCGGGTGGATGCCTTGGCTTTGCGAGTATCCGAAGAATAAGCCATTCGGGGTAGCCGTTCTTGCGGAGATCCGATGTTGCGACCCTGATTTCCTCTTGGAGAGTCTTCTTTGTGGAGCAGGCGGCGAAGGCGCGCCTAAAGAGCTTGGAGGCCACCGACACTTTATGACACCGGTGATAGTGAGAATGAAACCCCAAGTATCTGGCAGTGTGGGTTGCCTTCCTGTAAATAGAGAGGCTTAGGCCGCCATGACGAAAGCCCTTATCAAGGACCCGATGACGCACGCCATAAAGATGACCGGACCAGTAGTTTTTACTTGGTCACGTCGCTTTACGACCGAATGTCTGAAAGCTGACAAAAAAAAAGAAGAGTTCCAGGACATGCAGGAGCTAATAATTATTCGGGTATCCTCGAGTAACTGGTCATCTTCTTTTCACATGGTTCCGAAAACGAACCTTGTGGAAATAATAGGGCCTCAAACAACATCACAATACCTCATCGACATCCGATACCCCACATTCAAGGTTTACTTGCGCCATTCAAGGATACACCGTGTTTTCGAAGAGCGATCAGGTTTAGTTCACCAGTTTGTGGGATGACTTATTTATTGTGAGAGGCAAATATGTCAGTCACCTTCGAGGCCGGTAGTCGCTCTGCTGCTCGTGTCTCTAGCAATGCAGCGCTCGTGCTGGGTTTCGCGCACCAGCGAACCCTCTATTTCGGTATTTATCTTTGTATGAGGCTGTGTCACTTCAATGTAAAAATAATTCATCCTGTCATAAGCAAGACTACCACCCCTAATTACGAGAAAGTAAACGAGCCATGATGTAGTTCTTGAGTCTGCGGAAGATTCGTAAGTTGAAACCGTATTTTCTGCTTTCTCTAGTTGGGAGCGCAGCAGAAGCCGCAAGATAGAACTCTTGGCATTCAATGTCCCTAAC
Organism: Ixodes persulcatus; assembly: GCA_013358835.2. Taxonomy (NCBI): domain Eukaryota; kingdom Metazoa; phylum Arthropoda; class Arachnida; order Ixodida; family Ixodidae; genus Ixodes; species Ixodes persulcatus. The sequence continues at coordinate 85,962 of JABSTQ010009546.1, read as the reverse complement.
TATAAGGAATATTCACTGGGCGCCATATTTGTGGGTGATGTCTAGAGCGCATGCTCTGAACGAGCCCACATTAATAGGCTGCTAAGACCGGAAATCTTGATGGTGCGGAATGCACTTTGCAAAAGAACTGCGGAAGCTCGCCGTCAGCACGCGCTCAGCAGCCGCGCACACGGATATGGCCGCCAGTGAATACTCCCTATACTCTATTTCACCTTATGATGTACCGCAGGAAAGGCTACAAGCGCGAGCTCCTGCTCTGGGGCACATCTCGCGGCACAAGTTCTCGCGCATTAAGGACAGCTGCCAACGCTAGGAGCTCGCGCTTCTAGCCTGCGCTGCGGTACAACATAAGGTTCAACGGAGTATAGCACACGCACACGTGCAGTGCCAACATTATCCGAGGCAAGATGCACTTGCGTATCAGGAGTACTCACTGGGCGCCATATTTGTGCGTGCTTGCTTAGAGCGCATGCTCAGAACGAGCCCACATTAATAGGCTGCTAAGACCGGCAATTGTGAGGGTGCGGAATGCACGTTACAAAAGAACTGTGGAAGCTCGCCGTCAGCACGCGCTCAGCAGTCGCGCACACAGCTATGGCCGCCAGTGAATACTTCCTATACCTTCGGTAGTTTTTGTCTTCGCTCAACCCTAAAGTAAAACAATCTATTGAAAGGCGGGCAGGCGGGAGTTTGCTTTTCAACCAGTCTTTGGGCGCTAGCTCTTTTCACGCATGTGTATCAGCTTTTTAGAAATCGTCAATAGGTCCATCTTAGAGCCAGTTTCACTCCGCCACTGCTGCCGCCATGCATCGAGGAAAGTGTACTCTTTCCGCACGCACGACGACCTGTCTGAAGGTCTGCGGGAGCGGAGCTCGAGGCGGCATGAGTTGTCTCGGGAACAGACGCTTTGCTCCTGTAAACTGTAGTTAAGGCGGCGTCACGCATGGGTGGGTACGCTCAATGAAATAGGTCTATTGAGTGTATGCGAATCTCTCAATAGAGATCTAGAATCTTGGTTCTGAGAATTGAGAACTGCCAAGATATGAAGATGCGGTGCCCTCTTTTCGAGATATTCAAGGTAAAGGTATCTAGAGTCACCGAGTGTTTAAGAAGCGTAGAGTAATATGAGTCTCGAATATATTAAAATATTTCGCTATGATCTAGCGGCTTCAATTGTTAAGAATGACGAAGGAGGAATCGGGAAACAAGACGCGTGGAAACAATAACCAACGGCGAGTATAAAATATTAAAATTGTTATCTTTCGCGAAACACCTTTCCTAAAATTCTTATCACAAGACGCCATTACCTTCGGCTCTTTCATTTTATTGCAGGTCCCCCCGAGATGGAGTACGACATCCCATGTCAATGTGATATCCTGTAAAACGACTCTGTACATCCCGGGGTTTTCTTCGCGCAAAACCTATCGCGCATCCGTCGACTTCCGACAGTTTTATCTATGCAGGGACAGACACACAGTGTTTGCGATCGGAAGCCGCAAGTGCCAAGTATTAAACCTGCACACCTAACAACACTAAAAGCGTTAATATGACTAATAACTTTTTTTTTATGTACAAATAGAGACTATATGCGCTTTGCTATCGGCAGCGATGGAAAGAGCTTTCTGTTCCACCCGGGTGGTACACAAAACCACCCGATGTCAAAAGCCCCGTGTCATATGCCCCGCGGCTAACGGCCCGGCCTTTTTGCACCGCTTTCAAAAGCCCCAGTTTCAGAAGCCCCCGGCGCGAGTCTCCGTGTCAGGCGGTCGGGTCCTCAGCGCGAGGGCGGAGCACCCTGCTTTTAATTAGAAGACAGTACGTGTGCACGCTAGCTTGCGCAACATAATCGTGCCGTACCCGGGTCTCAAGTAAGGAGTACTGGATAAAGCTTTCCGTTCCTTAGGTGAACGCTATAGACATTAGGGAGCTTTAGAATAACGTACGCAATTTTAGAGCACGCTAGCACTAAATTTAGCGCTTGCGTTAGCGCAGGCTACGAAATAGAGTGTTTTAGAATGCCGTTTCTCCACCGCTAGCAAAAGCGCAAGCATCTCGCACCGGCGACGAAGCCAAGATAGTCGATTGTCACAATTTTTATTTCACACACGAAAGGCTGTAAATAGAGAAAAAAAAAAAAGATTTCTTTATTTGGCCTAGAGTAACATTTTAGATTTGCTTAAACGTCAGAATGCGACGCGAGCGGTCGACTGGTCGTGTCCGCCTGCCTTGCCTCGGCAAGAGAGGACTTGTGTACTGACCTTCGCCGAGAAAAGTTCGCGCGTCGCAAGCATCAAGTTACCGGTGATCGTTGTCCACCTTGAAGGTTTTCCAAACCGAGTGCAAAGTCGTCCCGTATTGAAAATCGCAGTCGCAAGGATGCCGCCGACATCGCGCTCACGACTCCGCCAAAGCGGCCGCAGCCATGGTCCTAGCAGCCGCCATTTTTTAACTTTACTCGTCTGGGCTTCAACCAGCTTCTCATTAATAATCCATCTGGAGCAGCGAAAAAACCCTTGCGTACGCACTCAATTTCCGAAAAATAGCGTACGCTAAAATAGCGCACGTAAAGCGCAAAACCTGGTTAGCGTTCGGCGCATGCGCAGTGGCGACAACGCTATTCTTTACGTACGCCAAGCTTTAGCGTGCGCTATTCTAAAACTCCCTATTCACGTCATGTGACGTTACAAGTGAGAACAAACAGAAAATATCAGTCACTGGCAAAACATTTAAAGTTACAGTTTTTATGAATAGCATTGAACCAAAGCTTTCGATGACTCTGAACCACACGCGGACTCACAGTTCCGACGGTTCTGTCAAAACTGTTAACCCGCGGTTCATGGCGCCGTACTTATTACATATACAGCACCAATTCAATTCTTACGTCGTTCTAAAAATATTTGTATCCATCTAGGTAGATAACGTCTATAATTCTACGTCTGAATATACCTCTATGACAGCAGGGTGCATCGCTGGTTATGCAGATTTTTGCAATTGGCCACTTGTAGTACGTCTGCAGTTCATGTCAACCTTATTTTGTCGTTTCTTTCGCTTAAAAGAGCCTTTGTAAACCCTCGACAAATTAGGTTAAGACATGAAATAATGATGGTTGAAGAGCAAAGAGGGTGGGACGGGGACAGTACGGACGGGGCTTTGGGCACGGGGAAATAGGGGACGGGGTAATTGAACGCGGGGTTTTCGAAACATGGGGCTAACGATGCGGGGCTTTTGCGACGGGGATTCTGCACGCGAGGAAATCGTGCTACACCCGTTCTACCCATACACTGTATCGTCCTACGCCTCGGCCCATTTTATAAGACACCTTACACTGTAAAAGAAAGTTGTGCAAAGAAACAGAAAGTGTCTGGAGCTGGCCTACCAAAACATTTCTGTAAAGCTCTGTATTCTTATTTATTTTTTCTGTTATTTAACATACTTTTTATGTTTCTCACTAACAGGTAATTTATGTAATATCGCAGGTTTTGTAAAGCAGTTAGAGAAAATTCTCAGAATTAAATATTTATGTAAAAGCACAAGTTCTAGCTGTTAAACCAATTCCAGGAAAATCTCAGCAAAGAAAATTTATGTAAAATCGCAAGTTCCGTTGAACTAATCCTAGAAAAATCCCAGCAGAGACAATTTATATAAAATAACAAGATTCGTTAAATCAGGCACAGAAAAATACAAGAAACGATAATTCCTGCAAAATTACAAGTTTTGTGAGAGAAATTACTCTGAAATTTCATTAACATATATTGTTTGTTTTAGTTAAGTAATTTTACATTTTCTCTCGTTTGCCTTCATTGTATAAAGTTTTGTGCTTTCATTTATTTCTTACGATTATTAGATGCAATATTCAAAGATGGAACAAGGCATAGGCAAAATATGACCTCACTGCATTTATATTGCCACGCGACAATGCCACAAGGCATAAAGGCGTGTGAAGCATGTATTGTAGCAAAGGTAATTCCGAGTATAATATTACCTTTGCTAGTATTTACGCTTGACTACTTAGGTACCTATGTACACAAATGTCGCACAATAATATTAGCGTTAACATATTAGCACAAAGGTTGTCGTTTGCCGACGCCTTGTTCCACCGTCAAATATCAAATCTTCCAAATGTAAGAATAATTGTAATAACTGTTCTATATTGTGACGGTTACTAAGCTAAAATGGCAACCACGCATCAGGGAAGATGGTTGTGAGAGCTTATTTCGCTTAGAAGTGGCAGTGTACGAAACCACGAGAGACAAGTAACAGGGGAGACGAGACACGGTGCAGGCTTGCTTTCTAGTTTGCCCTGCTTTGAACGCCTCTCTCAGGCTGTACTCTATCCAGTCTCCTGTTTTTTTTCGTCCAAATTTCGCATTATACCTGCATCAATCGCATCTTCTCTGCGGAAGAATGTTTCGTTCTCAGATAAATTACAATAAAACATTATAACTTTTGTTGAAAGAAAATAGAAAGCAAACAATCTAAGCAGGTAGGACGTCTGAGTGTCACATGTGTCTCCATGTTTTCAATGTTTAAAAGTTATAATCACGCAGTGCTGTTATCAGTACTGCAGCCTTGGATGTCAAGCGATGCTCTTTGTTTTCGTGCGTTGAGCCATCGTGTCTCTTCCTGGGTTCACTGCAACGATAACCCTAAAGCAAGAAAAAGAAATCAGATTAGGAAGTTTTACGCACCCAACCGACGACGGGTATCTGGCATATCCCAGCGGAGGATTGATCAATAATTTGGACCACCTGGGGCTCTTTTGAAGTGCAACTGAAAGCTCGCTGACACGGCGCCTACTCCGCAATAAGCCTTCGTTAAATAGACCGATCTCACCAGGAGTCGCGCGATGCCACCGCTGCTGTGGTGCATTCTGGTACCTGTAGTTCTCCCCAGTTCTCCGGCCGTGTCAGCGCGCGTGGTATGCCCAGCGTTTGGGAGTTCGCGTTAGCACGAGACTTTTAATCGGCTGTCTGCTCACTGTTTTCGATTGGTGGCTTTCATGCTGTGTATCAGGTTGCTACAATAACAGCACCAGGCAGAAATGAATAGGCTTTTATGCATTTTTGAATGAAAGCAGAGTCCGACAAGATTTGCTAAGAATTGCACAAATAGCAGGGCAGAACGGAATGTGAAAGAGCGTTTCTATAGTTATTTTTAAATTTCCTTCCCGATATATACCTACCACATTACACGTTCGCTAGAGGGTCTAAGGTTATAGGGCACGAGACACAGTTGGGCACGGCGAAGTGTTCCGTGCGTTGGAATTTCCCTGAGCGCTAGCAGCAGCAGACACCCCGCACCGACAAGCAAACCTCACGCCCCGGCGTCCGGAACTCTAGCCTGGAGGCAATCTACCAAGGTGCTTTCATTTTAAATCCAATATGCTTGTAAAGGTGGGTGTTTTTATTGCCCCCAAATAAATATACCTGGTGTTTCAAAGAAGAGTGACACAAATTTCGAAAGTCTGTGTATCCCAGGTAAAAATATAGTTTTCTCGGAATCGCATTACTCGTGCTGGAGGACGTCAGAAAATGCGCGATGCTTACTAATTAGTTCGCTAATTAATTAAACACGACTAATTTACTTTTAATTAGAGAAAATAGACATATGGTTTCAGTTAGAAACTTGCTGAGTGTCATCAGAACCACCAAATCAGTGAATTTTAGAAAGACTTTGAGCACGTGGGAAGTATAGTAGTGCACTAGAGTTACCACTCGTGGAGCAGGTACAAGGCTGGTGCTCTCATAAGAGACGGAAAAATCACTGAGCGCCTTATCGCAACAGCTAGTCTTGTGCCTGCAACACGAGTGGTAGCTCTAGCGCACTACTACGCTCCTCAAGTGGTCTGTCCTTCTGAAGATTTCTTATTTAGTTGTTTTGGATGACGCTCAGCAAGTTTCAAATTGGAACAATATCTCTATTTTCACGAATTAAAAAGTTAATTTGTTACTTTTAATTCATTAGCCAACTAATTAGTAAGTGTCGTACATTTTGTGTCGTCCGCCACCGCGAGTAATGCAGTCCCGAGTCATTTATATTTTTACCTCGAATACAATAATTTTAGGAATTTATTTCAGTCTTCGCTGCCACACCCGGTATATATTAGCCCCATGTTTGTTGAAAACAAAACCGCTTTCAATAGTTTTTTTCTCTTTTTCGCCCTCTAAAACATTTAAAGGTGGAGCAAGGTGAAAACCAAATTTTGTGTTTGCAATATCTCTGAGTAGATTGGTTGGCTGGCATAAATGCAAAATACATGTAGAACTTAAGGTATTTCTTGTCTGAATGGATGCACACACCAGATTTTTAAAGTGGAGACAACTATTTGGACATGCGTTATAGCCGAAATGCAAGTGCCAAACATTGTACCTTTGACAATCTGCGGCATATTTGGAGCTTTGTATTTCTGTTATGTCCAAGGAGCCAGCTCAATGGCAGTTTAAAGCAGAGGACAAAATACGACAAAATGAAGACGTTGTTCGAGCAGTGCGTTTGTCGCCATGTTGGCGTTGCTCACCGTGTTCCGATAATAAACTGAATGATTAGGTAAACACTGGCAACGAGTAAGGTCCGACCCCCGTGGATAACCCCACAACGCAAGCGGACGCAAGTATGTCAGCCCGCACACCTGACTTCGCCGGCCGCATGGAAGAGTTTAGCGGCGCGAACGGCACTTCGTGGACATAGTGGTACGGTCGTCTCCAGTTTTATTTACATGCGAACGACGTGACCGACCCTACCAAGCAACGGGCAGACTTGCTCACGCTATGCGGAGCACACACCTACGACACTGTGTGTGCGATGCTACAGCCCAGCACGCCGGACCAGGTGAGCTACACCGATATTGTTAGTGCGTTACAAGCGCACTTCGAACCTCGCCCGTCTGAGGGGTACAGTCGGACCATGTTTCAGCGACGCAACCAGCTGGCAGGAGAATCAATTAACGACTACGTGGCAGCGCTGCGTAAGTTAGCCACGCACTGTAATTTTGGAACGCTGCCATCGGCGATCGCAACAACAATGCCGCCTCAACTTGATGAGGTCCTAGCTTGACGGGCAAGAGACCCCGTCAAGCTGCCTTCGGCAGCTTTTTGTACGGGGCACCGTTGGCTGTAAGACCAAAAATAAAGACTGATTGATTGATAAACTGGAACAGGGAACATTGGAGCAACGACGACTCTGCAAACAGGAACTGCAGCTAGAGTTGCTAACCCGACGTTGCTGCCAATGTAGGTGATGGTACGCGACCGGCTCGTGTGTGATCTACGCGACGAGCACCTCCAGCAGCGACTCTTCGCGGGGAAGGATCTCACTTTTTTCAAGGCTTATGATCTCGCGGTCCGCGCGGAGAGCGCTGTTCAGCAGCAACAAAAGTTGAAATCTGACCACTCGGAAGTGAACAAAGCCACAACCGGCGCAGAATTCAGGAGTTCGCACAAGACGCAGGCTGGGCAAGGACAACGCTGTTGGCCCTGTGACGAAGTACACAGCCCCAACTCATGCAGGTTCACGACAGCAACGTGCCACTACTGTCGGAAGTGAGGCCATATCGAAAACGCGCGCATTTAAAAAAAACAAAAAACAGCTACAAAGAAAGGGCCGCAACGCAACAACTACTTGGGCACATCAAGAGAGCCTCAACCTGCTGAACAAAAAATGTCAACATTACAAGACCTTTACTCAGTAGCAAGTGAGTCCACTACCCCCAAAATTACAGTGACAGTCACTGTACAGAGCCAACCCGTGACATTTGAGGTTGACTCAGGTGCCGCTTGCACCTTGGTCAGCAGTGATACTTTTCGAGGTGTATGACCTATAAACCCACCTGTTTTACAACCAGATGACATTCGTCTGCACACCTGGGCAGGCCACAAAATTGAAGTCCTCGGAACAGCAACAGAGGAAGTCAGCCACTTAAGCAAGACTTGCCACCTTCCATTACTTGTGGTCCAAGACGCTGGATGTAACTTGCTTGGACGCAACTGGTTTGGAACACTGGGCATTGAGGTCAAATGGCATTCACCAAACCACACACGATGGCAACATTACACAGATTTTACAGAAAGTTCAGTCAGTCTTTTCCGAGACCATCAGTGGTCATGTAGCACCAGTACACCAGTACAGTCTTTTCCGAGACCATCAGTGGTCATGAGCACCAGTACACCTGGAATTGAGAGATGAAGCGCGACCCAAGTTTCTGAAAGCGTGGCCCGTCCCCTTTGCGCTCCGTTCAGTCGTCGAAGCGGAGATTGACCGACTGGAACAACTCGGCATTTTGGAGCCTACACAACACTCTGACTGTGCCACGCCGTTGGTGTTGGTGAGAAAGAAGGATGGAAGCATTCGTCACTGTGGTGACTATCGCAGCACCATGAACGAGGCCCTGAAAAAGGTGTCTTATCCTTCGCCAAGAACGGAGGAAGTGTTCAGCGGTCTGCGGAGAGGAACTACATTCAGCACCCTCGACCAAGCGCAAGCCTAACAACAACTTCACGTGACTCCAGCTATGCCTGAGCTGCTCACCGGAAACGCAGTAAAAGGACCGTACAAGGTGAAGAGGCTTCTTTGTGGTGTGGCAGCAGCGCCAGCAATATTTCAAAGGTTCATAGAGACCACCTTGAATGGGCTAACCGGTGTCTGTGTGTACCTCGACGACATCATTGTCAGTGGTGCCACGGAACAAGAGCACAAGGAACGATCGTCAGCCGTGCTACAGCGACTGGCAAAGGCAAGCTTGCGGCTCAACAAGGCTAAGTGCCACTTCAGTGTACCGGTAGTACATTCTCTGGGCCACAAGATTGATGCTAAGGGCATACACACCACAGAGGAAAAGGTTCAAGGGATAGTGGAAGCACCCGCTCCGGCTAGTAAGCAGACTCTGCAGTCATTTCTGGGTGATTTCAGATAAGATCGACCAAAGGGTGGCTGGTCGAGATTTTTAAATCAACTGATGTTTTTATATGCCTTTGTCTAGTGTCTAGTATAAACGAAGCCACACTTAGTTTTGTCCAGAAAAAAAATGGGGGACAGGAAAAATCGTAAAGCATGAAGAGGTGGACACTTGCTTCAACGCGCACTGGTGGAGGGGGCACGTTTGAAAGTAAATAAATAAAAGGATAATGTTAGTCGAATTCTAAAACTTTTTACAAACAAACTATGGGTACAGCTTGCTTGTAATATAAAGTAATAATATTTATGAAAATTTTATTTTTTTTCTAAAAATTGCCAAACAAGCCTGCTCGAACGACAAGTGGCAAACTTTGGAGGCCTGTATCTCATGAAATAGTTTAATAATCATCATATAATTTGAAGTAGTAATATACTTATATATGTCTATTATTTCAAAAATAGATAAAGTATTTGAATGATACAATAGTCGGGATATATTTAAAAAACATGGGAAAAAAATCAAACAACGAAAAATTCCGATGCAAAAAGAAAAAAAACACCACCTTCAATTTTTTTTAACTTTGGGTACCCTGTCGTACTCATTTTCGGCATTCATTTCTATTAAAAACATGTTGTATCATTTTATTGAGAAAGAAGACACAACTCCCCAAAGTAGGGTCCTTTTTCAAAGTCTGCACATAGCAGTGCCCTATACGAGAAGGGACTCTGAGTTCCAGTTTCAGGAAACTAAAACACATCTTTCATATATTTTTATTCATATGAGGTCACTGACAACTAGAGCAATCGGTCACACATTAAAAGTGAGGAGAAACTATATACAGCATTTTACATACAGCGTACAAAGAGGTATCATATTAGAGACTAGTGATTCGAGAAAAGATGATGCAGTGTGAAGTTTTGTTTTCCGGTATAATTTATATTTAAAAAAAAAAAACGAAACAACTTTACTTTCACACACAAAAATAAAGGTAGAGTACTAAAATTGTTTAGGCTAGTTATGTAGTTCCGGGGACAAACCATTTCAGGTGAGGTGTGCCACCGCGCCGGACTGTAAGAGCTTCGATACTCTCGGTGTACGAATGGATCGCGGCAAGCCGAGATATTTTATCCTGCGCGAGGATTACGTTTCGTGATTCTCATATGGTGATCAGATAACGATTCAATAAGCTATCACCAAGTAAAGCAGTAGGTTAAATACCCAGCGAAGAAAACTGTGATAAATAAGATAATAACCCGGCATTCGGAATGAGCAGTCCTTGAGGAATCAAATTCGGCACTTTACACTAAGGCTTTCTTCGATGTACCCATTTAATACATTTTCTTCTAACCAGATCCGACTGTCCGTTCTACATATATGTCACAGGTTCCTTCTGTTGATGACGTGCACAGCCGCCACGCGTGCCAAGGATGAATGCCAGGAATGTCGCGCACCGTCAGCCTCTCTCCTTTTTTTTTTTTTTTTGATGACGATACCGAACAAGCTCATTTTCGTCCAGAAATGCAAGATGTACCCAGTTTCTCAAATAGAACACTCACCATAGTCCTGGCCGTCTGAATTGCGTTTATTGAATGTTCTCTCAGGTTGTTCAGCGTGGCCTGGTGCTTCACGAGTCCGCCAACTCCGTCGCATGCATTTTCCCATGTCCAGATGCAGAAAATGAGCACTGGGCTTGTGGGTAATTGTTCTCTGCAAACTGGTGAAGCTAGTAGCAATTCATAAAATGACTGGCGGCCCCGTCACTTACGCACGTCACGTGCGAGTATACCGCAACGTTGTTTTCAACCCACTCTTTCACTTTTTCTAGAGCCAAACATGTGAGATCGACGTCGTCACGCATGTCCTCACTGATGATAGCGACGCTGTTTGTAGATTTTCTTGTCGTCACTACATATGTAAACATCGTAACTTTTTTTCTTCAGTGGTATGTTTAACTTTGTCAGGAAGCACGATGGTCCAGTTTTCAGCAAAGTCAAAATGAAAGATAATGATTTCGCTTTGCATGCAGCTGCTTTTCATCGTAGATCGCTTTATCTTGCGTTTGCCTGATATGTTTATGGATATGAAGTTCTTCGAGAGTAAGAGACTGGCCTTTTGGGCAGTGATCATAGTCTCCTTAAAGACACAGACTTGTTAGTGGGTCGCACAGAAATGCTGAGTTCATTTGACCAAAGTTGAATGTTGAGCCTGTACGTTCTCTACAGCGGCAATACAAAGGTAATAATCGCGCAGCGCACAGAAATGCACACTTCCTGGTGCGGAATACATTTGACCCATCTAGGGCACAAGGAATAAAGCTTCGTTAGCCCAACGCCGGAATCAGGATGATTGTCTCTGTATACACGAAAGGCCTCTCGGATTGAGCGTGTCAGGAAGCGCTTCGGCACGAACGCAATCTTCACGTCGAGCATGGATCACGTCCTTCCGGTTGGGACCTTGGCACGAACATTGTAGCTCGTCTTTTGTGAAGTACTCTGGGGCAGCAGACAGGTTCTCAGGGCTCACCTTGCACCTCATGTGAGGATCCGGCTCATAACACACGCCATGCTTTTCCTTACCTAAAACGTAAACACTGTCGCCATGTTAACCTTTCCTAGGTTAACATCGCGACAGTGTTTACGCTTTATTGTATTTAGGCGGGGCTCGAGTATTTGGGGGTTCTGCTCTCTGTCGGTGTGGCTCTTTGTGCCTGATATTGCCCACAAAGCCAGCGAGTGGGATGGCGACAGGCACGGCTGCTCAGTAAACAGGCATCGGCGGTCATATTTTGCTGGTTCAAGCGAGCCCCCTCATCCTTGACAGCGAGCGGAGAAATGCGAAAAAAGATTGTATCGGCCGTTTTGCCAGAACTAGTGACGAGTGTCGCCTGCTACTTCCGTCAACTATTGCGCCATAATTGTGCTCTTCGCAAGGAAATGATTGTTGCTAGCCACAGAACACTATCACGCAGAAAGGGAATGCTTGAATATGTTTTTATTCTAGATATATGTCAGGGATATATATAAGAGAGAGAGATGGAGATAGAGGGTAAGAGAGAGGAGCATATAGTGCCGTAGGAAAATAAAGTAAACAAAGTTCCCAGCGACCGATGGCCTGCAGGATCTTTTCTCGGATCAATATGATAGCTCTTTGTACACAGTAGTTTCTCCTCAATTTTAGTCTGTGACCGATTGCTCTAGTTGTCAGTGACCTCATATAAATAAAAATATATGAAAGATGTTTGTTAGTTTCCTGAAACGAACTCAGAGTCACTTCTCGTATAGGGAACTGCTACCTGTAGGCTTTGAAAAAGGACCCTACTTTGGAGAGCTGTGTCTTCTTTCTTAATAAAATGATGCAACATGTTTTAATAGAAATGAATGCCGAAATAAAGTATGACAGGGTACCCAAATTTAAAAAAAAGTCGAAAGTGGTGTTTTTTTTCTATTTGCATCGGACTTTTTCGTTGTTTGATTTTTTTCCCATGTTTGCCTAAATATATCCCGACTATCGTATCACTCAAATAGCTGATTTATTTTTTTAAATAATAAACATATATGAATAAAATACTACCGGCAAAATATATGATAATGATTAAATTATTTCATGAGATACAGGCCTACAAATTTTGCCATTTGTCGTTCGAGCAGGCATGTTTGGCAATTTTTAGAAAATTAAATAAAATTTACTTATATATTATTACTTTATATTAGAAGCAAGCTGTACCCATGTTTTGTTTTTAAAAAGTATGAGAATTCTTCTAACATTAAACTTCGTGCCCCCTTCGTCAATGCGCGTTAATGCAACTGTCCACTTCTTTTGCTTTACAATTTTTCCTGTCCACAAATTTTTTTTCTGGACAAAACTAAGTATGGATTTGTTTATCCCAGACACTAGACAATCGTATATAAAAACATCAGTTGATTTAAAAATGTCGACCAGCCACCCTTTGGTCGATCTTATCTGAAATCACCCTTCTGGGCATGTTGGCCCTCTACGATCGTTTTTTAGAACAGAGAGCCACAGTAGCATCCGTACTGTATGAGCTGCTACATTCTAAAAAAAAGAGGGTGTAGTCTGGTGCATCAGGCGCACATGCACCCTTTTCCTGAAAGATGCACCCTACGTTACCCAGCCAGTGTACTTGTAAACCGACAATGAGCATCCTCCTCTCCCTTGAAATCCTCTAGCTGTATCAGTGCACCGCCACGCCAGCCACGCGCCCCGATCAGCTTGTGCTTGGATTCGCCCTTGGGGGTCACTTTTTGGGTTGCGCAGTTTCTTATACTTCGTTTCACTTTAAATCCGAGCGCAGCAGTACGCTACGAGACGACAGGGCCAATAAAGCAGCGTCGAAAGCGCAATGTCATGGTGCACTTTCTGCACCTGATTGAATCTCGCGACGATGTACTCCGTGACGTTTCACCTTCGTCGCTGCTTGATTGGCCCTGTCGTCTCGTAGCGTCCGCTTCGCTCGGACTCAACGTGAAACGGAGTATAGGAAATATGGAGCTATCCTGTTCACTCGGTATTGACAGTAGAGTGGACGCTATCTATGCTTGTTTAAGGCCAATCGGGTCTCCGGGTAGCATCACGTGACTACAGTCTCCAAGGTAGAGATAAGGCAGAGCAGGGCACCTGCCTGAAGGTCAAGGCCACGGATAGCATCCACTGCATTATTAACTTTGGGTCGAACTTTCAAGCGGATGCAAGTGACAAAAGCTCTCGTTGTGTTTATTGTTGGGTTGCCCCTGAAGATAAGTCTTTGCGAGGGCGCCCCCCTTTTGGCCTTGATGGAGCTGCTATTTTCCTAGTCCACTCTTTTTTCTTTCTCTCCCTAAGCTGAAAGCATGGAAGCGCCCAGTCGCCGGGCCAATGAACCGGAGGCTTTTTTATCCCTCGACTCCGCTGTCTGGGCGCAGGTAACGGCAGGAGCGTGATCATGTGGTAAAGGCTTCACGGATGACGTAGTAGCTTTTCCGATCTCGGAATGTCTGCTTCCTGGCCTAGTTTCTTGTGTGCTGTGCTGCAAACAGCGGGGCTGCCGTAGATTTCGTCCGCGACAACGTATTCGAGTGCACCAAGGCTTACAGTGTTTGAAAAGTCCTACGCGTATATCGGCGACAAGCGATTTCTTCAAAAAAGCCCAAGGAATTCATGTAATGCGTTTAGTGTTTGCTTCGGCAAATTACTGCTTCTGCCACATCGTGTTGAATCTTCCCGGACACCTTTTTTCGCTTTTGTGTTTGTGTGGTTCTGCAGTGCCCGTGTCGACATATATCTCGGATTACATATTTCAAGTCCGGTAGTTTCATCGTAAGTGCACTACAACCTACTCCTTTGCAACAATTGACCGTTCCGTTCCGGATTACCTCTAGAATTAGGCAGTGTCTATTTTCTAGCAGCCGAGAGAATAATTTCCCCCAAATTCTATAGGCAGTCGCCTGCCATTAGCTGTCTATAACCATGTGACAACTGCAGGTAGAATACTGACCTATTCTCCCGGCGTTTTGTGAAAACACGTTTTCGTTGATACACGTTTCGTAGACACTTTTTATTGACACTAAAGTTTCATACTCACTCGTTACGCTAAATACACGCTGTGGGACATTTTGTCGCGCGTGTATCCCTGAGGCGCGTGCTCACCGACCCTGCCCACGCATTCACGCCGCTTCGTGGCGACAGTCTGCGGCGGCTCATTAGAAGCATGTTAACCCACCTGTCCCACTCGTACGCGTCACTTCGCGGATACATTCTGGGGCAGTTCATTACAAGAAAAAAAAAGAGAAGCTAATAAAGAAAAGCTAATCTGAGCTGTCGATGAAACGTCGTTCGATGAATGAATGGCGACTGCCGGTGGAATATCGTGGAAATAATTCTGCTGGCTGCTGGGAGAATAGACATTACCTAAGACTCACCCCCGGTTCTTGTTTGCTTAGTAATCTTCTCAGTTTTGTAACAGCTTCTTCGTACTTCACATATCACGGACTGTTTGCAAGTTTGTACTTGTTTAGAGATTAGGCTGTCTAATAAACTCCTATGAGATTTGAAAACAATCCCGTGTGTCCGTTCACCTGCCTTTTTCAATCACCTGGGCGCATACATTTTTAAGGGTCTCCTTGATGTCTTAAATTGAACGACGCAGTGTCTCGACTTCCGGTAAGATCTGGCAACAACGCACGTTAAACATGGCGCCGGTATTGTTTTAACGGGACACCAGAAGCTGCGCGGTTTCCGAGCTCATAGCGAAGACGTGACCGGAGAAGTGCCCCTGTGATGTTCCCGGAAGACGGAAAGTATCATTCGTAATCGTCGTGTGTACTTTGAAAGCGAAGGGAGTCACAGGGTCCACGAGTGCGCAACCACCAGCCAACGTTCACGACAGCACTGCGTTGACTTCGGCGATCTCGTTCTGTTTGGTGCAACACGGCGATGCGACAAAGAGCTGAAACGTTCGTGGCGTGCGTGGTGCGGTGCTTGGAAGTAGACACCCACACTAACACGGAGCGCAAATTGGTTTTGTGGTGTTGATGTTCAACGGGTTCAGTCCCGTCGTCGTCAGCTGATCTAGTCAAGCTGGTACGGGAAGACGCAGCGAGCGTTTTTATAAATAAATCTTCCCTCGTTCCGTTTCAAAACGTGGAAGATTCCCGACGCATACCGTGAGTAAAAAGCTCCGGGCGTTTTCAACAAAATTACGTCGTTTTAATTGAACAATGAACTCCGAATTGTTGTCCCAAATCTGCAGTTTTTATGCTTCGTGTTGTTGGACTGCGTTTCCACAACGACGTGTTGCGCTCATCGTGCGGTGTGAATAAATTTGTGCAATATTTCGTACCTGCCCACAGATGCATGAACTGAGACCATTTTTTACGTAGTGAACATAGTGCTTTTTTATTTTGTGTGTCTCGTCGCGGACGTTTGATGCACCCAGTGCGAATCTTGACGGCCTCCGAAGCGATACTACGAGAACGTAACTGGGCACGTTTGTCGCTACGCGAACGCCCGATTGCCTCCAGCCAAATAGCATTCCTTTCGGGGCGACATGGCTGCTGGAAGGCTCGCTGTCGGGATCACTCATTTGACATCTCGGAAAAGTTGGCATTTGCGCGTGCAAGCAAGCAAAAAAAAAAAAAAAGCACGCTAAGCAAGCAAAGAGGAAAACGAAAGAAACGCGCTATTAAAGCCAAAACCCCGCGTCGCTTCCTATCACTAACACCTGCGAAAGCCGCTAAACACACGCTACTTCACTTCAAGAAGTCTCACTCAAGCACCTGGGTCAGCACGAAACACTGATCACTTCGGCGAAACGATTAGTCGAGGTAGGCGAGACAGGCGGGAGCGGAGACGTCGGCGGCCATGAAAGAATGGCGAAGCTTTTGTTTGTTATGGTATGAATCCAAACGGAAGTGCCCGTTTTGTAAACCTTTTGTAAATAATAGTAACTTCCATCACATGGGTTATTCTTTAAACGTAAAAATATGCCGCTCAAAAGGAAATTGCAACATATAACAAAGGTTTAACAACCAAGATCTAAGCTGTCAATCAAACTCTTATCCAATGAGAAGTATAGCAGCCGATTGGCTTTGTGGCGCGCGATTTAAAACGGACGAAATAGCCGCAAACTAAAAGGTTTATGAAGTTAGTTATGAATCGGGTGAATAAAGTGGTGTGACCATGCACGTTTGAACCGGGTGCATCTGTGTTCTCTTCGAATTCAGTGGGTATAGAAATAGGGCTAACAGTACACTATTGAACTGGGTGCTCCTGTGTTCCCTTTGAGAGCAGTAGGTGTAGAAAGGGGAGTAATGGTACACCATTGAGCGAAGTGCATCTGTGGTCCCTTTGAGTGAGGCGGGTTTATGAAGCGGTGCATTGGTACACCTTCGAATGGAGTGCATCTGTGTTCCCTTTCATTTCATTGGGTGTAGAAAGAGGTGCAGCCGTACACCATTAAATGGGATGCACCTGTGTTCTCTTCGATTGAGATTTCTGTAGAAAAAGGTGTACATGTGCACCACACCAACGGGTGCAGACATACTCACATATTTGGGGTGTACAAGTATTCTCCCGAAGGGTGTGATATATGTGACAAGCACTTACACCCCCTATGAGTGTACCCCATGACACCCTTTTTTTCAGAGTGTACAGAAAGACACTCCATGGCAATTGGAAGAAATACATCAGCGAGCTTTTGAAGAGCTCAAGAAACTGATCCTGAAGAGGACAGTCCTGGAGCACTACGATGACACAAAGCCACTACTGATCTCATGTGACGCCTCACCATATGGTGTAGGTGCTGTGCTAGCCCAGCAGGACAGTCAAGGCAGGGAAGCACCGATAGCCTTCGCGTCCCGGACAATAGGTGCTGCTGAGCGCAACTACGCTCAGCTTGATTGGGAAGGCCTTGCTGTGGTGTTCGCAGCCAACCAGTTCCACATATATGTTACGGGACGACCGGTAACCTTCGTGACCGACCACCAGCCATTACTTGGAATTCTCGGACCGCAGAAACCGGTCCCCCAGATACATTCACCCCGCCTGACACGCTGGTGTCAAAAGCTTGCAGCCTACGACACTACGACCTGAAATACCGAGCCGGCAAGTTGCATCAAAACGCAGACGCGCTAAGTAGGTTGCCGTTACCGGATTGCATCGAGTTACCTCACGCTCCTGGTGACATCCTCATGTTCGAAGCCCTTCCAAGTCCGCCCCTTACAGCCGAGTTGGTGGCAAGGTTAACGCTGGAAGATCCCTTGCAAAAATCTCTAGTTAAATTCTTTTGAATTTCTGTTGAAAATTATCTGGAATCGTATTGAATTTCTTTTTAAACGTTTTTATGTTTTTTAGACTTTATTTTGACAACCTATTTAACTCCTAGTTAAAATTGGCCACTTAAATTTTTTAGAATTCCTTCTTACATAAATTTTGTTGAATTCCTTTTGACGGAACCGCAGATTGCCGTTAAAAAAAAGACTCCATTTTTTAATATATATTTTGAGTTTTGCCAGGAAATAGTGTCCCTTTGGTACATACACATCCCAGGAATATGAATTGAAAACAAACACAAACACCATAAAGCTCTGAACATCAGAATCACAGTCTCGTTAACTGCTCCAGAGCCTTATATAGCCTACATAGTGAAGGTAATCATTTGGCCGGTGACCACCTCAGCACTTACTAAGCTTCCAATTGTCCGATCTCCTTCTCGAAAGTCTTTCAAAGGGAAGACAGTGTTTCGAAGTTCGTGGACTCTATCTCTTACTAAAAAGCATTGGTACAACTAATAATAATTCCACGTAGTCGCTAAAACAACATCCTCAGAAACGGCTCCTAGATCAAATGTTATCGCTTCTCTGCACAGCACCACTCAGGACGAAGCGAGTCAAGGCGGTTGCTCTACTTTAAAATAGTTATTTTTCTTTACTTTACTAGTTGACTAGTTGAATAGGGTCAATAAAGTCACGATAGTAATTACAAAGTGAGAACGGCAGGGCGTGTTTTCCGAACGCCTGGCTTCCAGCACGCGCCCCATGCCTTCCGTCGTGCTTTGACTGCGCGCTCGAGCTCGAGGGGCGCGAGTCGTCGAAGCGCTGTCAATTATAGAAGGCTCGCGCTGGAGGCAGGAGAACTGAAGCACCTCCCTGCGGTTCTCAACTTGTCAGAGAGTACTGAAAAACGTAGTGACTATTGACATTTAGTCAAGATGTACCAGGGTCAATAAAAAGTCAACAGAAAGTCTTTAGCGTTTCTGTTGACACTGGCTACAGAAAGTCAACCGAATATTTTCAACACGAAGTAAAAAGAACGTCTGCAGTATTTCTAATGTCACTTTCAACAGGAAATCAACAGAAAAAGATCAACGTAGAGTTAATAGAAAGTCAACGGCTTTTCTCTCTACTCAGGCGGAAGAAAATCATAAAAAAATTTCAACACAAAATCAACAAACTTCCTGTTGACCATGTCAACAGGAAGTCAAAGTCAAAAGAAAGTAATCAGGGTAAACAAGTCAACACATTTTCAATAAAGTAAAAAAAAAACATTTTTATAGGGGTTTGTAGAACCATGTATTCATTGCAGTCATGCCGGACCCGCACACGACCGCAAACCATATAATTTTTTTTTCTCTTTTTATAAAATAATATAAAGAAATAATGTCAATAAGTTTTCTTTTTTTTAGAAAATAACCTACAAAAAAACGTGGATAGAACTTCTTTTTAATTTTTTTATAAATAAGTCTATAAAACAAAATCTTGTTTTTCCTTTTAAATTTTTTTAGAAAACAGCTTACAAAAAAACGTAATTAAAACTTCTTTTTAATTTTTGTATAAATAAGTCTACAAAAAAAAATTCAGTATTTTTTCTTTTGAAAGTTTTTTTGACAATAATCAAAACAAAGTGCTTTAAAAAGGAATTCAATAGGATCCCGGAAAGTCAATACGAAGTCCAAAAAAATTAAAAAGAATGTTGAGACCTGTTTTTGTAAGGGACGCCATCCTGTCCAAACTTTACAGGGCGATTCAAGAGGGCACGGTACAGCAACTGAAGGGAGACGACTTCACCACTTATCGCAGAAGAGCCAGAGAGTTGGCAATTCATCGAGGATGCATCACCTGGGGCGCAAGAGTCGTCATGCCAACAGCAGCCCGCAAGCAAGCAATGGCACTGGTCCACGCAGGTCATCGAGGAGTCGTGGCCATGAAAACCTGTGCGCGCAGTTATTTATGGTAGCCAGGTTTGGATGACAACATTGAAACAACAGTTATAGCATGCGAGCCATGCCAGCGCACGCTGACGAATCCGGCAAAAGCTCCGATTCATTCGTGGACGAAACCATTGGCACCATGGCATACGCTCCATGTAGATTTTGCTGGTCCCTTGGAGGGACGTATTTTTTGGTTGTTGTGGATGCCTATTCTAAGTGGGTAGAGGTGAGACAAGTAGCTCGTCCCACATCGGCATCGGTCATTGATGTACTGCGCTCACTGTTTGTGACGTTTGGGATACCACACAAGGTGGTGTCAGACAGCGGAGCAGCGTTCGTGTCTGTCGAAATACAGAACTTTAACAAGGACAATGGAGCTCGGTAAGTAACGTCGGCTCCATACCATCCCGCTACCGACGGGCAGGCAGAGCGATACGTTGGCGAGTTGAAGAGAGCGCTGGCCCGAGAACAGTTTGCATCGCTGGACCTGAGACTTTCACGGTTCTTGTTCCGTCAGCATAGTACGGTTCACCAAACAACACGTGTTAATACAGCTAAGGCCATATTTGGTCGGCAGCTACCAACTCTCCTCTTTCGCCTCGTACCAACAGCAGAGTCACCAATAGTAACAGAGAAGTTACCGCCAAACAGGCAACTGCAACCCGGAAAAGAAGTAATGCTTCGGCAGTTTCTGAAGAAGCCCAACTGGATTCCTGGCACCCTAGTTAGATCAATAGGTCGACGTTCATGGCTTGTTAAGTGTGCAACTGACATCACTCGCCGACACTCGAACCAGATTCGCAAACGTTGCCCTGAAGAAGATGCAAATAATGGGGCATCAGCGACGCTAACATGGGGAATGGGCCGGGACGATATAGAACCAGAAACTACGGCACCAGAGAGGCAGCGAGACAGAACGGCTCCACACAGATCTAACCGGACGAGACGGCCTGCCCCCAGGTACCGCGGCTGAGAGGGAACAGCTGTTATGTCCAAGGAGCCAGCCCAATCGCATTTGAGAGCAGAATACAAAAGACAACAAAGTGAAGACGTTGTTCGAGCAGTGCGTTTGTCGCCATGTTGGCGTTGCTCACCGTGTTCCGATAATAAACGGAATTATTAGGTAAATAATTTTATGATGCGTCATAGCTACTGCTTACTGAATACTATCCCGTTGTCGTCCTACACTTGGGCTAGTAACTAGTTTTATTTATTGATTGCAAGATCACAAAATGTTCATATTAAATCCAAAAACTCCTGTAAACTGAAATTTGACAAACGTTCGAACACAAATAGAAAGGTCATATTGAGATTTTTTATAATATTATTACTTCTCATGATACTGCCTTTTTAGCGGTAAACAAAATATTCCCCCTTTTCAGTTGTATTTCCTGTTGAAACGGTCAAATAACCGCCCCGGCACCAGAATCGGCCAACTGGTAGTTAATTTTGTTTTCGTTTTTTTTTTTCTTTCAATACGATCCATAAATATTTCAGCAGTAAATACTATACTTGTGGTTATATACCCGGGCTATCGACGGGCAATATTTCAGTTTTATTCGTTATCACAAAACGTTGTAGATAAAATTTTAATTTTTATAAAATATAATATATTAATAAGAATAATTATATAAATATATTTATAATATATTTATATATATATTTTTTTTTTATAATTAGGCCATAATTTTACCTGTGTGTGTGTGCGCGCGTGCGTGCGTGCGTGCGTGTGCGTGTGCTTGTGCGCGTGCGTGTGTGTGTGCGTGTCTGCATGTATGTGTGCGTGGGTGTGTGTGTGTGTGTTATCAGACACACACACACCGATTCGGGTGCCTCAATGTTAATTTATGTGCTTCTATAAATAAATATAATGTCGGTATAAACCTATACAAAGGTAAAATGATGGGTAACTATTTTAATATTATAAGGAAGACAAATGTTCCTTTTGAAAAAAGGAGCGTTACTTTTGTCTTAGTTTTACTTTTTGATAAATATTCAAATTAATATCACACGCATTGTTGTTGTTGTTGTTTTTTTAATTAAGAATATAGCAGTAGTCCACATTCCATCCATTGCACCATCTGTGTATAACACTTGGTAAACGATGTCTATTATGCGTGATTTCGGTGTAAAATATTTGGAACTTAAAACAGAAACAAGATTGTTAATAAGAAAAACCTTGGATTACAAGGGAAATACTACAACTACAAAGGAAGGCTAAAAGATTACAGAAAACCCGTAAGCGGGCATCGTCTTCTCCGGCCATTGAGAGACTAAATAAATTACGCGTAGGCCTGACTACCCATATAAAACAAGCGAAAGATAGATATCACAATGAAACCTTGGTCTAATTTTTGCGTTCTTCGCCACTTAAGCTCTGGAGATACCTTTCGTCGTCAAAAAAGACAGAATCTGTTTCTGGTTTGGCAGTGGATGGAGGCATTATTAGTGACCCGTCCGCCTTGGTTGACTGCTTCAACCAATATTTTAAATCAGTATTCACGGTCGATAACGGTATTAACGCCGAAATTAGTGAGCCCCAAACTTCTACTCCATCCCTAACCAACTTGCCCAAAACAGAATCAGGTGTTCTGTCTCTGTTACTCAATTTGGATACCAAAAAATTCCCAGGCATTGAAGACATTCCAAATGCTTTCTTGTAGAGGTACGCACAATGGTGTGCTAAGTAACTCTGTATAATATATAAGAAGTCTATCTCGACGTGTAAAGTACCACGGGAGTGGAAGCGTGCCAAATTTACCCCAGTAATAAAATCGGGAGATAGCCAACTTGTAGCAAACTACAGACATATATCGCTCTTGTGTGTGTCTCGAGAAATCCTGGAACTCGTCGTTTTGAAACACATCGCATATTTTCTTGAAAGCAACATCTTATTGGACAACAGACAGCACAGGTTCATAAAGGGTTTCTCGACAGGTACACAGTTACTAGAAACAGTCCATTACATCACAGAAGAACTCAATAGGCGAGGCCAAGTCGACGCAATATTCTTGGACCTCGCAAAGGCGTTTGACCGAGTCTCACACTCCAAACTACTCTTAAAACTGAGGATGCTTTTAAAAAACGACATGCTATGCGACTGGATTTAAGATTATCTTTCCTTGAGAGAACAGTCAGTGTGTATCAGGTTTCAGGTTTCAGGTTTATTGTGCGTAGATCAAAGGTAAATACATTAGAAATATTACAGAAGGAGGTCCCAGAGTCAGAGACTGTATGGGTGTATGGGTTGGACCCGGTCAAGTCCGGTCTTGGTGGGCTCAGGGGTGCCCCAGGGGTCCGTGCTCGGGCCACTTCTGTTTTTAGTTTTCAATAATGACATTTTTCTCAATATTCCAGTATAAATTAAGCTCTTTGCGGACGACTGCGCACTGTTCCACAAAATGCGTAGCGCCGAAGACCAAGCGCTATTAACCACAGCCCTGGCGAGAATTTCTAAATGGTGTGAGAATTGTCAAATGTCCCTGAACCTTGAAGAGACGGTAACTATGACGTTCACTAGAAAAAAAACAACACCCAGATAACCCATACGTTTTACAGGACACCCTACTTAATAATGTAGATCCATTTAAATACTTAGGAGTTCTGCTTACAAGCGACATGAGGTGGAACAATGGCATAGACCATATTACCAAGAAAGCATTTAGGAAACTGGGATACTTAAGGCGATTTCTTAGAGACTGTTCATCTTCGAAAGTAAGACTTCTCACGTTTAAAACGTACGTACGGCCCATCCTCGAGTACGCGGCAATAGTCTGGGACGATAGCACTGCAACAGCGAAAGATAAACTGGAGCGTATTCAGCGAAAGGCAGCACGATTTGTGTACAGTTCGTATAGTTGGTCGGTATCACCAACTGCCCTAATGGCAGCGGCCAATCTTAAAAGCCTCAGTTTGAGACGTCAATGGGAGCGACTTGAATTTCTTTTCCTGCTAGTAAAAAACCATCCAAAAGTAAATAAACGTGACTACATTTCATTTTTACAACCGCGCGTTACAAGACGTTCTCATTCGCTTTCATTGCAAGGATATTCTAGCCATAACGACGTCTTCGCGCAATCATACTTTCCTAGGACCATTCGGGAATGAAACTGCCTCAAACCAGAAGTTGTAGGCAGTGATTCTCCGGCGACCCTCCTATAACAAACTTAATAAAGCAGACTAAGAATAAAAAATAAGCATAAAATTTATCTTCCCGAGCTGCCAATAAAGCAAATAAGGTTTTAGGAAGTGTTGTGTGTTGATGACGACCGAAATCTTACTTTCTTTCCTTCCTCTTTTAGGCCATTGATAGGCGATCATGGCACTAAGCGCACGGATGAATATTATTTTTATACCTGTTTATTTTCTATTTTTTTTAGTGTGATGAAAATGTATATTTTTCAACGACTGAACGGCGTTTTGAAATGTTTACTGTAAGTGTGTTGCAATGACTTGTGTGAAACGGCTTGGTGACCGGGACATAGCTTGCAGCGTGTCTTTATACTGTCATGTACCTTTTCGTGAAGACTGGTGTATTTTTTTTTTGTACCACAGTGTTCACCCTGCTAAAACCTCAATGAGGTTGCAGTATTGAATAAATAAATAAATAGATGAAAAAAAAAAGACGAAGAAGGCAGAGAGCGTGAACCCAACAAGCGAAAATCACTCTCTTCCCGATTCCAATGCCTGGGCATGGGTTCGACCGCTTCTACAGAACATGCAGCAGAAAGGGAAAAGGGAAATAATTACAATAGAAAGTTAATGCAATAAAAATAATGATACAATTTTGAATTGGAAAAGATTATTTAATTTTTATACAAAAATATTATAATACGGATAAATTTATATATATATACATACATACATATATATATATATATATATATATATATATATATATATATATATATATATATATATATATATATATATATATATAGTGAACGAAGAGGGGAGAAGGTGATTATTGAATTTATTGCTTTAAAGTTAGGGAAAGGGAAAGGGAAAGGCGAAGGTTGCGGGTTCAATCCCCCCTCCTGGCCCAATTTTTCGCCAGCTCTCTTTCCCTTTCCCTTTCCCTAACTTTAATGCAATTAATTCAATAATCACCTTCTCCCCTCTTCGTTCACAATATTACTACGGCTGCACTTGTCAATCTTCCCTCATTCCCATTATATATATATATATATATATATATTCCGTTACGATAAATATAAATCTGGTGCCAGTCGATAGTCCGGATATAGAACTGCAGCCAACAAGCCGAAACTACCAGCTCGCCGAATGGGGCGGTCGCGGTCGTTTGGCGGAGACGAATTCGCTCGGTGGGCACTAGAAAGTGTTTCCCGCACGGCCGGCCGCCGGCGGCGTGCGGCGAACTTTCGTGCCGCAGTCTGCCCCGGCCCACCAAAAAGCGCGGCAAAATTCGCAAGTGCTCGAAATAGTTTAAAAGAGCACCTGACCTTGAGGCAAAACGCTAAGGTTTACCGTTCCTCGCGGTTGGAACCTCGAATACGTAGTATATCAGGCGCCCAGTGGCGTTCCCTATGAAGGGGCGTCTTTTCTGCAAGCGGTGTTCACGCGCGCGTTTTCCCGCCAGTGTCACCGTGACTTTAGGTATTGCGGAAACCCATTTCAATTCTGCGTTTTAGTTTGAGTTCGGCCCCATAAGGAGGCTTAAGCAAAGCGGAACAGAGCAGTGCCCCTTCTAAACCGGTAACAATGCGCAACACTCACCTTACGTCAGAAAGTTCCCAATTGGGAAACCCCACGTCCAAAAAACAACCGTTACCGGGCTTCTATCTTGAAAAAGTAAGCTCCGCACCAAAATTTAGATCTAACAAGACACGGCGCATGTTGATCTTTGCACTAGATTAAACATAAATATAGTTTTATTTTTTGAATACACATACCAAATATTAATGCGGTAAATACATTCACAGAACCGTTTTTCGTGAACTAGAGAAACACCTGATTATCCAAAGGGGTAAAAACAAAAATTGTATGTTTTTGTTTTTTGAACAGGTTTTGGTTAAAGTCCAATAACATATATTTTCTGTAAGACAACAAAAATGTCTGTAAGAATGCTTGCAATTTCACACACATTTTTTTAGAGTGCACCCTGTTGACAGGCTGTTAACACAATGTCTATTAACAACCTCATTCATAGAATTCTTTGAAAAAAATTGTTCCGATTTTAAAGCTCTTCTGTATAGACAGCCGTTGAATAAGAAGTGGTCAGATTTGAAGTTGCGTTTTAAGCTGTCTGCCGTATAAATGCTTGTTGTTACTCGCCCTGTTAGAATTGTCTACTCGTGATGGCAGCGACATGCAATAACCATATAATTTCAGCTCCTACTAATGCATCAATAACTTGCATATGCCTAATCGTTCATGGGTATAGTAAGATGTGCTTCATTTATGTTTATTATACAACGTTTAAACTTAGTTTTTTTTAGAGCCGCGTATTGATATAGCGGCACTGCAAAATTGAAAAGATAAAGCGAAAGTGGAAATTACAAGTATTACTAAAAATTAGACTGGCGTTCTTCCAACGAAATCATTTTTCTGTTGTCAATAAGTAAAAATACTTATGTCACAAAATCTGCGCTGTGGAAGGCAAGTGGAGTTTTTTCACTATAAATATCTATTTAGTGTACACAATATTAGAGATGGGGTAATGAAAATGTGTTTGTTCATTTAAAGCAGTACTTCGTCGTTATTTTGATTCACGGTAATGTTTCGCAAAATTTACTTAAAACAAGAAGCGGTAAGGCTGAATTTGTAATTCGAATATATGGTAAAGAACGCTTTTTGCGAAGGTATTGAGTTATGTATGTTCCTCCTCATCGAGCTTTTAAAAATTTAAATGTACACTTGTAACACCGGGAAAATATTGCCAATGGCAAGCACAGGCTCATTGTTTGCGCAGTATAACTTGTTCTCAAGAAATTACAATATTTTGTTGGTGTGTAATGAATGCTGTCGCAACTCACTTTGCACAGGTCCGGCTGCACTGAAAGTGCCCAAGATATGCCATCTGGAGTGAATGCTTAGTTGTGCCTGCCAGGTGCATCATTAGCTGGAAAGGGATGAATATTTGAGTTTTGTTTCTTTTAACGCCTTCTTTTGCCGCTCTGTCAATAATGGTTGTGAATTTAGATACCGTATTTATTCGAGTTATTTGCGCACCATTTATGAACAAGGCGCTTGTGTCTACTTTCCCGCAAAGCACGTATAAAGCCAATCATCGTGTTGCGCATAAATAACATAGCGATTAACTAGATCGAGAACACGAGTCTCCATACAAATGCAACCTTCACAGATGGTATCTTCGCGCGAAGGCGTTATCTCTGTCCTGTAAACAGCTGGATTCATGCTGTCGATCGCGGTGATTGGCAAGCCTCGTGCTCCGTGAAAAAGCGAACCCTCAGGTTTTCTTCATAAATAGTGCGGCTTTTACTCGAGTAAATAAGTTATACTAAATTGCATACATGCAGCTAAAAAGCTCACGTATTGAAAAAAATGCAGTAAGTTTGGGTAGCTTAAAAATGGCTGAGTACTTTTCTAATCCCCCAAATTAATTTTCTTAAAAACCTCGTAAACATAAATATATTAAATCGGTTCTGAAGATTGTATCGCGTTACAACACCATTTTTCGGCTGCTTTATGGTTTTTCACTCAGTCACGCGAAGGGCTCAATAAATATTCAAACCACAGATTAATAATCGCTAGTTTTCAGAGCAATAACCTACAATCGACGACTATAAGTAATTTTTGTTTCAATATAGGTAACAATGTGCGCACCCTCCATCTGGGATTTCCCTTCAATCGTGTTCAGCGACGTCGAAGCTAAAAGTGCAGAAAAGCGCGTGTTTAAAAGCCCCCGTCCGACTGTGATCGTTGTATCACGTTCGCTGAAATGCGCGAAACTCCTTCCCTCTAGCCTGGCCGCAATGCATCCGCGGATGAGGTCGGCGGAGGCCACCGCTTCCGTCTGCGAGTCCCGGGGGTAGTCCGAGGGAATACCGCCCAGCTGACGGCGCTCCTGAAGCCGCCATCAGGGAAGTTGCCTAATCGCTTTCTTGTCGGGTGCGATATCCGCCACCGGAGATCCGACGGGTATTTCTCCCAGACCTGGACGTAGTTCAACTACTCCACTCAAACTACTACAGAACTACTTTTTCGAGTAACTTGGTAACTTTCAATTACAACTTTACTGGGGTAATTAGTAGTTTACTTTAACTACGTTTTTCATGTAACTTCTACTCAAATTAAAAACAAATTTCGAAATCTAGTGCTAATTTTGCTCATCACGAAAGTTTGAGCGCAGAAATAAATAAGACGCCGGCTGATGAAGTGGCATTCCCGATTCCCGAACGAGGGGCCCCCTCACATTCCGTTCCCATGCACTTATACTCGGCAGCCGTAGAAACTGCATCACAGGCTTCCTTGGGCCAAGGTGGCGACGAGCAGCCAAAACATAACACCGGCGCGAACGAACGCAAGCAGAGATGCTTAACAAGCCTTGGTCGGGTATTGATCTAACCCGGTAATGCCCGCAGGCGCCGCGCCTCCAGCTGCAACCGTGAACAACAAGAAACAACGAAAACCGAGGGTTGTTCTTGTTTTCATGTTGTCTGCATTTAGTGAGTTTTGCCTCAAGCGGTTTAGGGGTTCCGCGGGGGGCGACAGTGGAATGACGTCGCAGCTGGGCGCCTGTTCCCATTGTCACCTCGTCGTCAGCGCATACTCCCTTGCAAAGCCGAACTCCCCCGAGCAGAAACACAGACGCGGATAATCCGTTCATGGGAACACGTTCCCGCTTCCAGCTGCAGCTGTACTAGCGACGACGTCCGAGCAGGCAATACGAGGGTCGGAGGCGAGGTTTTCGACGTTCTCCCAAATACTTTAGCAAATTTGGCTCTCCGTTGCTACGAAAACTCTCGCCCCCGAAGGTCATTTCGGCAGTTCGCACGTCGGATCGGACGGTTTCGTCGTACACGTGTTTCGCGCTTTACTTCTCAGGCGTGTCAGGTGCGTCAGGATACCGTAGGGGCGGGCGAGGATTGCGAGTCACCCTTGGGAGATCCTTTTGTTGTACCCGGCGTCAGCGGCGAAGTATACTTCGTTTCATCTTCTGTTAAACGAAAACAATTTGTTTTTCAGTAGCGTAGCACTAGGGTGCCTTCATGTCCCGCAGTGAACATGACGGCACTCTATGTAGCACTAGCACTGCAAAGAGACGCGCAGTCGTCTCTTTGCAGATGATCCGGATAATCTCATTGTCGCTTCGCGAACTTGAACGCTTGACGATCAGGTAAGAATTCTCACGTCTGATGCCCTGAAAATGAATAAAATACTTCAAAAATGAAGTCGTAAGTAAATGAAGATCAGCCCGAACAATGCATTTTTATTGATCATGGCATTGACCGCTAGCCTGCAGGCAAATAACGACACAAATTACTGAAAGCACTCAAAAGAACGACACAAACCTTTTAGTTTCTGTGTCGTTCTTGGCCTGCGGTCTCAATGTTTATGACATAGTCAATTTATACAAGCTTGCTTCAGCACTTACATTCAGTGCAATTTAATTAACTTCTAAATGTTTGGCTTCGTAGGAGTGTTAAAGAGTTTAATTTGTGCCTGCCGCAGATAATCTCAGTGTAAACTCGCTGGGAAGCTTAAATCATGACCTAAGATTATTCTAAACTGCGTTTTAGTCTACTCACGGAAGCATAAATGAAGCTAATCCACCAAAATTATTTATCTGCAAAAACCTGCACAGGGTTCAACTTTTATTTTTTATTGCCGAATTTTGCGATTGACAGGAATTGAAAGGTATCCAACTTGCTCTGTTTGTCTTTTCCGTTGTCGCTCTCGTCAACTGCATAAGTTAAGCGATCATAGTTACCTACATAGTGTTTGCGTTTGATGTTCTGTCTTTTACTTTACATTGCGCAGACATTAGACAACATATAAGAAGTATCAGTAAACATTGGCAGTCGTTTGATTTGCTCATAATTATGTTCAACTGTAGCGTTAACTTACCTTTAAAGGGGCGATGCAACGATTTCGTTTCTTTTTTTTTTTTTTAACTTTCCGCAGATATTGCATAGAACGAATTCCTGACTTTAATGGCCTATGAAACACGCTTGCGTTTTTCACCGCACGCAATAGAAGGCGCAGAAAAAACTTTAAAGAAAAACGGGCAGGGTTCTCCCCCTCAACTCGCAGCCAAAATAAGCGGCCACGTGATCTGGAGCCGATTATATGCCACCAACGTTGATTAGTCACACGCTCGGGTTCGAAAAGCACAGGACAAGCGCTGAGTTCCAGCCATTGTTATCGTTCGGCTACTTTCGTCATTACAGCGATTCGACGTGGGCCACTACCCGAATGCTTGTCGCGCTATAGATTATAAGAGCCCAAATCAAGTGCTCACGCAATGCTCGGGTCGAATTTTAGAGCCGCATTTAAATATCGCCACTGGGGATATTGCGACCCCTCAGCTAAGTCATTAGTTTTTGCGAAGGAAAGATTAAAAAAAACAAAAAACGCTCGCTTTTGTTTTTGAAATTACACCGCAACAAAGGATTTTCATGGTCAGTGGCGTTGCGGTGAGTGTACCTGGGTCCCACTTGTGCCAGTACGCTCGCGTAAAGTGAAAAAAATCATTCCAAGAGAACATCGTTGCACGGCCCCTTTAACCGTGTCTATCAGACTTCATGAAAGGCGAATATATCGTCAATATGAGACGCAGAAAATTCTGGAAAGTGACTCATTTCTATACCAAATATTCTCCGCTATGATTTGCTTAACAGCTTCACTATCGACCGCATTCATATTTTTTTTATTTGAGAAAAATCACTGTGCGCTTACATTGTTCAAACAAATAGCCTCGTTTTATTTATAATATATCAACATGCCAACGCGTGGATTGGCAATTGACTCAATTACTTTTCCAATTCAGAGCTATTTGAACGTTGTCTTAAAGGAAGGCTGATGCTGTTTTGAATTTTATTAGAAACACATGATTCGACTTAATCTGACTCAAAGCATCACGAATATCGCTATAAGGCGGTTATTTCATGGCCTCATCACCTAGAAAGACACCTTTGAAGTTGCATTGAAATCACGTCCCTCCGCGGGCAGGGGGGAGTAAGAGTAATATGAGAAAAGAAAACATGACATCATGAAAGGTTCCTCGTTCGTGCTCCTCGACTGGCAGAGCCAGCGTCGTGCATCGTCGATACTGAGCTAAGTGGTGATTCATGCTTCTGAAAGATGACAGCTGAACGTACGAGGATACACGAAGAGAGAGAAACAGAGAAAAACAGGGCAAACGCACTGCTGGCCTAAAATTCATTTGCTAAAGATCTTCCACACCCATTAGTTCCATATCGCGGAACGAATGGGTGTGGAAGAAGAAGAGGTTTATCATCAGTCTTTAGTCTCTTAGTCTTTATTTATTTAACTCTGGAGAGCCGCGACACCGCGTAAAGGCAACATCCCGTACCATGAAGGCCCGCGGTGCCGCCTCTAATGAACATGATAATGCGATGAGTATATACATGCATGATGGCGACGACATCGATTGTTGGTATTGGGGAGCATGGCAGTCCGATTGGCAGAGGTCCAGAGTTCGTGGAGGCGGGTTGGGCGGGTCAAAAGATTCCAAAAATGATTGCGAGTCCAGCAGTTCGTAGCACCTTTCTACGAAAGATGCAGGCGCCTCAGCGAATCCGAGGAGCTTACGCGAAACGAAGACGAAACGAGGTAAGGATTTCCATATGATAGCTGAGCGACAGATGCAATTCAAATCGCGCCTGCTCTTTTTATGACAACACACGACGTTCGGTGTCAGCGAGTGGCAGCATATTTTTCAATTTCTTTCTCGTTTTGTGTTGTTTTAAGAAAAAAACATTATGGTGATATTTAGGTTCTCCAGAAAAAAACTACGCCAAAAAGTAGCATTAACTATTTTTATTAAAAGAAAACGTTTCAGCTTCTCCTTAAGGCGAACATTGGCTGTAGGAAAGAATCTAGAAAATTAAGTTTATACAAACCGATGTACCATATCGATTTTTCTGTTTCCCTATCCACTTTGGTAGTGTCTAAATCAAGAAGAGTTAGCCAAACGCTTTTCACGCACCAGTTCTAACCACGATGTGCCTCCTTCCTCAAACAGCGCCCACCATACAGGTTGAACTTTAATCCTGCTCTGTCCCGTGTTAGTGTTCTTGTTCATTGAAGTGCACCTTGAGTGTCTCAAAAGTTATAAGACGTTTCCTAACTTGCTCCCATAACGTACAATTTATAAAACTGTCACGTTTGCCCTTCTGCAGGGATAATTATCGTCACATAATTAATGTCATCAATTCTTTTTTTTTCCGGTAATTAATTTGTTGATTACAAATTTCTTCATTTTCAACGTTAGAAAGTTTGGAGAAACATTTCAGTACCATTAGCCCCGTTGACCTGTTCACTTTAAAGGCCGGCTCCCACATGCAGCGAAGCGCTGCTGTAGCCCTGCTCACGTGTCGTCAAGCACTTATCGTCTGCCGTGCCTGTACACACACGCAGCGGAGCGCTACAAGCGTAGCGCTGACCTCGCGCTCAGCGCGTGCTGACAGGAGCATTGACCAGCTTAGTATCGCACCGTCAAAACTGTTGCTCATGGCAGACGATAAGTAGCTGACGACACGTGAGCAGCGCTACATCAGCACTTCGCTGCATATGAGAACCGGCCTTTACGCAGCCCGACGTAAAAATGGTGTTACTGTTGCGCACACTTCAATTTCACTAGGCAATAAATCACGTATCCTCTCATCATCATCATCATCCTAGCTGCGGATAACGGTTCACGACGTTAGACCTTAAATCCAACGTTACTAGAATACTCAGTTGGGAACTCACTGTTGAAACCTGGACCACTGGCGTCCACCGAGATTAAGCAAAATACGATAACAGCACCACTCTTTATCACTTTTCTTTACAGTGGTCACCTTGAGCTTTCAGAAGGTATGTTTTGTTTAGTAAAAACAAACAGAAAAACATTTTTGTAGAAACTTTTATTGGACGTTAGTACAAAATAACAGGCGCGAGAGGTTTTCTAAAATCTTTACCAGGTTTTCCGGCACAATTAATATTCTTTTTATACGACCATGTCTCACCGGTGATTTCAGGTAGTACGTCCCGACCTGGGCGAGTCCTAATTTTGAAAATAATTCGCGGCGCGTCCGCTTGGGAGTGGTTGGCATCCCTAAAACTTCATCCAACCTATATGTTTCGGCGCCAAAATGGCCGATTAAAGTCAAAATAGAACAGTCACGGAGGACGCTATCGAATGTGATACTCCCGAACCAATACAAGCAGCCGCTCAGTTCCCCGAGTGGCCGCTGACAAAAAAATGGCGGTGTTGCGATCGCCATTAGCTCGGTTCTCCTGTACGGAACGGTGCCACATTTTCAGAGGAGGCTCTAGGGCAGTTTTCCAACTGAGTGGTTCTTGCAACGTTGCTCAAAGCCAACGTTATTAAACCACTCAGTTGGGAAACTGCCATAGAGACTGCCTTCATAAAGTGGCCCCGATCTGTTCTCCAGCACCGAGCTAATGACGAACACAACGCCACCATTTCACCCACAGCGGCCATTCGAGGAACCGCACGTCACTTCTATTTCAGCTTTGATCGGCCATTTAGGCGCCGAAAGAGATACAGTGGAAGAGGTGACAGGGGCGCCACCCCCGTCTCCCCAGCGGACGCGCCGCGTCTTGCTACCGAAGTTAAAATGCACCTAGGTCGGGACGCGCCACCTGAAATCACCGCTGAGGCATGGTTGTATAAAAACAATATTAATTGTGCCACAAAACCTTTCAAACTAAAGATTTTAAAACATCACGCGCCCTTCATTTTGTACTAATTTCTCATCAAGTTCATACAAAAAGAGTCTTTTCCGTTTGTTTTTACGCAAAAAAAAGGCTTTCTTAAAGCTCAAGGTGACCACAGTACAGACAAATGACAAAGAGTGGCGCTGTTGTCGCATTTAGCTCGGCCTCGGTGGACGCCATCGGCCCAGGTTTCGACGGCGAATTTCCCAACTGAGTGTTTTAGTAACGTTGCTCAAAGCGTAACGTTAGGCCTAAAGTTAGGTCAGCGCTTACCCTTGCCCCCCCTCTCTCGTCAAACAGCTGCGCATTACGGTTGACGAAGTTAGACCTCAAAGCGTAACAATTGGCCTAACGTTAGGCCTAACGTCAGGCCAGCGCATACCCGCTGCGCCGCCAGCAGTTCGGCTGGCAACGCATCACAGCCAATGGAAATTTAGGTCCTGTTTCGCTAAATGGAATTTAGGTGCTGTTTTTCACTGCTACAGACAACGATAACGCCGGCCACACTCAGATAACACCGGTTTGCTCCATGAAACAGCTAATGCTTTCGCATTAAATGAAAAGTTATACTAAATGGTAAGCGTGACGCGAAAACCGCATGTGGGACGAGCCATTCTGGGCAGACGAAAGTAGGTCGTTCTATGTTGATCAAGACGTTTGTTCATTAGAAATCGCGGACTAAGTGTACTATGATGAAACTGGCAGATGACGTTATAACGTTATCCCCCTTGAACATTGTGCGTCCGGAATGACGTGATTGTTGCATGTTGAGCGGTTCCATCTATTATGGTGGCGAATATAGGTGTGGAGTAGCGGCGAATATTCAAAGTTCTGATGAAGGAGAAAGTGAAACCATCCGAAATTCATCCAAAATTTTTAGAATATATTTTGAGATGGGGAACAAACAATTTCACGGAGAAAAGTGTACGAACAGTGTCAACGAAGTGGTAAAGGACGATAGCTGGTCACACAGAAACCGCAGGACACGTTAGCCCGACTGCAGTAATGCAGCACATTTTCTTATACGCCAAGGCAATTACGGATCTACCAAAACAATGACGGTGGTGCCAGCACATGTGTGAGCTACACAATTAAAAAAAATGACATGGTTTCGTGTTTGTCAGATATTGTATTTCCTCTGTAGGAATGAGGCCCAGGTGAACCTTGAACCATCCTAATACGTCCCACAATCGCGACTTCCCCTATTTATAATAGGGGAGGCACCGGAAAACCTCCGTAGCTTCTTCCTTTAACATAGAAGTTTTAGAAGAGCATGTGTAACAAAACATGTGAAACGGAGGTGTCAAAGAAGTGTAACGCAAATTCTCCGCAAACTTCCGTGGAGAAATGGAATTTGTATACAAATCGCTCCAGTCAGGTTTCCCATTAGGTGCAATGGGAAAAAGCTAACCATAGCTTTACCAGGGAAAATCTCTTCGATTCATTCGTGGTGCACAAAGTAGAACATGGTTTTTAACTCCAAAAAGTATGTTCAAATGACTGTAACGCGTAAAAGTATACCTTTGTCTTTCCCGTATTGTATAAACACCGAACCACTGCGGTCTCTAGAAACATTTTGATGTCTCGGTGTCTTATTTACTTCAGATCTAGACTGGTACTGGAACACCCACGCAAACTACATATACAAAAAAGCAATGCAGAGACTGGTTTTTGAAACGCAATCTTTGTCGCTGCACTCCTGAAACTAAGTTGACCGCCTATAAAACCATTCTCCGACCCATGTTAGAGTACGCAGCTGTTGTCTGGAAACACACCCCCCCCCCCCCCCCATCTAAGTCTGAATTCCGGACAAGAGCTCACCGTACAAAAGCTCACCGTACAAAAGCTCACCGGACAAAGGCTCACCGGACAAAAAGCTCACCCGTTTTTTCACAGACCCGGACAAAAGCTCACCAGGAGAAAATTTCATGTTGATGCGGACAACTTAGGTGCATACGTGCGACACTAAAATGCAACGATAAATTAAATCTGACAGGCACATGCTTTGTTGCTTAGGGTAGTAACAAGTTTATTTTTCGATTGGTTAGGAGCGAATGCAGTCCCCCACTAGCTCCAGCAGTCTTGGTAGATCTGGATGTACCTGTAATCCCTCAAAAACAGTTTTCACACGATTCTGCAGGCGCAGAGGGGTTTTTCGCACCAGTTTCTTTGGGGGTTCACCTCTGCGGGCTTGTGTGAATGCCGTGGCAACAAACGCCTGATTTTCCTGTGGGCATTCAATCAGCATCCAGACGCTTGGATGGGCGTGGCCGACAAACTTCTGGAACCCGGTATTCCATGCTTCACAGGTGCATGTCCGGCCTTTATCTTGAAGAGTGCCGTCGTACATATTCCATTGTTCCGGAGAAACTCCGGTCGTCGTCGGCACACAGTCAGGCAAAGAGAAGAATTCGCTCTGGGTGCCGCCGCAGAAGGAGCAGAAGCATAACGGAAGGGGCCGTTGACATACGTGAAATCAAAATAGTCCAGCAATTCGTCGATGTCACCGGTAGATTTTCCCTGATCTAGGTTAGTCCTTCGGGCACAAGCTGTGGTGGAAGGAACGCGAGCCTATCCAAAATTCCGCACAGCTTTCTAAATTGGTCATCTGTCGAAAAGGCCACACTCCAGTTCCTTGAAAATATTTTTAAAACTTCGCAACTCAATGGTTTGTATATTACTGTTTTGCTTCAGTTTCTTTTTCACAACACCCTGAGATAATTCTTGATTTCAAATACATTTACGACGCTCAATGACGGAATAAATTTAATTTTCCTAGTCATTCACTTCAAATATTAACCTGAACCCCAAGAAAACCCATGCATTAGTAATGAACAGACCTTGTGCCTAACCTTTATGTGCGCGTTTAGCGTGACATAAGCACAATGAAAAAGCGAGGTCGACAAAGGGAAACTTCGCTTCTTCGGTCACTCTTCGGGTTCAAAAACGTCGGTTCACAAAGTTTCTTGGGCGTGGTACAAGGATGCTCCGGCATACATTGAGTCAAGCAAGCGTGATCTTATCAGCTCCACTCAGTTTATGTAACCTAAATTTTGGTCCTTAATCGTTGCTTCTCTGCCTGTTTCTGTTGACATCTTTGCATAGGATGGGCTACCAGTTCTCCTAAAAATGGTGCAATGTCCATCGCGTCCGCACATCATCGCAGCCCGTGTTTCGCCCGAGGTAGCAAAACAAAAATGAGGTGAGCTTCTGTTCGGGTCTGTGAAAAAACGGGTGAGCTTTTGTCCGGTGAGCTTCTGTCCTTGTGAGCTTTTTTCCGGTTACCTAAATCTTTGATCGTATGCTTGAGGCAGTCCAAAAGAAAGCACTACGCTTTGTGTATAATCGGTATAGTTTCATGTCTTCAATTTCCGGCTTGCATGTTTTGTCTGGATTGTGCCATTTAGCAGCACGATGATACCTCGGCCACCTTAAATTTGTTTTAATCTGCTTCAAGGCAATTCGCATTCATGTTTGAAGCATTCCATTGCAATTAATGAAAGTAGGCCAATAGAAAACAAACACCATCTAACTTTTACATGAACCGGTCTTCAGCGCCTCTTTATTTAAAGCCTCCTTCCTTTCCAATATTTTAAATGAATGGAACAAGCTTCCCAATGGTGTTGTTAGTTCGGCGTTACTTGCTGCCTTTAATGATGCTCTATATAAGCACGTTGTCACGTAGCTAGTTCACTGTCCTGTTATTTTTCCGTAGTTACCTTGGTGTTCTGGACGGTTACACTAGTACGACTCCCTGCTCTGCCGTTCAAAGCGAATGCTTTGAACGGCAATTAGCGTAACGTAGCGTATAAATTAGCATATAAATAATACACCGATTCAATAAGTTCCCGGTAAATTTAAGGACAAACATGTGTCCACCTAATTTAGTGGACGGTGGCACCTAGCATCGGCGTCGTTACGGTGGTCACATAACTTCATCGGCACCACGGTGCTCACTTGACTTCATCTGCACCGCGATGCACACTTAACTTTATCGGCAAAAGAGTGGTCAACTAACGTTATCAGCATGACGTTGTCAGGTGGCACCAACCACGTGACCGACCACGTCAGGTGACGCCACAGACGCCCAAACATGGCAGTGTGCCGTCTGAGGACCATTTGACCCACTGTAGTACCAACCACATGTGGTACGTATTGTACGTATGAGGGCCACAATGAGACGTATCACGCATGGCAGGCACGACTGACTCAGGAGCGATATCCGTTTTTCCTCCGTTTTTTTTTGTTCTTCTTTTACTTTAAGAAAAGAACACGATTATAGGATTCTCCGACCTCGAAGGAACAAGGATGTCACCCTAAAACTCGAAAACGCACCAGTGCCGAGAAGAGAAGAAAACGATATCCCGACGAATAAAGCAGCTTCGCAGGCAGTTCAATAAGAGCTTTGTATTTTTTTATTAAGGTAAATATTCTCTTCCAGTGGAGCTTGGGCAATCTTATTCAATCACTGCTTTAATATAGTATTTTTCAGCTTTCCCTGATATTGATGAAACTGGCTAGGGGGTTAATTTTTGGTGTTCATTGAAATTTACCAAAAACACGGAATTCTAGTCATAAGAAGACACTCTGCCTAGCTCAAAACACGCAACACATTATGCGTCTTCAGACAGAACACCAATACTAAGATTTATATACATTTAATATACACGTGCTCGGAGGCTTTAGGTGGCTCTACATAATAGCTACAAAAGCTTTGTACAGGGCCGTGAGCCCAGCAGGGAAGACGCTTTTGACATCCTGGTTCGCTAAGACATCCACGGCTTCCGACGGCAGGGAATCCCAGAGAAACGTAGCTGGAACGCAACGTGAAGCGCAGTGTCCGATGGCGGGGAAACCCTGCGCTGTGCTGCATCACAGCCGGATGCCGGCTCGGTTTCCAGGGTTCAAGTTTCTTGAAACCAACTTTGATAACGAGAGGGTCATTCCATGCCGAAGGAGACGTGGCAATGTGTTCATGCTTGGGATTTGTACGAAAAATTTAATTTGGATAGAAAAGCCTCTAGATACCAGAACAAGTTCTTTTTTTTATTAATAAATTTTATGTTTTCTGATATTATGCTTTAAATTTCTAAATTTTGCATAAACCCCGTGTGGTTAAGAAAAACATTGCGAAAAAACGGTTTCGCCATTACAAAAATGATTTCAGACTTTCTGATGAAAATGTGGTGACTTCTTGTCGACTCTGGTTACTTCCTTTTGACTTTGACTTTCTGTTGACATTGTCAACAGGAAGTCAACAAACCTCTTGAAGACTTCGTGGTGGAAATTTCTGTTGACTTCCTGTGGACATATTTATCAGATAGGCTGCAGACTCTCTGCTGCCTGCATGTTGAAAAATATATGTTGACTTCTTGCAACCCAGTTCAACATAAAGTGTGCAGACTTTCTGGTGCTTCCATGTTATGTCTTCTTGTTGACTTCCTGCAGCCATATTTATCAGAAAGGCTGCAGACTCTCTGCTGCCTGCATGTTGAGGCGTTCGAAAGGCATGCCCTGCCGTTCTAACTTTGTAAGTGACTATAGTGACTTGAATGAATGAACCAATGCTTTCTTGTAAGAGATATCGTCCACGACCTTCAAAACACTGTTTTTCCTTTAATGGGCTCCCGAGGAGAAGATCAAATACTTAAAACCTAAATAAGTGTTGAGGTGGTCACCGGCCAAATGAATTCTTTCAATATGTAGGCTATATAAGGCTCTGGAGCAGTCAATGGGACTGTGTTTCAGGTATTCAGTCATTCTTCTCCCGGCTGCGAAAGCGGACGGACGCAGAATCATGTGCTCTGCAGGAGCGGTGATAACGGCCCCCGTCGGCCGCGGTGAATCGATTATCTCCGGAGACGAAGATTACAGGATGATTTTGCCCGCACTGCCATCAGGGGAATCGATGAAGAACGCTGTCGTGCTGCACGGCGACATCGCTTGTCGCCCGTACCGCATAGAGGACCCCAGGCAACCACTGGGCGAAGCAGGTGCCCTCGGGGAGGTGGCCAAGATAGGGTCATTTCAGATGTCCCACGTCTGGCTGCTAGACCTGAAGAGCTACGCGGCCAAGCAGAACCTTCTGGCGGGGCGGCTTGCAGGAAAGGGTCGGAAGTGTGTCGTGGTCGACCCGTACAGACAGGAGATCCGTATTAAGCTGCACTGGGTGTCGTTCGGCGTCACGAACGACACCATCCAGCGGGCCTTCTACTACTACGGGGAGGTGAAGGAAGTCGCGTACGAGAAGTGGAAAGTGTCAGGATTCGACGGCGTCGAGTCGACAACCCGCACCGTGCGTCTTGTTTTGCGGGAGGGCGTCAGCCTTGAGCGTCTGCCGCACCAGCTTCGGCTGGGCGGCGGCATGGTGCTCGTGGTTGTGCCTGGACGCGCCCCAGTGTGCCTCAGGTGCCGTAGGACAGGCCACATCTGACGCGAATGCCGGGCCCCTTGGTGCAGCGAGTGGCGTGCCGTCGGCCACGAGCGGGCCGACTGCGTCCGCACGTACGCTCGAGCAGCAGGACGAGGTGCGGGTGACGACAACACGGACCACCTCATGGGTGAAGAGGAGGCAGAGAAAGCGGCAGCACCCATGGAACCGAGGACCGAGCGGGCGAAGGATGGCGAGCCTGGCACCGTCCCTGAGGGGGTGAGCGCATCGCCTCCTGCGGGGCCGTCGACCGAGGCCCCCCCTTCGCCACTAGCGGACGAGGTCCAGTCGGCGACGTCTTCCGGAAACGACGAGGCAGGCAAGGCTCCGGCTTCTGACGCAGCCCCGCTTGGCCAGAGATGGACGTTGTGGAAGGCTCTGCAAAGCGCCCGTTCGTCGACGACACGGAGTCTTCTAGGGACCGACGGCTGCGCCAGCTGGAGCACAAGTGGAGGTTGGTGGAGGGCCGGAGAGGCAAGGACGGTCAGCTGCGGTCCTTGTCACCAAAGGGCCGGGTGAAACTGACTCAGTGAACTGCTGTGCGAATGCACCACCCTGTAAAACGACGACGAAGGTAAGCCCCGTATGCTCGGTCTGGTCCCGATAGCCCATGGTCTCTATTGAACGGCCTGTACGCCTGGCGACCCTCAACGTGCGGGGGCTCGCGGACCGCCGACGGCAGAGACAAGTATACCGCCTCGTCGTTGAACACGACCTCGACGTTGTAGCCTTACAGGAGACCAAGGTCGAGGGGGCGGATCAGACCGAGTGCATGGTGAGGCCTTTCAGGGCACGCTACGACGTGTGCGTTTGCCACGCTGTAGGGACGTCGGCAGGGTACGTCTTGCTTGTGCGGCGGAGTTTAGGGGCAGTGGTCCAGGCCGTTACGACCTGTGATGCGGGGCGGTTGATTGTCTGCGACCTTTCTTTTTTGTGCCTAGAGTGGCGCATAATTTGTGTTTATGCGCATAACAACGCTGAAGAGCGGAAAGTATTTTTCAAGTTTATTCGTTCTTATTTTGACACTGACCGTATGACAATATGCCTTGGGGATTTCAACTGTGTGTGTTCCGCGCGAGATAAATCCAGTGTAACGCCTTTCAGAGACGCGAGTAACAGCATTTTAAATGAAATTGTTAATGAGTATGGGTTGGAGGAGGTTGGGGAAGTCTTGGGGGATGCTTTGAACTGCCGCTTTACTCATTTTCAAGGATTTAGTCATGCCCGTTTGGATAGGTTGTATATTTCCTTATAGCTGATGCCTCTGTGCTCCAGCTACTGTGTAACGCCGGTTTTATTTAGTGATCATTGTCTGGTTTCTGTCATTCTTGGCAAAGCCAAGGGAAAGGGAAGGAAGTTTTCTTGGGAGCTGTGGAAGTTAAATAGTAAACTTTTGGACGATAATGCTTTTGTAAAGGCTGTCAAAGACAGCATCGAAAAGTTAATGAAACAAGACGAAAATATGTATGCTGCAAAATGGGATACTTT
Source organism: Ixodes persulcatus (assembly GCA_013358835.2). NCBI lineage: Eukaryota > Metazoa > Arthropoda > Arachnida > Ixodida > Ixodidae > Ixodes > Ixodes persulcatus. The sequence goes on along the minus strand of JABSTQ010009546.1, from coordinate 44,562 downwards.
CAAACAAGAAGTTAAAATGATAGCAATGGAGCGAGGAAGCGCTATTCAGAATAGTGCAAGGTAGCGGGAGGAACTTCTGCGCAGCACACTTCAGATTTTGATTGGTGAGGAAAGCCGTACGCCTTGCGTATTCAAAGATGATATCTGCACCGTCAAAGCCCAGCTTGAAATCTTAGATAAAGAACGATATCATGGTGCACTAGTACGGGCGTGAGCAGGGAAAATGTTGCTGGGCGAAGCGCCAACAAAGAGAGCACTCGGGATGGAAAAGAAATATGCTTCCCGCAATGAGATAGCAGAAATTGAGAGTAGTGGGGTGCTGACGAGTGAACTCGCGGCAATAGAACGCGCTTTTTGTGATTTTTATAAAAACTTGTTTTCTTATCGTCCTGTAGACTTAGATAATTTCAAAAAAGAATTCTTGTGCTTTTTACCGCGTTTGGATGACGATTTAGTGTCAAGGTTAAAATAATCAATTACTGTGGGTGAGATTGAAAGGACAATAGACGAATTAAATGCGGGGAAATCGCCTGGCCCAGATGGCCTCAGTGCGTCCTTCTACAAGGTGTTTAAACGTGAGATAAGCCCTTTGATAAGTGAGGTATTTAATGAAGCGTACGACCAAAAAATGCTGCCACCCTCGTTTTCTCGCTCTCACACGGTTCTTATCCCGAAAACAGACGATAGAATTAAATTGAGACAAGTATCGGCCTATCGCCCCATTTGTCTAACAAATGTCGATTACAAAATTTTAATGAAAATTCTGGCCAGGCGATTACAGTCAGTTATCCAGGATGTGGTTGGACCCCACCAGACGTGTGGAATAAAAGGGCGGTCAATTCTGTCAAATATAGCGGTAGTTCGGTAAACTGGCAGAAATGTCTTGGCCTCTGGCATGGGGAATGGGACTCAACGCCCAGTGCATTTGAAAACATTAAGTGGGTAACAACGCCTCCAAAATACCTAGGTGTACCTTTAGAAAATTATCGGGATAGTGAGCTTTACTGGAGAAGTCAGGCTGTAGAGCTGCGCGATAAAGCCGAGAGATGGAAGGGCAGGAATTTGTCAATGTTTGCACGTGCCACGGTGTGCAATTTGTTTTTTGTCAGCAAATTGTGGTATGTACTTCAAGTGTTACACTGCTCGCGCGTCAACGTACAAAAAATACATAGAGTTTTTGCCGTTTTCATTTGGGGATCGACCTTGGAGCGGACTAGCCGAACGAATCTTTTTCGGCGTGTCCGATCCGGGGGCTTGTCATTAGCGCACTTATTTCTGAGGCAAGTCGTAAACCGATTTATTTTTGTTCGTGATGTGAAGGATGGTTTCCTTCGTACTATGTGTCAGCTGCACTTAGGCAAAGCTTTGCCACATTTTGTTGTTTCTTCTGCGTGTCCCCCCGCCGGAGGAATCCGTGGTTACTGGCGAGAGGTTGCTCAAGCAACACAGTTTTTGAGCACTCGTTTTTCTATGGAGTATTTAAGTGAAGTGCCGCGGAAAAGACTGTATAGGGATCTTGTTGATGTTGCTCTCCCTGTTCCCCTATACCGATCACTGTATTGTGCGGGACCAGGTCAAAGCGTGCTTCAGCGTGTGAAGAGAATGGCAGTGCCTTCGTGTGTGAAATCTTTTTTCTTTAAACTGCATACCGGAGTGCTGCCGGTTAAGACATGGTTAGAGGAGAAGGGTTTGTTTGTTGCATGGGGGGTAAATTGTCTTTTGTGCAAGAAACCGGAGACGGTAGAGCACGTGTTTCTAGAGTGCTGGGACGGTGTTTTCTTTTGGGACATTCTCCAACGTACGTTGAAGAAGGATTTACCTTTAGACCCACATGGCATTCGGTACCTAGCCGTTGAAAACGACGGTAGCGTACCGTTCGATCTCATTTTTATTGTGGGGCTTCATAGCATTTGGAAGTCACGCATGGCTGTGCGCCATGAAGAAATTGACGCAAAACAGGCTCACGGGTACTTTTGTGAAATGATGCTGCAAATTGTAGAGGTGTGGAAGTCTCAAAGTTGTGTACCTGACTGGCTACCCGTGCTGGAAAGTGTGACGCATTTGAGTTCATTTTAACCGTGCCATGTTGGCCGCTTTAGGGCCAACATAGCTTTTATCATTTTACAGTGCTTTCTTCTGTTTTTGTCGAAATCCGGCAATAAAGAAAAAAAAATTCAGGTATTCAGTGCTTCATGGTGTTTGTGTTTGTGTTCGTTTCTAATGCGTAGTTCTCGGATGTATGTAGTTGTAGTGCCTTCAAATAACACAGCGACACCATTTTCTAACAAAACTAAAAAAAGAAAATCGCGTTTTTGTTTTTCTTTTAATGGAATTTTGCTGCAGCCAATTTGGAGGAGGCTCTGGCGACACAGAGACTACAAATGGTCTGGTGCCAATGAATCGCTTTGGAGTCACATGGTTGTCTTATGCTAGAGGTTCAGCTTTTCAGTGGTGTGTCAACAAAAAGTTGACACCTAGGCGCCAAGAAGTCTACTGCCTTTCTAATGAACTTTGGGCCAAACGGCTCCTGGAAGTCAAGTCAAAGCTAATACAATCTGCAGAAAGTATGATGGAAAGCTGTTGACATTTAATACCTGTGTTGACTTTTTCAGCAGACATTCCACAAAAAGAATTACACTTTTTTTGTAAGGGCGTGCCTCACAACTGTAGGTGGGCACCTAATGCTGAATAGCATGGCATACCTTACATTAAATAGATGCATTGAAAGACGGGTAGTACAGTTGTCTGTGTGGCCGTCACAAAACGCATATGCATGCCTAATGAGGCAACCCCGCCTCCTCTCCCGCCCCCTTCGCTGGTCCCATAACTCCGCTAGCCCGCAGAATGCGAATGTTTAGCAGAGAAAAGAAAAAAACAGGTGATCGGGACAACCCAAACAGCAAAAAAGCACATCAGAAACAAAAACGCAGCATAAAAACGAGGAACTAAGCGTGCCAAAATGCGCTTTGGGCAATAAATAAATAAATAAATGTCGACAAGCCTCACAACCCTATAAGCATTGCGAAAAAAGAAAAACCTCTTATGAATAGAAGAACGAACAAAAGCCAGGAAATCAAATTGGCGGCCTTCGGATATTCATTAGTATAGATAGTCTTTTCGAACCATTCGCGATTGTATTATTTTGGAAGGCAAGTTTATTTAAGTTATATTATCATATAGTCTTAGCATACATCAAACCATAAACGTGGAAGACCTGCAGCGGTTATCTAATTACCGTCATCGATTTGCGCTGGATGAAACATTGAAATAAGAAACAAAGGGCTATTGATTATGTATATTTCAATAGACAACCAAGACACATGTCACTGTCATATGTTGTAGTTTGTGCCTCGCTTATCTTAAGCGTTAACCCTTGGTTTTGTCCCTCGACGTTCTTGTAGGTATTTAAAGTGCGTAACACACATTCTATCGCACTATGTCTTTAAAAGTATACGTAGCAGCCTGTCCTGCACTCAGCTGGATATTCATTTGTTTCTTCTTCAGTCACGCCGTAAAGGAAGTTCAACAACACGTGCTTCTCGTCTCTGACTCCATCAAACGACGATTGTTGTCTGGCGTTCTATGAAGCGTACCAGATTCCTTTTCAGTTGTTGCGGTGCAATAAATCAGCGGATGCAACGGCGTCCGTCGGCGACGCACGGGGGCAGAGCGAGGGAATCCCGCTCGTCCGGCAACGCTCGTCAAGCCGCCAACAAGGAAGCAAGCTGTCTAATCGCTTTTCCTCCGGCTGCACTTTTCGACACCGGAGACGCGACCGGTGTTTCTCCCGATGGCAAGACGGGGGATCGCACCCTCTCGTCGGACATTATATAAGCTCTCTGGAGAAGTAAATGCAGAACAGCTCCTCTCCAGCACTGAGTCAGTGTGCAGGTTAAAAGTATACAGTAAAGTCTAAACAACAACGATGTCACGAGCCACATTCTGCCTTCTTGCCCTTTTCGCCGGTGAGTGCGTCATGTGCATATACGTTTAATGAACTAAAAGACTCTGTAAACTGTTGAAAATTTTTTATCGTAATTCATTTTATTTTTTTTTTTGCGGAGTATATGTCGTAAAGTTCAATTTTTGTTTGGTTCAAATGCCGCGGAAGCAAACAGAGTGAGTGTTTTTAAACCGATGTGTTAGAGAACACTTACAGAGCTCAGTAGCATAATGTCAAGTGTTATGTGCAGGATATTTACGTTAGCCAATGATAATAATTTTCTTGTTTCTCGTTTTCAATTAGTTAGTGTGTCTTGTTGATAAACAAACTGACATAGCAACAGTAAAATTATGTAACATTTCCTGATCTCGTCACCTCCATTCGTGACATTTCTTAACGTCACGAACGAAGGTGACAATATTCATTTCACCAAGTGAGTACAGATATGCCCTGGGTGCGTATGTACGTCTCTATGGCGTCCCTCGTGTATGTTGCTTGATATTATTATGTATACACTAGTTATTCATATCCGAGGTAGTCTTCAAAACTGAAACTATGAGCAATTAACAAAGAGTGCCCGCGTTCCTTCATTAACCTCTGGAAAGTGCAGCTCCAACTTTGGGAAAAATTGGTCCGATAGCAGTACTTTTGCATCTATAGTATCAAAGATTGAAGTTCTAAAGTAGAAAAGTTTCAATTGTTTTATAAAGCTCTAGATAACTACATGTTTATTTGCGCTGTGATGACGTCTGGTACCTACATAATGCGTATATTTTGATAGATACGTTCAATAGACATTAGTGACTCTTTGACGTTATCACGGATTGGGTAGTCCATCATTCAGAAAATTTATTATATACGCCACTGGTTACGTCTACACAGTATCCTCTATGTACGGTGTACCCCCCCCCTCCCCCCAAAGCAAACTTCAGGACTGGATAGAAGTGCCGAAGGACAGTGACAAAGTGAAGGAGGTAGCAACAACACTGAGCGAAACACGGAACACGGAGGGGATGTTTGTTTACTGCAAAAATAAACGACACGTCGGCGAAGGCTCATTATCCGCTAAGTGTAGCACTAAAGCTTCAGACGAGACGTTAAAGTTTCAGAACTAAACGTTATCTTATTCAAACGGTATACACGATTTTTCGAAAAATATCAATGGTACAATGGGGCCCATTCTTGGAGCCCATTCAGCTCAATGCATTCGAGGGATCCATCGGCTGCCATTTGCCCATTGAAACTTTAAGAAAATCACATAACTTTTTAACAAGATAACGGCTTTTCTGAAACGTTGGCATTTAGTTCGAGCTGCTAGCGCTACATTTGGGTGCAAAATGAGCGATTGGCAAGGCGTAATTAATTTTTTCTGGTGAAAACAATAACAACCTGTCAATAAATTGCGGGTCTTCCTGTACTTCTAACGCGGGATACGAGGGGGGATTCATATCTAAAAGGAATATATTTCTGGAAGGCGGCCCATGGCCTCCGAGATCCCGAAGCGCGCGCGCGAAGGCTTCTCCGGCCGTCTCATTCGTCTCGCTCCCCAGCAGATGTGCGTAATTCCGCTAACTCCGTCGCTCGCCGCGAGGAGGCGCTTTCTGCCCAGTCATAACAGACGGGCGAGCCGTCAGCGTGGCAGGTAGAGAGAGATCTGCACTGGTACGGACCGTACGGGCCAGACCGCGGGCCACGGGCCGGCCCGGTTCCCGGGCCGGGCTCGGGTTTCACGTGTACATTCATGAAGGGCCCGGGCCGGGTACGGGCCTTGCATTCAAGTCTTCATGGGGGGCCAAAGCGGGCCAAACCGGCCATATTTTTGTTTTTTAGAGGCATGCTCTTCCGAAGAGCGTTCGGGTGTTTGGAGAGAAACCACAGTTTGGGGGGGGGGGGGGGGGGGGGGGAGATAAACAGATGCTGAAGCATGTGTGTGAGGGCATATGTTTTTGCATGGTTCGGTGTGTGCAGCGAATGCTCTTCCAGAGGACTAGCGGCGCGGCGCTCCTTTTCGTACCCGGCGGCCCCGCCGCCATCATACAATTGCTTCTCACCACAAACCCGCACATACACGCGCCTACACAATGCGTACCCTCGCCGGCGTAAACCATCTGTACGCACGAGTGCTTGCATCCCCAATAGGGGTGAAGAGGTTCCCCTGAGGGGTACTTTTCCTTAACAACTTCTCGCAGACCACCGCGAAAGACGACGACATTGCGTTTTTTTTTTCTTTTTTTTTTTACGGTTGTGCGCAGCGAGAGTGGCTAATTTAGAACTTTGCCCGTCTTTTGTACAAACCCGTCGCGATGTGTACCTTCCTTTCCAAGTTCCAACTGAGACACGTGGTATTGTTTACTTCTGCATGACATTTTTGTTTTTCCGTTCTTTCCGCGCATGTTTGGTCGCAGAAAAGGAAGATCGGGTGATTTTTCTTAACCAGCTGCCTAGGCCTGCAGATTGGTCCAACTAATAATAGCAGCAAAAAACAAAATGCTTACAGTATTTACTGTCGGGTGTCGCAATCAACTTATGTGTAGCAGTTGCAAGCGAGCTGGCCCGTGACTTCGGGCCGGGCCGGGCCGGCTGTTGGAAATGGATAGCGGGCCGCGGGCAAGTCCGGACCTAATAGAAAATGGGCCGGGCTGGGGCGGGCTTCGACATATCGGCCCGTGCAGACTTTTAGTCGCAGGCGTCGCGGGTGGGTGGTGTCAGTCGCGTCGTCGTGCTCCGGGCTCCCCGGACGCCCCACCTTTTCAATCAGTAACTACAATTATCACGAAGTTAATAAAAAGAAAAATGGAGAAATCATTGCGAGGTGGTTGTACCTCACCGCCATAGGTTTTTTCCCCAAAGCCGGGGTCACGCTGCTTGTACATCATACAGAAGACAGTCTGCAAAGTTCAAACAGACCCAAACTCGAGTCACCACGAGATCTGAGCTTCGAATGCCGCAAGACAACGAGTTCAAGGAGACACTTGACACGCGGCATTTGAACCACGGATATCGTGGAGACTGATATCTGCAGACTGTTTTGTGTATAATGTATAAGCAGTGTGACCAAGGTGCTTCTAGTAGAATCAAACACCACAATACGACCCGCAAAAATTACGTAATGAATATTGTGAGGCTCAAAAAGCTACGCCAAACAACGTGCGAAGGTAAAAAAGAAAAATATTGCAGCGTGATTATTTTTATTTAGGGAAATACGAATTATTTTTTGATGTACGGAGCTAATTGTTTTATACGTGCTACAGATTGCAATCAAATATGTTAAAAGGCGCGCTTGCAGCGCTAGCCGCAACATGTCCAGATGAATATCTCAAATTAAATAATTAAATAAGCATCACAAATTTTCTATCTACATCCCCAGAGCATCTGTTCACCGTTTTACCACAATACACAAAAATGTGTAAGTATAAGTTGCAATAACTCGACGTAACAAGACTTTTTCTTGAACTCTTCAGCCTCGCGCCATGCTATCGATGACTGGGTTGGGAGCGCCACCCCGCGGAGACACGCCGCCTCCTTCTCTTTTTTCGATTACGCCCTCTCCGCACGAATGGGACGGCCGGAGAAGCGTTCGCGCGCGCGCTTCGGGATCTCGGAGGCCATGGGCGGCCATTTGTAGTACAAGCTTCCGCCGCTAGCAGCGCTTAGCGGCACCCCTTATGAGTCAGTATGTGTCCTGACGTTCTCTGCTAAATTTCTAGCGGCATGTTGTAAATTATTTTCCCCTTGGGCTTCCAAATCACTCCTCGTTTTTTGCACTGTCTGATATGAAGGACCTTCCACATCCACAGCACGTCTGTCTTTCTAGAATGCTCTCATCCCCCCCTCCTCCGCGCCCTTTTCCCACAAAACTCGGAGTAAACAATGCCCGAATTTTCTGGATGTTTTTATTAAAAGAGGAGGTTGAGGGTCGCCCTGAACGAGGTTTGAAGCGGGAAAACGCCTCGTAGACCTGCGATTTCTTCAAAGTAGCTTTTTTTTTTTTTTTTTTTTTTTTTAAGCTCTTTGAAGCGTTACAAGAGTTTTCGCTGCCGTTTCCCCTAAAAAAAAAAAAAAATTCACGGCCGCTCGCTATTTTATTATATCAGACATTGCAAACAATGAGCAATTATTTCGAAGCGATTGTGGAAAAAATCACAGCATGCAGCTAGAACTTTAGCAGAAGACGCCGGTCGGCATACTGACTCGGAAGCGGATGGAGAGAATATAAGTAAGCAGGCGAACTGGTCTCTGATTTTTTAAAATAATGTGCCGGAAGCGCTTCCAGCGGGGGATTAAGCTGGTACTACGAACGGCCTAGCCTCCAGAAATTTATTTAGGTTACTTTTGTGTCCCTCCTCGTATAGCACGCCGATCCTTGACAGGAACTTTGAAATCGGGAAGAGCGTGCGCACTCTAGGTAATCATTCACGCATACAAATGACTGAACTACTTAGTGACTGGATCGTCCCTTTTAGTAGCAAGAGGAATGTCGCTTCCTATTTTATCAAAATCGTAAAATTAAGGACACGACCGAAAAGTAAAGTCGTTTCGAAACACGAAGTTTAACAATAATTCGACGTTCCCCTTGGCCGTGTTACTTATAGCAACTAAACTGCGTTATCTTATATTTCCCAAGCATCACAATTCTAATTTTTCGATTTCAAAACCCCCGGCCATTTTTATGTTTTAGGGATTAAACTCAGCATAGAGGATTTAAAAGCGGTTGTCACCGGCTCCACCAAAAATCGAACTCGTGTGATTCCGTAAAATTATATTTACGCTAAATTGTTTAGAGGTATGTGTATACAGCTTCAATGTAACTTTCACTGCAATGTAACTGTGTCTGCTCTCTCTAGGATAGGTGTTCTTAGCATTCAGTCCGAGCTAGCGAACACGGTATTGTGCATCGTATAGGCGAAGGAGAAAGCAATTAGACCACTGGTAACCTTTTTCTGTAGCACGAGCCTTTGCCTGGTCGATAAACGGCAGCTGTTTCACAAAACAAAATATATGGACAATATTTTGTATCGTAAAAGTTTTGAACTGAGAACAAACCACAAATGTCGACTTGTTTTTTTTGTTTTTTGTTTCCCACTGCGGTGTTGTAAGTCTATACTATAAATTATATCCAATTCAGGTTGACCGCATCTGTGGTTACTGACAGTGTAAAGACGATTTGGCATACTTGACAATGGTTTTCACCATCAATCGGGTGCTCTTATTTATATAAGTAAGCAAGTTTCTTTGTAAATTACCAGGGGATTATTCGAATCAGAAACGCCTCCGCTGTTCGATCCTTTTTTTTGCTTTACTGAAGTTTGGCGTGGTATATAAACGTGCTGAATTTGTGTGGTGTCTTCAATAACCCTGAATTTTGTCTTTCCAGTTGTTGCTGTCGTCAGCTGCGTAAGTATAGCGACTATACCTCACGTACCCATTTTATTGTTTTATGTAGCGTCTTCTGGTTTACATAACGAAGTAGTAATTATAATGCTACCCCAAGGATTCATTCACTAGCTGTTGCTTGATTTTGCAAAACACGCTTAGGCAAGCATAATGTTAATTCCAAGGCTTTCTACATTTACGCTAAATTTATTCTTGTCAAATTAAGAAAAAACAATTGATGGCAACAATGCTCCAGCCTATTTTGATCATTTCTAACAAAATAATTGTCCAAAAATGCGTTATGTTGTCAACATGTTACGTGGTCAGGTGGTGACAAAACACTACATCTTGTAACCATTAGTGTGTCGAAAGTTCGCTAAAGTTGCCGGGCCATACCAACTTCGCCAACCTCACTAAGTTTTGCGGTTCTCGACCTGCGTCATTATTTCGTGTTGCTTTTTTATGTCTGTATCTTCCTTCGTAGCCTGATTTATAACGTTTAACATATAGAAATGCAATACCATTTTAAAGAAAAACTATAAGAAATATAGTAGTAACTCCTTCAAGGCTTCCTGTAATTGAAAGCAGTCCACATTCTGTATAATAAAATCAGTGCCAACATTCTGAGAACAAAATGTGACAAAAATAATGATTTGCTTTACAAGATAAAAAAATCAATACTATCAAGTAATATATCGGTGTCAAAAAATATATGCAGTATATTGTGAAGAACTTCGAGGTCTTTGTAACATCTCATCGTTAGAGTGGCAGCCGAATCTACTCAGACTTAATGCTCTAGACCTAATAGTAGCGGAAGAGAACGAAAATGAACGGTGTGACTTGCATCATTCATTATTTCTTATCGTTTTAAAGCAGAATGCATTAATTGCCTGGTTTTCAAGTCTAGAGGGTCGCGAAAAGTTGTTATGGAAAATGTACAACGCAGGCGTACGACGATCGTGTAGTTGTTGCCACTATGGATCATAGAGTCATGTGGCTGGCGTCACAATGAGTTACTTGGTTACGTGACGTCAGGACACGTGACATCACAGCACGATACTGTGACATCAAGTGACATCGCCATGTCACGTGACGTTGTCAGTGAGTTGGTGTAAAGTTAATGCGTCACGCTGGGTATGGCATGCGACCTCCTTCAGCTAAAGGTGACGGGAAATATATTATAGCCCCTCATAACTGCCGCTTATTCCGCATTCTGCGTTATTTTGACTTTGTACCTAATATCAAGTGTTAATCTTTATTGCTTGGTTCTCTGAAAATGTGTTTTATGCCTGCCAACCCCACAGTTATGACAATTTTCGCACCTCCTTTCTCAAGCAGCGGCGCCCGTACAAGTTCAACTTTAATCCGGGTCCGTCTCGTGTAAGTGGTCTTACTCTCCTGAAGCGCACCTTTGATTGCTACCCCGTGGTTAGGAATTTAACATTATTTTAGAAAGTGCAATTTTGTTTAAGGCAACAGCCCCCCACACACACATGTTTGTGTTAGTGGCACAGTTTGCTTGCTGTCATTTTTAGTCACTGTGAGTCGTTCTTGGCTTCTGTAAATAGGCGACTCTATTACATAAAATTTCCTAATTTGCGATATTCAGTCCCTTCCTCGGAACAGCAAATGTTGCCTCATGAACTTCTTTTGACACACCGAAAATTAACCAACATGATTGAGAACTGTCTTTCAATCGGTGTAAGCGTGTAAGCGTATTTTGTATCGATCGTTTCTGCGCGAAATAATTGTTATTCCACCTCGTGCTCGTTTTGAAAACTGAACTTCATATTTCACGACTTGATTTCATAAGTTCACAATGTTTGATACTTTCGCTGCAGCACCGCATCACGCCCTACATCTCGGCCACGGGCAACAACCGCCGCAACTTCAACGCCAACGCAGGCGTCCGCGCCGAGTACGACGTGGCTCGCTTCCAGAACGGCGCCAAGGTGGTCGGAGTCGCCGAGGCATCGCAGGACTTCGGACGCGTCCAGGGACACAAGTACCACGGGAAGCCGGAGACAGGCGTCGGCCTCAGTGTAGAGGTCCCCATAGGGAAATGAGAAGCCCCACCGAAACACCGCCTCAGCGCGGTCAGTTCTATGAAATTAGAGTTTGCAGCAGTCTTACGTAAACTTTAAAGCTTAAATTCACTTTGACAGCAGAGAGGGAAGGGGGCCCAGAGGATAGTCATCGAGTTCTAGTCCAAAGAGATGATTTTTTGCTACGGAAATATTGGATTCAATGGTACCCATGGCGACAATGGGTAATATATGGAGAGAACAAAACGTCCCGTGGCATTTCAGTTTATATTTCTCTGGCGTCAAGTAGAATTGAGACGTCCCGCGCGTTTTACCGTGCCATATGTTGTCTGACACACCCGGTTTCAAAGAATAGCTGTCATAAGTGTCTGTATGGAAAGTATCTTCAAGTAAAAGTGCTTTAAAATATGTATATTTTATCTAAGTTTTATATAAAAGAAGTTCGAAGTATCTTACTGGTGTGTGTCTTCCAAGTACAGCTGTAGTGTTTCTGCAGAAATACATCGACGTAAAGTTTCGTTTTGTAAATATGTTACTTAACTATTTATTTGCTGTTTTGAAATCTAATCTAAGCCTTATCAAATAAACATTGTTGATTACCTCCTTTTGTGTTTCTATTGTGTGGGATTTTGCTAGCTACCAACACAGGTACCGATAGAGTAACCAAAGGGTTTTCTCAACAACGGCGGCGATCTCAAAGGAGACGTCAAACCTAGTAGCGCGGTCCCCACATCTCCGCGGCAGTGTAGACGACGTTTAGGGCTACATTACCGCGCGTCGGTTCGATTAATTACCTCCGTCGGTGACAATGATCGTCTACTTTGTCTCTCTCACTCTCTCGAATGTAGTGGAAGAGAAGACACACGTACCACAGTAAGGACAGAGTCCACAAGCAATTATTAGGACACTCTTAAATTGAACTACAATGTCCCCATCCAAAATGCCCCCCGCGCCGGCAAGGTAAGAAAAGGTCCTTACCTGCCAGAGGCGGGGTTCCGGAGAGCCAAGACCGGGGAAGCATCGGAGAAGTCGCCGACACACGTCCTGTTTCTTTCGCGGTCACCGGACGGATCTCTTTCCCGAAAGCGGGAAAACAAGAGGCGGAAGCCTCCTCGCCTGTCACCAGTGATTCGCATCCGAGTGGGGAGACGGAAAGAAATCCCCCCGGGAAAGAGCGAGAGGAGAGCCCCCCAAGCCATGCGGCCCTCCGCCTCACGAACAGGTCGGAGTTGACGGCGAAGGCGGCCCAGCGTTCGGACCCGCGGCCGTTATCACAGGCATCGGGGAAGGGAGATCACAAGAATCCCCACAATTGTTGGCTTTGTAAAAGTAACTTGCTAATGTCGTTTATTTTGAAGTTTGAATGGTCATCTTCATAAATGTTTTCAAAGGAATGTTTATTCACGACTTAATCAATTCACGTGTAATGTAATTCTGCTTGAAATTCGACCATTCGTTTTCTGCCGTATGGGGAATGGGGAGGTTAAAATTTACGGTGCGCATATGGTTGTGTTTTATGTGAAGCTGGGCATACAGCTTTCGAATCCGTGGCATGAGTAACAGACAGAGTTATATTTTTCTATCAAAATTAATCATAATTATATAAGAAAAGATTGCACTTTCAGGAAAGTCAGGGCAACAGGTGTAGATACGAATTTGCTGGGGTTGCTCCACATAGATGCCCGTACGTTGATCAGCCCATTTGATTTTTCGAAGCAGCTTAATATCTCATATATATATATAATATTTTTTAAACTATTTTGTTATATTTTAATAGATTGTACAATGCACGTTACAAAGCTAGTTGGAAAACGGCCTAGCTTAAACCTGCAGGCAGGAGAGAAAAAAAAACAACTTAACAAAGAATTGTCTAAAATGCAGTTCGGTACTTCACCAGTGAATGAAAATAAATTGACATTCATACCAAAGTGACTTTGGAAGCGAGAGGCACGCCCTTGCCAATCATTTTGAAAAATCCCAGCAAAATTTGTTAAACCCCTCTAATGTTTAACATAGCACGGAAAGAAGTCTTGTTGGGTTCTTGCAAAGAAAAAAAAATGGCAAAATATTGCAGGTGCTTTAGTGTTTCTTTTTAACGCGGAATGTGTTGATGGGCCCTATTTCCTGCTAAAATCGTCACGTTGGAGCGTGACCGTAATGAGTAACACACCGTCCAAGTAGACAAAGAGCATTGATACCCCATAACGGGTAATGCATAAGAATCCTAAGCATAGAGAAGGTACACTTAGTCATACTAATTCATACAAAATCAAAACTAAGCACAAGCAATCGCAAACAGTGACTTTTACACAAGAGGAAGGTTAGAATTTACCCGGACATGGGATTGCTTTTCGACACCTGGAAGAGATGAAAGAGGGCACAAGCGGCTCGACAACCCTTCATTCCAGAACTTATTGGGTATTTCATATAAGTTTCATATGTCGCATAGAAGTTTCAACTAGGCTAGGTGGCGCTAGGTAACGCCAAATTCAGGGACAGATCCAAGGGGGTGGGGGGGGGGGGGCGACGAAGGCGGCCACCCCCGCCCCCCTCCTCCTTCTCGAGGGCAATTTGACATGGGTGGACCCCCCGGTGCACAAGAAAGAATGGGAGAATAGTATCCTTACAAATTTTACCACCCCCCCCCCTCCCCCAAACGGAGTTCTGTATCCGCCCCTGGCCAAATTCATATGCTACAAAAAATATTTTTATTTGTTCACGCCACTATAGCACCTCGGGGTCTTCGGGCACCTTTATTTTTAACACAGTAACATTTCGCATACCACTAGCACCAGCTCAACATAAGCATTGCGTGCATACACATACACGGCACAACAAACATGAATACAACAGCACACCTAATAACCACTCCTGAGCTCTGCGTTTCCGCCTGTTATACTGGTCGTCTTGAGGTTACGGATTTTCTCGGTGACCACCTAAGCAGTAAATAATACTCCCAGCATGTTTATTTGTTTTCAGTAATGTCATACCTCTGAAAGTATTTTGAACGGCAAAGGGGATAAACCTCTTAGTAAAAAGTAACCGCCGATGCCGTAATTATTTGAAAGCCAATAAAACAAGCCGCTTCACTGCTGTTCCAAGTCACGTGTTTGCTTCCCCGCATGGCACGTCGTATGGTGAAAAACATCATATGAACTTATTGTTTATATGTTCATTGGACATGTTTTCATACCAGAACTTAAATAAGCCTATCAGTGTTGCTATAGTAGCAATATGGCGTCATTCTGAAGTAATATTTTTGTACTTTGTAATTGTTGTACCCCTAACGCAATATATTATATATATATATATATATATATATATAATATATATATATATATATATATATATTGTTTCAACTCGCGTGTCCAACGACAAAACGCAGGAAGTGTATTATATCCTCTATGCACATGCAGCAATTTACGAACCATTTTCAAAGCTTGTTTTTTTGTTGCACATTTTGAAGAACTTTGGGATGCCAATTGCTGGGTATGTTTGGTCAGAAGGGATTGAAAGGGGACAGCTTAATTTTCGCTCTTATTTCTTCGTACTTCAATGAGCATTCATTAACTCTCACCCGTTATTAAAGCCTACTGCGACGAAGCTCTGTTGTGTTGTTTGTCCTTTCTTTCTTTTTAAAAATTATGTTTTTTACCTAGAGAACGCATGTGTTTGGTTTTTCTTTTAAAATAAGGCAATTTTACATTTTTTCTACCTTATTATTTGGGTATCAATATAAGCAAATCCCTTTATTTAAAAGTGTACCCAAATGAACATACATAGTTTTATTGAGAAAAAAATACATCCAGGAATGAAATACACGAGGCATACACGTTGCACAACCTGTAAGATCGACGGGCTTTGTACTACATGTGCGATGACTGTCGAGAGTCACAGATAACGATTCCTCTCCTTGGTGTTCTGGCATTGAAGTCTGCTGGACGAAGACATTTTGGAACGCAGTTACAAATGGCAGCAGGGGTCTTCATCACTCTTGGGCTTCTCAAAGGCGTTCGACTTGAAGTTTGTCGAAATCTTCGGGACCTGCCGGCTCCTGGGTTTACTTAAGGGCGGGGCACCGTTGGTCTTCTTGCAGCAGTCTCCGTTTTCTTGTTCCTCCCGCGCTCGCCTTGCAGGCTTGAACACCGGTATCTCCAGGCCTCTGGTAGGGGCTTCGCAAACCAGGAACAACAGCAAGCTTAGCGCCAGGCTCCAAACAAAGCTGCTAATAGTCTCGGACAGCTGCAAACAAAACGAAATAAAATGACTTGTAGTGTTTCACCCGCATCGGATGATTGTTATTCATCGAAGTGATAAAAAGCTTGTCTTTTTCCTGATATCGGTTTAAATTAATTCTTGACTTATTCCAAAGTTTCACGTTCCAAAGCGCGTTACCAAAAGCAGAATAAACAAATATCATATGCATGATTACAAGTACGACGTGTCAAAGAAAAGCTCTTTTTTTTAAGGTTGATTGGATTTACACATTTTGTGAAAGATTGGTAGCCGTGACAGCTTTTTTAATAGAGGAAGGTTAAAGGTAGATTTCGTTGATGATGATCAAGACAAAGGAGAGTAGGCTAGATGAAAACTTAACAAACATAGAACTTTTTGGGTGTGTGGTTTCATGAAAACTTATTTTGGACAACTCATATATCCAAGTTATGTTTAGTCCTCTCCAGATCAATCGGCATTATGCACAAAGTAAGACATTTATTACCAATATGGCTAAAGCGTAAAATATACTATGCACTCATTCACTCTCATATACATTACTGCTCACTGGTTTGAGAAACAACATCAAAAAGCAACATTGATAAAATACTAGTGCTTAAAAAAAAAAAGGCTGTTCGATTCATCGTGTGCTTGGGTATAATGAACATACCTCTATTTATTTTCAAAAGCATAGTTTGCTCACTGTTCAGCAGTTAATCACCTTCAACCTTACAAAGTAATTTATGATTATTTCAAAAATCGCAGGAAATTTTTTTAGGTCAATTTCCTTTAAAAGACATTCCCTACAACTTAAGACGTGTAATAGATGTTAGGGCACCATGACAGAACAGCACACGACAAAACAGCACGCGACAAAACAGCACGGTCAAAACAGCACGCGTCAAAACAGCACAGCGTCAAAACAGCACGGCGACAAAACAGCACGCGTCAAAATAGCACGCGACAAAACAGCACAGCGTCAAAACGGCACAGCGACAGAAGAGCACGTGCCAAAACAGCTCGGCGTCAAAACAGCACAGTGTCAAAACAAGCACAGTGTCAAAACAGCACAGCGACAAAACAGCACAGCGTCAAAAGTGCACAGTGACAGAAGAGAACGGCGTCAAAACAGTACAGCGTCAAACAGGACATTGACAATATAGCTAAGGTTTGTCCTTTTCAGTTTTTATTATTTTGAAATTCGGAGTACTTTTTAGTTTTTAATTCCGAACAGAACTTTTTGGTTTATTGCAATGTATATTTTTAGACTCATAAGCTTCTCGGTTCTTTTTGGTTTATTGACGAAAACCAGTATACTGACAAAAATGCAATAGTTTTTAAAAGCGTTTGTTTAAAATATATAGTGAGTAAACCATGTACTGGTTTTCTTATTTGTTGCAATCTGTGGCAGCCGACGGGACCTGTTCTGCAAGACGCACTGGGGTCCTATTGTGATCTGCCATTATCGCCGTGTGCTCGTATATGTACTACAGGACGAACATGATCTTGACTACCACTTTGGTTGGAGAGGAAAATATCAAAATCCAGAAATTCGCAAGCATTGTACTCAGTGCGTTTTTTCCCCATTTTCACGACTGCGAGAGTTGATAACTTCGCGCCGACCACAGAAACGACAATAAAACAATCGTATTTATTCACTCCTCTAGTAGAAGGAAGCTAGAGTTGTTAAACAAATGTGCGGCATTTACGGACGCCCTTGATCTTCATTGTTCAGTTCATGATTCAACTCTCTTCTTTGAACAAAGAATTCGGCACACAAATTCCTATCAGGTGCAAAAACACAGATTTCGTCATTATGAACCAGCGCACAGGTAGACAGTTACTCAAAAAACCAACCACACAGAAAAACACACTCACACAGCGCTGAAGTATCAACTGATTTGTATTTAAACTTCCTCTTCTTCGACCCCAAGGAATAGGTTGCCAAGGAAGAAAAGGGAAAAGACAAGGCAAATTTCGTCCTGAAGACACCTGCGCCCCTGGAGCTTTTGTTGAATGATGAACTGATCTCGAAGACAATATGAAAACTGCGAAATGAAGTGGTGATACGATCAGTAATGAGTCACCCCCCCCCCTCTCTAAACGCCCTCCAAAATACTTACATTTTTCAGTAAAAAACGAATTCGGAAATATGAATTCGGCGTACGTTTACCGGTTTTATTTGGTTTAAGCCGAAAACGATGAACCCTAAATATAGCGTATGTAGTTAAAAAGTGCATGTGTCGAAGTAGGCACTGTAAAGGAATTGAGAGTCTCGGTCAATTTGTCGAAAGCCAACTCGTCGACGGGTCAATTCGTAATAGGGCAATTTGTCGAAGGGCAACTTGTGGAAGAGTCCAAGTGGTCACCGCTTTTTCAAAACCAATATACGATTTTTGTCCTCAAAAGGTAAAACAAATACTGCCCTATTTATTGTAATCCGTAAAATCGCCGCACGATAATTGACTTTCAGTGCGTTCTTTCTTGTCGAAGAGAACAACTTGTGACCGTGAGAGTCACATTAGATGATATATTGAAGTTAGGTTGCGGAGTTTTGTAAGCACTGAAATAGGCAATATTTGTTTTATAACCTAGCGACAATAAATGAATGGGTCAAGGAGGTTCGAAATTATTTGCGCAGAGAGAGGTGAAGAGCGCGCTTGAAGTTGCTGCATGCGTGCTGTTTTGACGCCGTGCTGTTTTGGCATGTGCTCTTCTGTCGCTGTGCTGTTCTGACGCTGTGCTGTTTTGTCGCGTGCTATTTTGACGCGTGCTGTTTTGTCGCCGTGCTGTTTGACGCTGTGCTGTTTTGTCGTGTGCTGTTCTGTCGCGTTCCTTAGATGGTAGAGAGAGGATACGCACGAACTATGGAGATCAAACTTTAACACAGCAAATTGCACAACTTCTCAAGAGGTGTACACAAATTTTGGATATGGCAGAAATAGCAACATCTATTAATAGTTTTAAGAAAACAATAAAGACCTTTATTTTTGAAAACGTGTAAAACCTTGCGTAGAAATGTATATATATTTTTTCAAGTATTTTTGTTTTGCATAGCATTGTGTTCCTTTGCATTGGATTGTTCCTCTTTTTTGCAGTGCATTGTGATTTTTGTAAGTGTGTGTGAGAGCGGTTGATTGTTTTGCGCACTGCGTTGAGCTTTGTTTTTATTTTAATTTTATATATAAATATATATTTATTTTATTTATTTACTCTTTTATTTATTTTTTGCTGCGCCGCACTGAAACCTGTATGGGGCGTGCGACCCTGGTCAGGTGAATTTTTTTACCTTTGTACCTGCCACCACAAACTAAATTGGCTAATAAATAAAATTAAATAAAACCCGCTCTTGAATTTTCGTTAGAATATAAGGTACTGAAGCCACTGAAAAAATAAGGATGCAGGGCGCCTTCTTTTTATGCTCTCACTCCAGCACGTGCTATTTGCCGCCAACCGTACATTGGCTTCGCGTAGGAAGCCAACGTACGGAGGGAGCGGGTAGAAAGCTCGCGCTGTAGGCGGGGCTATCTAGAGACCTTCCTGCGTTCCCATTTTCTCAATGAGTATAGCGAGGTAATTCTATGCTTGAATACCGAGTATCTGTGTTACGGCAAGCCTTCGTCAGAAACGTTTTTTTTTAATATGCGTACTACAAATTTAACAAAAAATAAATACCCCACAAGGTTTGCAAAATATTTTTGACCATAAATAACGCCCACAATACACCACAAAAAAAAAACAAAAAAAAACATGTAGCCATTTCTTCGGAGCCGGCTTGTGCTACATTTTGTAGCTTAATCTGGCTTTTGCATTTGACAATAAAGGCGATGATGAAAATCCCTAGTTTGCCCTCACCTGGCCTTGAACGCATGGCCTCTGTTCACATTGCTACTGCTGGTAAAGACCGTTCCATTAGGGTCATAGCAGAGAGGGTAAAAGAGAAAAAAATGCACTCCCCCTCTCACCCCGCATGTCGTCTGCTCCGCCGAGTGGGCTGTAGCTAGCGTCCGGCTGGCGTGCAAACTGTGTTTAAAATCGCGTCATTTTGGAAGTTTTAAGCGCAGATTTTGGTATGCCAGTTATCGTGTAATACTATGCTAGATAAAAAGACTCACAGGGTCCAATTGCGCTGTTACCTGCGTGCAAATAAAAAAAAAAATAGGGAAAACTGTGTCAGATTGGCCGGTTTCTCTGGCGAAAAGTAAATCCGGTTGCTGTACCTTTTTTACTATACAAAGTTCGTACTGGTGTAGGCCTTTAGCGACCATGAGTGGAAGTCTAAAATAAAAAATAAAACGTGCTCTCCGGCCGCAATACACGCAGTAGTTGAGGGTATACCACTGCCGGCTGACTCAACTGCTATTTAAGTAACGGAAAAAAAGATATGCTAGTTGATCATTTACAGAAATAGAACAACAGAGAGCTATAGGATAATTTTGGAGTAGACATAACTATTCCAAGAACGCAAACCACTTCACAACGGCAGCCACGAGCGAGAGTTCGATGTTCAGTACAGCCCGCCGATACAGCTCAAAGATGGAGAACGGCAACCTCCCGGTTTGTCGTCTGCTAGCCGAGTCGGGCGCGTGCCCTCTCTCTCGTTTTACCCCGCCGAACCCGCTGAATTTCCCGGATGTATGAAGAGGGCGCTGCGGTCGAACAAAATGGTGCCGCCCAGAGAGCGCTAAATGGAATGATCTGTAGGGCGTCGTATTGAGCCACCAGTGCTGGCATCTTTTTTGGGTCCAGAACATTTTAAGTAAAAAAATTCGCAGCAGCGCAAATGCTGTATTAGTTAGTTGCTCAAATCAACTTTATTTTTAGACGTTTTGCCAGGGTGCCTACCGTCGGAAAGACAGCAGGGAAGAAGATTACGTTTTAGTAAATACTGACAATCAGGCGCAACACTCAAATTACCGTTCTATATGATTAAGATGTACTGCGTCAAAACATTTCTTATCACGAAAGGTTCAGCATTTGGAAACCGGAAGCTTAGTGTCACGTTCAGGGATCGAAAGGAAGCGTTACACCGATAAATAAATTAATCAATGAACCAATCAAATAACAAATGAGTCCTTTTGTTTTCTCAACACTGCAAAAACTCTACTTCTAAGGTTTGAAAATAACAAAAGGGGAAACAAAGTCGCCTGACAATGTACAAATGACCGGCGTAGGGGGAAAAGCTAGCAGCAAGCGATATTAAATCTCTTGCTGCTAGCCCTTGCTGTTGCGCTTAATTTTAAATAATTTATTTTCATCTCTCGTTTTATAACTCACTACGTTCCGCGCCGAGTAGAGCATCATCGGAACGAAATCAATCGAGCCATGTGTCTAACAGAGGCACGTATCCAGGGGGGTGGCCCATGGGGCCCGGGCCCCCCCCCCCCCCCCCCCGAAATCTTCCATTTTGCTTTGACATCCTCTCGCCCCTCCCCCTCATACAGCATTTTGTCATAGGCAGGCCCCCCCCCCCCCCCCCCCCCCCGAAACAAAATCCTGGCTACGTGCCTGGTCTAACATATCTGTAGCACAATTTATTTTATCCAATAGGTTTTAGAGGCATAAAGATATTGATTTGACCTGATTGTGACACAGTAGTCGTAGGTCGCTCTCTCCTGTTAGAAACTTTAAGATTTTTAATTCCTGCTAGTGAATCGATATAAAGTCTCCTATATCCAGTATCGTATTCAGGAATCCGTTTTTGTTTTATTTCAAAAAGGCAAAACTTACAGTCAGGGTTGAAGAACCTTTACGTTCTTATTTGAGTTCTTATAATTTTGATATGTATCGTCCCTTAATACTCTCCTTGTGTGGAGCCATAAACGGTACCATAAAGGAGGGCATGAATGAATGAAGGTAATAAATATCCGAAGAAATTAATTAATATAATAATTAATCGAACTTCTCCCAGACGGGTGGTATTCAATATTTTCTTCTAAAATTTGGCTGCTTGTTGAATTTACTCACTTATCTCGCGAATTGTTGGACCTTAAATGTTTGGGACGTAACTTTTCGCATTTGTAAAAGGTATTTAGCTTACGCCACGAATTTTGACCACTTGGAAAATTGAACAATGAAGACATTTCTTTGGTTTGGACTCACCAGCGTAAAGTACGAGTAAAATATCCGCTCCCTGGCATAGTGATGCATTAGGAAATAAAAGGGCATGTGGATCAAGTACACGCCGAAGGAAAGACGGCTCAACGGCATAAATCCAGGCCAGGCCAGAAACCTGCCCAAGAATCCTGCGAAAGAAAACGTGTAAGATGTACACACAAAATGTTCAACCACCATGCCCTCTTTTTTGTTTACTGAAAGTTCTCAGCCAAAATAGTGTGCCGCGATATGGGACCCCGTTTTAGTAGGTTACTTTTCCGGGCATGATTATCAGGATGATAAAAATGCATAAAAACAAACAAGAGGGACAAAGGACAAACACAAACTCCAAAACCAGCTATGTGACTGGTGCGCGACCCCAAAAAACCCGCGTGGTCCTTTTATCAAATCAGGGAGCTCTCAGTTTCCAGTCTAGCGCTCTATCAACTGAGCTAATCGGAGTTAAACGTCAGTACATAAAACGGGACCTTTCAGCTGCCACTATTAGCCCCGAGAAGTTGGCGTGGCGCCCCCCTACGGCGAAACCGGGGTGACGTCACGGCGAGGACAGAATTTTTCCCCGACTCGCCCCGCTGGCCCTGTGGAGACTATGCGGGCGTTAGCTGTCGGTGCGCTCGTTTCTATTTTCTTTTTGTGCGCGTTTTTTGTAGGAAGTGTAAATTTTCATGTGTGGCTTTATTGAGGCACAGCCTGTAACTGCAGGCGAAACTTCAACCAACATTTCAGGCATGGTTGACAGGGCAGGCAACGCATGAATCACAGCTGGTATATGAAAATGAAGAAATATGGCCACAATTGCAGGAGCATTACTGTAGATTTACATCTCACACAATCAATGCTGCTGATGGTGTGAATGAATTGGCGGGTTATATATACTATGTCGTGTTTCTTTTTTTTTTTGTATCTCTGCTTTTAAACAAAAACGCCGAAGCAGAAAAGCTGCATGCTGCTCGAGCAGCATGTTAAATATAGTCTGGGCTATAAAGAGAGAATCACAAGTGAGACAGCACAAGTACAGGGCAAATAAAAAAAGAAATAGAATTTATTTATATACATTGCTCGCATTTGACATCTGCTGGATTCGGATAGTATTTAAATGGACTCTACTGGTGGTATCTAATCATCCCTCAGCAATGTACAACAAACGTAAGCGAAGGTGTCTAGCCCATTTTTAGTCCTTATGCTCTAAAATTTAGATTTTATTTAAATCAAATTGTCCTCACGCAAACTGTCACCCTTCACAGGTTCCACATTTTCTGCAACTAGTGCAGTATCTACCACTGGACAGACGTTCGAATGCTTGCTGTTCCTCCTGGTTTCCTCTGTTGTCAGAATAGTCCAGCTGTAGGGAGTTTGGAGGTTGAGGAAGCTTTTGGGACCTGCAGCAGTGTGTTTTTTAATTAGAAATGACAATTCAAACTAAACGGTGCATTTTCTGAATACACAAGACTGGAATAAAGGAAGAATGACAGGAAAAAGTATAAACATTCCAAATTACGGTAGTATTGCTGCGCATATTTTTGGCAGTTCAATAGATCTCATACAGGCAACTGGGGGCAATTCGGCCGTTTTTCCTGCTACCATACAAACTAATTTCCAGTAATTCTGAATCGTCTAAAAAATAAAGCATGTCTGCATACGTGTAATTAATTCACGAATAAGCTATATTTATCTAAAACAACCTGTTCCACGAGCACTTCAAAGGCCTTCAGACCCAGGGCCTTTAAAGCATCTGCGAACCAGCGCATTCAGAGTCGGGGTCGCGAGCTAATTTGCCGATCGCCCAAAGGCCTCTTATATAAATGCCATTTGAGATGTCTGCAAAGCGGGATGTAATATTCTCGTAGATCATGACCATGCAAGGAACAGAATTGCAGCGTCTGAAACACTTACGCCGCCACTTCACCGACCCCTCGCACGATCGCCTTGTGCCGTGTGGACCGACAGGGAGGTTCATCGGCGGTAATAAATCTGCCGAAAGCTTTCGGGATTTGCAACCCAATTATAAAGTCAAAAGCGACAAGCACGCTTATAAAGGGTACGGAAACACGTCGGTATCGGCCTAACTCAGCGTGTTTTACACCGGGTAAACCAGGTCCCGCTCCTCGAAGTGTTTGCGGCACACAACAGCCAAACCAGGAAACCGTGGCAGGGAAGCGAGCCGGATGCGAGATCGCGAAGCGGAGTCCTTCCCCTGACGTCACGGTACACCTCACCCAATCAGGGCGCGGCGACCGCAGCGACGCTTGTGTTCGCTCTCGGGGCTAACAGTCGGTTACAAGTTAAGAAGGTAGGAGAAGCTCCTCCCACAAGCATGGTGCGCCGGTTTCAAATCCCTCCGCAATCGAAAGAAGAGTTCACTGGAAACGCTCCTTGTTCCGCTTCAATGGATAGATAATGGCCACAGAGTGGTGCCAACTTGTCTCCGACCCCCACTTTTTTAAGAAAGCGACCTTTGTATCATCGGAAAAGCAACCGAGCCCCTGAAAGCAGCCTTTGTATCAATCTGGAGGGGGAAGCTAATCCCCGAAAGGTCGTCTTTGTTTCCATCGGAGGGGAAAAGACTCTAATCTCCCTCTCGTGGCTTCCACAATGCTAAGTCAAAGTCGAAAGATAAAGCAATATATACAAAAAGGCAAGACTGTCACGGGTGTGGAGCTTGGGAAGAAAAGAAAAAAGAGGAGAAAAAGAGAAGAAGAGGATCGCGAGAAACGGTGGGCAGGTGCGGCAGTTCTGATCCGACGCTTCTTGATACCGGCAACGCTCCGGCTACTGAAGCTTCACCGAAACCGGCCCCGCTCCGGTTTCCTGAGGACCCGCAACGCTCCGGCTCCTGAAGCCTCACCGAAACCGGCCACGCTCCGGTTCCTGGGGACCCGGCAACGCTCCGATCCCTCAAGCCACGACGAACCCGGCTACGCTCCGGTTCCAGAAGCCACGACGAACCCGCAACGCTCCGGTTCCAGAGGTCACACCGAAGGCCGCAACGCTCCTGAAGCCCCGCCACGTCAGGCGTGAGTCGAGCTTTTGTGGGGACTTGACTACGGGGACTCTTGTCTGCTTTGAACTTTTCCTTTTCATTCTTTATTGTTTGATCACTACCTCCTGATTTCCTTTTATTATTTTAATACGTATGCGCATGCCTTTGTCTCACCTGGTCTTGTCTCAATCATTTCACGTGTCGGACCGGGCGAACGTGACAATTGTGGCGAGCCTGCCAGGATCCCATTTAACATCAATTTAATTTAATCACTTCGTCCGGGACACACACGAATTGGTGGAGTCAAGAAGAATAGCATGGAGAACGAGAAATTAATGGCGGTGGGAAAAGAGTTGGGTTATCAGGGAGACGAGTTGAAGAAATGGATGGAGGACGAAAAAGCTAGACTACGAGAAGAAAGAGCGTGGGCGCGACAGGAACGCGAGGAGGAATGTGTCCGGTTGGACAAAGAACGCGAAGTTCTGCAACTTCGGTTTTCAGTACAAAGCGCAGCGGCGCCACGTCATGATGCAATCCAGGGTATAGGTGAAGGAGAGGCTACTAACTTGGCCACGACAACCGGCGAGGCGCGACACTTTAGCCCTCATAAGTTAATTCCTCAGTTTGAAGAAGGAAGGGATGACTTAGTTGCATACTTGCTACGCCTTGAACGCTACTGCAACGGGAATGGGTCGGCCTCAGCAGAAATGGGCGAGCGGCTCTGAGTCTGTGCCTTACCGGTGAAGCGTTAACAGTAGTGGGTCGGTTGTCGCCAGAAGACGCACTGGATTACGCGAGAGTGAAGCTGGCACTGCTTCAAAGGTTCCGCCACACTAAAGAAGGGCATAGAGAACGGTTTAGGGATGCAAAGCCTGAAGAGGGAGAGACAAGGAGACAGTTTGCCGCCCGTCTCACTGGGTATTTTGACAGGTGGGTTGAGATGGCCAATATTCAACACACGTTCGAAGCCCTCCGTGACAAGGTCTTGGTCGAGCAGTTTCTGCTCACTTGCTCCACCAAGTTGACTATCTTTCTCCGAGAGAGAGAATGCCAAAGCTTGCAAGAAGTTGCGTCAAAGGCGGACCTCTTCCTAGAGGCTCAGGCCCAGCCTACTACGAGTAATTCGAGAATCGACGAGACGAGCAAGCAGTCGAGTATGGCGGTAGCAGATAAGTCTAAAACAGGAGGGTTCAGGAAACCTTTGCGTTGCTTTTTATGCAACAAAATTGGGCACAAGGCGGAAAACTGCCATGGACGTCCGCCGACCACCAAGGGAATGACTTGCTGGCACTGCGGGAAAGCTGGACACCGTGCAGATAGCTCCAGGTCAAAGCCTAGCGACAGTCATCAGGCGTCATGTCTCTGGATGAAGTCAAGAAACGGAGAGGCGACCGAGCTCGAAGATGGCTTCGTGACCCTCAAGAATGGTGACAAGACTCCGGTTGTCAACTCGGCAGTAGGACATCCACCCAAGTTTCTAGTGGATAATCTGCCAGTTGTAGAGGGAGATATGGGTGGCCACAGAATAACTGTCCTCAGGTACACGGGCTGCAACACCGTCGATGTTCGCCAGAACTTGGTTCCGAAGGAAGCGAACACGGGAATATTGAGCCCGGTGTTTCTACTGGACAAAGCAGTAAGGTACCTTCCCGAGGCCGAGATTACGGTTAGGACACCATACTACACGGGAAAGTTAACAGCGAAGTATATAAACGATCCTCTGTACGATCTGGTGTTGGGAAACGTGCCGCTTGTACGAGATGCCAATGACCCCGATCCAAACTGGAGTTTGAGTGTGAAAACGAGGGAAGCTCATATGTCGGCGATTGAGCCACTCGATGAACAAAAAACCGGGACGGAAGGCGTCCTGGCAAAAGAGACACATGTGGAGTATCTAGAACGCTCTGCTGACGAATCTTTACTCGAACGGGGCGATAAAGAGTTCATGCGCACCGCGGGGGCAGTGCAGACCAAGAGGCCTACATGTCGACCCGGACCATCGCCTCCCGAACTGCGAGTACCGGAGGTACTGCTGCTTCAAACAACTAAGGAAGAGCTCATCCAGGAGCAAAAGAATGACAAAACTTTGACGAAATGCTTCCACGACGTTGGGAAAGTAATCAAGAAGCACAGGGGCAGAACGAAGTACGAGTTTTTCATAAGGAATGAGCTGTTGTACAGGAGCTGTACATACAGCTCCGGAAGAAAAACAGACCAGTTGGTTCTCCCGAAGAAGTTTCAGCGAACTGTCATCGGGATGGCACATGACGGAATAATGTCAGGCCACCAGGGCGTGAGCAACACAACAGCACTAGTATCTGAAGAGTTCTTTTGGCCGGGTGTCCAAAGCGACATTAAGAGGTACGTGCGGTCGTGTGAAATTTGCCAACGGACGGTCCCCAAAGGGAGAGTAGGCAAGGCCCCCTTAGGTACCATGCCGACGATTGTAACCCCCTTTCAGAGGGTGGCCATTGCCATCATTGGTCCGATCGCTCCCAAATCAGACTCTGGGAACCGATACATCTGAACCATGGTGGATGTGGCTACGCGATACCCCGACGCGGTAGCCTTGAAAACCATCGGGACTCCGGTAGTAGCGGAAGCATTAGTTGACATGTTTACGCGATACGGCGTACCGAGAGAGGTCCTTAGTGACCGTGGCGCCGCGTTTACGTCAGACTTGATGAAGGAGGTGGGTCGTCTGCTGTCAGTGAGACGCCTTTTGACTACCCCCTATCATCCGATGAGCAACGGGTTGGTAGAGAAATTTAATGGAACTTTAAAGTTGATGCTACGTAGAATGTGTCAGGAGAGGCCCAAGGACTGGGACCGGTACCTGCCATCGCTGTTGTACGCTTACCGGGAGGTACCCCAGTCCAGTTTGAGATTCTCTTCATTTGAGTGGTTATATGGGAGAACGGTACGGGGGCCATTGACTATACTGAGAGAAGTGTGGTCCAACGAGGCGTTGAACGAGGAAACAAAAACCTCATACAGCTACGTCATGGAGCTGAGAGACAAGCTGGAGGAGACCTGCAAACTGGCACACCAATGCTTGGATGAAGCCAAGGTAAAATACAAAGCGTATTTTGATCGGAAAAAAGTAAACCGAGAAATGAAGGTAGGGGATAAAGCATTAATCCTCCTTCCGAGTGACAACAACAAATTTCTCATGCAATGGAAGGGTCCCTTCATCATCACGGCGCGAAGAAATGAAGTTGACTATGAGTTGGAGATTGCCGGAACGAGAAAAACCTTCTATGTAAACATGCTCAAAAAATATGAAGAGAGGGCCGAACTGGACCCGGTGGCACCGAGGTGCAGCGCGGCAACAGCAACTGATGATGACAACGAAAACGACGAGGAAGACGCTATAGACGATGTCCCGACTCTGTCCCTGACAAGACAACAAAACGGGCAAGACGTACTGGTGAATACGGCCCTGAGTACAGAGGAGAAGAAACAAGTTGCGACTTTGATTGAAGAATTCGAAGAAATCTTCTCGGATCTACCCGGAAAAACAAACTTGATCAAGTGCGATCTCAAGCTGACCGCTCAGGCACCAGTGCATGTTAAACAGTACCCTCTGCCAATAAAGGTACACGAAACAGTGGAAAAGGAAATAACAGAGATGTTGCGGCTGGGAGTGATCGAGAGATCAACATCACCATTCAACGCGCCTATAGTATTAGTGAAGACGTCAGATGAGTCCAGCAGATTCTGCATTGACTTTAGGCGGCTAAATGATGTGTTGGTAGCCGATGCCGAGCCCATTCCCAGGGTAGATGTCACGTTTGCTAAGGTGGGATGTAAACGTTTCTTCTCAAAGTTAGACTTGGTCAAGGGTTATTGGCCGATCCCCATGACAGAATCATCGCAGCATAAAACAGCGTTCTCAGCCTCGAGCGGTCTGTATCATTTCAGATTCATGCCGTTCGGCTTAAAGACAGCTTCCGCGACTTTCAAGAAGCGGATGCGGATCCTACAGAGGGGCATACCGAATGCACACCACTATATCGATGATGTTCTGGTGGCAACGGACTCCTGGGAGGAGCACATAAATGCACTAACGGCTATATTCGGAAGGTTGCGCGATGCGGGGATCACAGTCAAGCCAAAGAAGTGTGAAATTGGATTTCACGAAATCAGCTTCCTAGGCCAAAGATTAGGATCAGGCCAAGTAGCCCCAAGACAGGAGATCCTGACGAAGATCCAAGAGGCGAAAAGGCCGACAACAAAACGACAGGTCAGGTCCTTCCTGTGTTTGACTGGATTCTACAGGGAATTCATCCCTAACTACGCAGAGGTGGCGGCTCCTCTGACAGTGTTGACCCAGAAGGGAACACGCAACGAGGTGCAGTGGGACGACGAGTGGGAAAGGGCATTCAAACGCCTGAAGGAGGAATTGTGTAAACCTCCCATCATCATGGCTCTCGACCTAGACAAGGAATTGGTGCTACGTACGGACGCCACAAGCGTCAGCCTGGGAGCGGTCCTTCTACAGGAGAAAGATGGCGTACTGCACCCTGTCGCGTACGCAAGCAGACGGCTAAGCAAGGCGGAAAAGAATTATGCCACGATTAAAAGGGAGTGTCTGGCACTGGTTTGGGCCGTTGAAAAGTTCGCACTATATTTATATGGCAAGCATTTCCGAGTACAAACTGACCACCAGCCGCTGGAATTCTTAAATAAAGCTAAACACATCAACAGCCGTGTCATGCGATGGAGTATGAAGATGCAAGACTATAGTTTCCACGTCGAATACATTAAGGGGAAGGATAATGTAGGTGCAGACTACTTAAGTCGAATGTAAATAAGGAATTTAGACTGAGAATTCCCTCGTGCCTATTTTTCTTCTTGCTCGATAGCGCATGGGGTAATACGGGGATCGAGTTAGTGGTTTCGAAGTGCAAACATGGTTGTTTCTTTTAGGGGGAATGAGGGACCCAATTTAATGTGAATCGACTTTTATTTCAAAGTTCTTCACGCATGATTTTTTTTTGGACTTTGTGCACGAGTGTGAAATGAAGGAACTATGTTACATCGCGTGCGGTCAAGTGTGTAGACTAGTGTTGCGCGTGCGAGCGCTACGAGAATGGATGCGGTCTTTGCCAAGGCTCAAGATTGCCCAGGCCAGGAGTGAGTGCTGTGCAAGTGCCGGCAGGAATTACCGTCAACCCGAGACTTTACAAATGGACTTCAAGTTTGACGGTGTAGAAGTTCAACGGTGAACTTCTCAAAGTTGGGGGGCATTGTCACGGGTGTGGAGCTGGGAACAAAAGAAGAAAAAGAGGAGAAAAAGTGGATCGCGAGAAACGGTGGGCAGGTGCGGCAGTTCTGATCCGACGCTTCTTGATACCGGCAACGCTCCGGCTCCTGAAGCCTCACCGAAACCGGCCACGCTCCGGTTCCTGGGGACCCGGCAACGCTCCGATCCCTCAAGCCACGACGAACCTGGCAACGCTCCGGTTCCAGAAGCCACGACGAACCCGGCAACGTCCGGTTCCAGAGGTCACACCGAAGGCCGCAAAGCTCCTGAAACCCCGCCACGTCGGCGTGAGTCGAGCTTTTGTGGGGACTTGACTACGGGGACTCTTGTCTGCTTTGAACTTTTCCTTTTCATTCTCTATTGTTTGATAATTACCTCCTGATTTCCTTTTATCATTTTAATACGTATGCACATGCCTTTGTCTCACCTGGTCTTGTCTCAATCATTTCGCGTGTCGGACCGGGCGAACGTGACAAAGACCCTCCTCGCGCGTTGGCCGCAACGTCACGGAAACGATGGGACGCTATTGGATGCGGAGGTGGCGGAGGAATATATGATATCCTTTGAGGGGCATTTGCCGCTACCTTCTTGACTTGTAACCTACTATAGTTCCATCAAGGGTGAACGGCTTGCATTGTTAAGATTATGATGATAATACAATTATTCCAAAGTTGCAAGCGAGCTGGGCAAGAATGATGATAATATTCTCTGGAGAAGGTATAACAAGGGGGCAAAGGACAAACACCTTTCCCCTTTGTCCCCCTTGCTCCTATTCTTCAGGGATTCTTATCGTCCTGATTGTACTTTCGTGTTTCGGGATGTTTATAGCCCGCATATTGGGATAACACCTTAAAATAGAAACTCTTTAGGTGTCCCGTTAGGTTTCTTAATTTCGGTCTGGTGTTTCTTTTTGATACCACAATGTCTGAAATAAGTATTTGACCAATATTTCTCTACAGCGATTCTTTATGTCAGGCAATCGGTTTGACAGTTTTCTCATCCTAAAATGATTACGCATTTTATTTTATTCGGGCCCCACTCAAGACAAGAAAAGAAAACTTCGGTCTCAGCAGAAAACTAAAAATATTGCTACTCCGAAAATTGAAAACAAAACAGCCTTTTATTTTTTTTATATTGGGATCACAAATGTTTTATATAATGAATCACGCGAAACTTTAAAGATTTGCAGAACTACAAATATTGGCACCAAATAACCGAAACCAAAACCAAAGACATGTAAATCAATACATACTTTACAAAAGTTGCAAGCTTTGCATGTTGGTGTAGGATAAACAAAATGTGGGTAAAAGAGCGCAGAACCACAAAGACTAGAATGAAGGACCAGTGAAGACGGGACAGGCGCTGACTCGCAACTAACGGTTTTATTACAGAAAACAAAAAGTAAACACGTAAGGCAGCAATCTACACATCTGCCAACTGCCAACCTTTCTGCCTCATCACATAAGGCACGGGTCATCCACGTTCCACGTGCTCCTCCCCCCCCCCCCCCCCCTTTCACGCGCAGTGCGATAGTCTAAGGGGCGCTGGGTTTCCGCGTGCTTTGCTCTTGTGATGCTGCCGCAACCCTTGTCAAAAAGGTAAAAAGAACCTCTCCCTCTAAGAGAGTGGTGGACAGACGAAGGACTGTCGTCATCCCATATCTGCACAAGGTCTCCCACAATTTAAAGAAAGTGGGAAGTCGGTACAACGTCACTGTGGTGTTTTCCGCCCCTCAGACGTTGAGCTAGATATGTTAGAGGGAAAGAGCCAAGGCAAAAAGGCGGTCAAAGAGCAAAGTGCACAAAAACACGCAAAGCCGTTTGTGGGCTGTTTCCGGAGTGGTATACAAGGTGGAGTCACATGACACGTCGCAGCCATGGGAATTTAGGTCCCGTTTCGCTCAGGGGACTTTAGGTGCCATTTTTCGCACTTAGATAACGTCGGTTCGGTCCATAAAACCATTAATGCTTTCACATTTAAAAAAAAGTTGTCCTCGTCTTTTTGCGCGCTATTCCTATTTTTTTAAAGCTATGGAGCCACATGACACGTCGCAGCCAATGGGAATTTAGGTCCCGTTTCGCTCAGGGACTTCAGGGGCCATTTTTCCCACTTAGAGAACACCGGTTCGCTCCATAAACCATTAATGCTTTCACATTTAAAAAAAAAGTTGTCCTCGTCTTTTTGCGCGCTATTCCTAATTTTTTTAAAGCTATGGAGCCACATGACACGTCCGCAGCCAATGGGAATTTAGGCCCGTTTCGCACAGGGACTTCAGGTGCCATTTTGTCGCACTTAGAGAACACCGGTTCGCTCCATAAAACCATTAATGCTTCACATTTAAAAAAAAAAAAGTTGTCCTCGTCTGTTTGCGCGCTATCCTAATTTTTTTAAAGCTATGGAGCCACATGACACGTCGCAGCCAATGGGAATTTAGGTCCCGTTTCGCTTCAGGGGACTTCAGGTGCCATTTTTCCCACTTAGAGAACACCGTTTCGCTCCATAAAACCATTAATGCTTTCACATTTAAAAAAAAAGTGACACCCAATGATAAGCGTGAGGAGAAGACCGCATGTGGCACGAGCCATTTTAGGCAGACGAAAGTAGGTCGTTCGATGTTCTCCAAAGCGTTAGTTTATTAGAAATCGCTAAGTGTACTATGATGAAACTGGTGGATGACGTTAATATTAATACACGTCCACCGAATGTAATGTACGGTGGTCGCCTAACATTGTCGTCTTTACAGTGGTCACGTAACTTCATCGGCACCACGATTTTCGCTTGACTTCGTCTGCACTGCGTTAGACACTTGACTTTATCAGCATGACGGTGGTCAACTAATGTCATCAGCATGACATTGTTAGGTGGCACTAATTTTTTTTTTTTTTTTTTTTTTTTTTTTTTTTTTTTTTTTTTTTTTTTTTTTTTTTTTTTTTTTTTTTTTTTTTTTTTTTTTTTTTTTTTTTTTTTTTTTTTTTTTTTTTTTTTTTTTTTTTTTTTTTTTTTTTTTTTTTTTTTTTTTTTTTTTTTTTTTTTTTTTTTTTTTTTTTTTTTTTTTTTTTTTTTTTTTTTTTTTTTTTTTTTTTTTTTTTTTTTTTTTTTTTTTTTTTTTTTTTTTTTTTTTTTTTTTTTTTTTTTTTTTTTTTTTTTTTTTTTTTTTTTTTTTTTTTTTTTTTTTTTTTTTTTTTTTTTTTTTTTTTTTTTTTTTTTTTTTTTTTTTTTTTTTTTTTTTTTTTTTTTTTTTTTTTTTTTTTTTTTTTTTTTTTTTTTTTTTTTTTTTTTTTTTTTTTTTTTTTTTTTTTTTTTTTTTTTTTTTTTTTTTTTTTTTTTTTTTTTTTTTTTTTTTTTTTTTTTTTTTTTTTTTTTTTTTTTTTTTTTTTTTTTTTTTTTTTTTTTTTTTTTTTTTTTTTTTTTTTTTTTTTTTTTTTTTTTTTTTTTTTTTTTTTTTTTTTTTTTTTTTTTTTTTTTTTTTTTTTTTTTTTTTTTTTTTTTTTTTTTTTTTTTTTTTTTTTTTTTTTTTTTTTTTTTTTTTTTTTTTTTTTTTTTTTTTTTTTTTTTTTTTTTTTTTTTTTTTTTTTTTTTTTTTTTTTTTTTTTTTTTTTTTTTTTTTTTTTTTTTTTTTTTTTTTTTTTTTTTTTTTTTTTTTTTTTTTTTTTTTTTTTTTTTTTTTTTTTTTTTTTTTTTTTTTTTTTTTTTTTTTTTTTTTTTTTTTTTTTTTTTTTTTTTTTTTTTTTTTTTTTTTTTTTTTTTTTTTTTTTTTTTTTTTTTTTTTTTTTTTTTTTTTTTTTTTTTTTTTTTTTTTTTTTTTTTTTTTTTTTTTTTTTTTTTTTTTTTTTTTTTTTTTTTTTTTTTTTTTTTTTTTTTTTTTTTTTTTTTTTTTTTTTTTTTTTTTTTTTTTTTTTTTTTTTTTTTTTTTTTTTTTTTTTTTTTTTTTTTTTTTTTTTTTTTTTTTTTTTTTTTTTTTTTTTTTTTTTTTTTTTTTTTTTTTTTTTTTTTTTTTTTTTTTTTTTTTTTTTTTTTTTTTTTTTTTTTTTTTTTTTTTTTTTTTTTTTTTTTTTTTTTTTTTTTTTTTTTTTTTTTTTTTTTTTTTTTTTTTTTTTTTTTTTTTTTTTTTTTTTTTTTTTTTTTTTTTTTTTTTTTTTTTTTTTTTTTTTTTTTTTTTTTTTTTTTTTTTTTTTTTTTTTTTTTTTTTTTTTTTTTTTTTTTTTTTTTTTTTTTTTTTTTTTTTTTTTTTTTTTTTTTTTTTTTTTTTTTTTTTTTTTTTTTTTTTTTTTTTTTTTTTTTTTTTTTTTTTTTTTTTTTTTTTTTTTTTTTTTTTTTTTTTTTTTTTTTTTTTTTTTTTTTTTTTTTTTTTTTTTTTTTTTTTTTTTTTTTTTTTTTTTTTTTTTTTTTTTTTTTTTTTTTTTTTTTTTTTTTTTTTTTTTTTTTTTTTTTTTTTTTTTTTTTTTTTTTTTTTTTTTTTTTTTTTTTTTTTTTTTTTTTTTTTTTTTTTTTTTTTTTTTTTTTTTTTTTTTTTTTTTTTTTTTTTTTTTTTTTTTTTTTTTTTTTTTTTTTTTTTTTTTTTTTTTTTTTTTTTTTTTTTTTTTTTTTTTTTTTTTTTTTTTTTTTTTTTTTTTTTTTTTTTTTTTTTTTTTTTTTTTTTTTTTTTTTTTTTTTTTTTTTTTTTTTTTTTTTTTTTTTTTTTTTTTTTTTTTTTTTTTTTTTTTTTTTTTTTTTTTTTTTTTTTTTTTTTTTTTTTTTTTGTTTCCTTAAAAGTAATAATCACTATTTTAGCTAGAAATTATTTTTTCGCACTTTAAAAAAAAGTTGTCCTCGTCTTTTTGCGCGCTATTCCTAATTTTTTAAAGCTATGGAGCCACATGACACGTCGCAGCCAATGGGAATTTAGGTCCCGTTTCGCTCAGGGGACTTCAGGTGCCATTTTTCGCACTTAGAGAACACCGGTTCGCTCCATAAAACCATTAATGCTTTCACATTTAAAAAAAAAGTTGTCCTCGTCTTTTTGCGCGCTATTCCTAATTTTTTAAAGCTATGGAGCCACATGACACGTCGCAGCCAATGGGAATTTAGGTCCCGTTTCGCTCAGGGGACTTCAGGTGCCATTTTTCGCACTTAGATAACAGCCGGTTCGCTCCATAAAACCATTAATGCTTTCACATTTAAAAAAAAGTTGTCCTCGTCTTTTTGCGCGCTATTCCTAATTTTTTAAAGCTATGGAGCCACATGACACGTCGCAGCCAATGGGAATTTAGGTCCCGTTTCGCTCAGGGGACTTCAGGTGCCATTTTTCGCACTTAGATAACGCCGGTTCGCTCCATAAAACTATTAATGCTTTCACATTTAAAAAAAAGTTGTCCTCGTCTTTTTGCGCGCTATTCCTAATTTTTTAAAGCTATGGAGCCACATGACACGTCGCAGCCAATGGGAATTTAGGTCCCGTTTCGCTCAGGGGACTTCAGGTGCCATTTTTCGCACTTAGATAACGACCGGTTCGCTCCATAAAACCATTAATGCTTTCACATTTAAAAAAAAAGTTGTCCTCGTCTTTTTGCGCGCTATTCCTAATTTTTTAAAGCTATGGAGCCACATGACACGTCGCAGCCAATGGGAATTTAGGTCCCGTTTCGCTCAGGGGACTTCAGGTGCCATTTTTCGCACTTAGATAACGCCGGTTCGCTCCATAAAACAATTAATGCTTTCACATTTAAAAAAAAGTTGTCCTCGTCTTTTTGCGCGCTATTCCTAATTTTTTAAAGCTATGGAGCCACATGACACGTCGCAGCCAATGGGAATTTAGGTCCCGTTTCGCTCAGGGGACTTCAGGTGCCATTTTTCGCACTTAGATATCGCCGGTTCGCTCCATAAAACTATTAATGCTTTCACATTTAAAAAAAAGTTGTCCTCGTCTTTTTGCGCGCTATTCCTAATTTTTTAAAGCTATGGAGCCACATGACACGTCGCAGCCAATGGGAATTTAGGTCCCGTTTCGCTCAGGGGACTTCAGGTGCCATTTTTCGCACTTAGATAACGCCGGTTCGCTCCATAAAACAATTAATGCTTTCACATTTAAAAAAAAGTGACACCCAATGATAAGCGTGAGGAGAAGACCGCATGTGGCACGAGCCATTTTAGGCAGACGAAAGTAGGTCGTTCGATGTTGTCCAAAGCGTTAGTTTATTAGAAATCGCTAAGTGTACTATGATGAAACTGGTGGATGACGTTAATATTAACACACGTCCACCTAATGTAATGTACGGTGGTCGCCTAACATTGTCGTCTTTACAGTGGTCACGTAACTTCATCGGCACCACGATTTTCGCTTGACTTCGTCTGCACAGCGTTAGACACTTGACTTTATCAGCATGACGGTGGTCAACTAATGTCATCGGCATGACATTGTTAGGTGGCACTAACCACGTGACCGACCGCGTCAGGTGACCCCACAGACTCCACGGCGTGGCAGTGTGCCGTCTGAGGACCACTTGACCCCTTGTAGTACCAACCACATGTAGTACGAGTGAGGTTCTTTTCTTTTCTGATGATGATGTTTGATGCTGATGGGTTGGCTGCTTGAAGTTGATCCTGATGTCTTGCCTCTTGTCAAGGATGTCGAATTACGCATCACGGAGATTTGGCATCAACAAAAACAACAAAAAAACGTTTACTATTCGGGAGTGAGTACAATAATTACAACAGTAAAAGGCACCGAACTGTCACCCTTGCCGTACACGGCAGGAGCCTCGCGGCAAAACCCGCTCCGGGAGCGCCAACCTGGTGGGATCCGGACAATTCGGTGTAGTACGTTTCGTTGTAGGGCGTTTCGGTGCGGTCTTTTCGGTGCACGGACTTTTCGGTGCATGGAGTTTTTGGTGCACGGACATTTCGGTGCACGGACATTTCGGTGCAGGGACATTTCGGTGCACGGTCTTTTCGGTGCGGGACTTTTCGGTGCGCGGACATTTCGGTGCACGGACTTTTCGGTGCACGGGCATTTCGGTGCACGGTCATTCGAAACCGCGAGTTTTTTCGTTTTTTTTTGTTTTCCTTAAAAGTAATAATCACTATTTTAGCTAGAAATTATTTTTTTCGCACTTTATAAATTTGTAGACTTGGTCCTCCATTTACGGTCACTTACTGATATACGACCTAAGTGACTGTGTTAGGCGCAGCACCATCCTGCGGGAGGGCTGGATACGTTGGACGTTATGTTTCGTTTGCCGGTGTCTCTTTTCCAACGTACGCACTAGACGCATCACATCGTGTTACGCGTTGGGTCGATACAGCTGTTTTTGGCGCCTTCTGTAAAGGTTTGGGCTTTATTATTGTTAATCTACGGGGAAAACGTCCCAACAAGAATAAGCTTGAGATTGTTGAAAGTTACCCGAGATATGTGATGCAACTAGTGTGTACATTGCAAAAAGAGACACCGACAAACGCACCATAAATTCCAACGTCACCAATCTTCACATAGGATAGTACTGCACCTAACAAAGTAACTTATTTGGTATATCAATGAGTGGACGTAAATGGATGACCAAGTCTAGAAAATGATAAAGTGAAAAAAAATAATTTCTAGCTAAAATGGTGCTTCTTACGTTTAAAGAAAACTAAAAAAACCTCGATATTTTGATTGGCCATGCACCGAAATGTCCGTGCACCGAAAAGTCCGTGCACCCAAATGTCGGTGCACCGAAAAGTCCGTGCATCGAAATGTCCGCGCATCGGAAAGTCCCACACCGGAACGCCCTACACCGGAAAGTCCTAGACCCCAACCTGGTAACTCCTCTAGAGCCTGTACACCAGCTGCCTATTTCCTAGAACTCTTCGGGTTCAAAAACTCGTGGCCGCCTCTTGTTCCACCCAATCACACCAACACCCATCCTATCGGGTGCAGTCGGCGACGCCCTCATAACATACAGGCGAGAGATAACACTCCCCCCTGGGACCAGAACAAAGACCCTAGAGTGGTTTCAAAATAAAAAGAAAAGTTGACATTCCCACGCCGGTCAGGCCAAATGACGGCAGAGCGTGCCAGCTCCGACCACAGGGAGGGTCGCAAGAAAAGGCCCGAACGGGCACCCTATTCCACGCATAGCGGAGTGTAGTTCTGTCAAATGCAAAGTGCCGACAGCAGCAAGCTGGGCACAGTCTGTCGGGGATTTTTCGCAGCAACCATCTGGGTCTTGAAACGAAGCCATTATTCTAGTTTATGGCCCAGCCCGACAATGGCCGAAGGCCCCTCTCTGGGTGCCGTCTTCCAACTGCAGATCCCTGTACCGGAAGCCGTGACCGCAAGCCGCCTCCGCGTGGGGAGACGGGCCGCGGTGTCTCGCGTGTGCAGGGTCTGTCCGGCTGCGCTGCCGCGGGCGCATAATTATCAGGGCCCGACACCGCCGAACAAAACCCCCATCACCCGCCCTTGTGGGCCAAGGCCGCCGTGCATACGAACAAAAAGCGTCCCTCGGGCGGCGGCTTCAGGACCCACAAACGGCTCTTCAAAATGGTGCGCCCTTTCAACTGCTGCCGCGTATTGCGACAACATCGCAGTACGTATTGTACATCCGACAGTCACACTGCGACGTATTATGCATGGCAGGTACGGCGGGCTCAGGAGCGACCATAAATAGGGCTTCATGTTTCGGAGGTTTCTTTTTTTATTTGCAGGTGGGTTTTCTTGGTGTTATTTTTACCCTCACGTTTGGTGTTCCTTGTACCATTTATAGTAATGACGAAAAAAACAATTACCGTTGTTTTGGTCTTTTGCTTAAGATAAGAACACGGCTATAGCATTCTCCGACCTCGAGGGAACAAGTATGTGATCCTTAAACTTGAAAACACACTGGGCCGATAAGAGAAGAAAACGATCTAAGGGGTTTCCGACGAAAAAAGCAGCTTTTCGGACAGTTCAGTAAGGGCTTTGTATTTCCTGATTTAGATAAAGGTTTTCTTCCAGCAAAGCTTGCGCACTTTTTTTTTCAATAACTGCTTTAATATAGGATATTTCAGCTTTCCCTAATATTGATAAACTGGGTAGGCGTTAATTGTCGGCATTTATAGAGATTTACCGAAACACGAAGCCATAATCATAAGAAAACACTCTGCCAAGCTAAAAACACGCTACACATTCTGCGTCTTCAGATTAAACACCAATACTAAGATAGAAAAAAACGTAAGGGTGCAGGCGAGCTGGTGAATATTAACCATGTTGAATTCAACCTAAGACTGGGGTAGAGGAGAAAAATAAAACATAGAAGGGACAGAAAATAGACAGGACGACGTCGTCTTGTCTATTTTCTGTCCCTTCTACCTTTTGGTGTTATTTTCTGTGCCCCAGTCTCAAGTTAATTCAACATGACTAAAATAAAATTATTTTTACTATACACGTGCTCGGAGGCTTTAGGCGGCTCTATTTAATCGCGACAAAAGCTTTGTACCGGGCCGTGAGCTCAGCAGGGAAGACACTGTCGACATCCTGGGTCGCAAAGACATCAACGGCTTCCGACGGCAGGGAATCCCAGAGAAACATAGCTGACACGCGGCGTCAAGCGCAGTGTCCGATGGCGGGGAAACCCTCCGCTGTGCTGCATCGCGGTCGGATGCCGGCTCGGTTTCCAGGGTTCAAGTTTCTTGAAATCAACTTTGATAACGAGAGGGTCCTTGCATGCTAAAGGAGACACGGCAGTTTTTTTCCTGTCTGGGATTTTTACGAAACAAATAATTTGGATGAAGAAACCTCTTAACTCAAAAAAATTTTTCTTTTTTTGTAAAAATATTATTTATATTTTTTTTTGGGGATATCATCCTCTAATTTTTTTTTATATTTGCATAAGACCCTTGTAGTTAAGAAAAATATATTGAAAAAACGGTTGTCTGTCACAAAAATTTAAGTGGGTACCTAATTCCTGAATGGCATGCCATATCTTACAGTAAAATAGATACATTGAAAGACGTTATTTGGAGTCCAAATAGAGCCTTCAAAAAGAATAGAATTGATAAGATTTCTGTATTTCTTTTAGTCAACTTGGAGTTGCGTGTTAGTTAAAATAAATTTTTTTCCTTGTTCTCTTAATGGGGCCCTCCAATCATTATTAAGCGTGTACCTTTTTGCGGTTTCCAAGTCTCTTGGGGTTCGGGCAAGCCGGCGGGCACAGAGAGAGTAACTAAATATCAGTTCGTCATATTTTAACCGAAAGACGCGGAAACCTCCTCCACCTAGGGGAGCGACCCGCGGTGCCGAAAGCGCGCCAAATGTGACGTCTTTGGTCCTGGGCTTACTACTAGTCAGAGCCGCTAAAAGCTTCTTTTCAGTCGAAATACAAAATATAAGTGGCGCGAACCGTTTCAATTATTTATAAAAGTAGTTTTTGTTCAGTATTTTAGATCAGAAAAGAAACAAATGCAGTTTAGAATGTACGGAAACAGGAAATGACTCGTTGACATACCCGCCACCAAGCGCTGGAAAAGGCGGCGCATACTAGAAAGGTGTAGTGGGATCAGGCAGCAGCGAGCGGCGAGCGTAGAAAGGTCCCGGATGTACGCGGCGGGGCTGCGGTCATATAAACTGAAGGATCCGACCGGTTCCGAGCGTTCCCAAAGCCTTTGGCGGGAAGCTTTGGCTTGCGGTTTAGCCTTATGGCGGGATATGGCAGCGCAAAGTGGCTGCCGTTCTGAACTGATCTTTACCCCGTGTTTGCTGTCGTTTGTTGCCAATAAAGTGTCATGCCGAATTAGTGTTTAATCGCGCAGCAAACGCAATGCGAGCCGCCCTGGCTGCCTGCTTCATACAGCCTAGCCAGAACATGCTTTAGTGGGGCCCTCTCGAACCGTCGACACGGAGTGCGGCAGCCATGACCCCTCCCTGAGCTCACTACCCCTCGTCTAGTTCACGGCCACTCAAGCAACAAAGCAC
This sequence comes from Ixodes persulcatus, assembly GCA_013358835.2. Classification (NCBI taxonomy): domain Eukaryota; kingdom Metazoa; phylum Arthropoda; class Arachnida; order Ixodida; family Ixodidae; genus Ixodes; species Ixodes persulcatus. The sequence goes on along the minus strand of JABSTQ010009546.1, from coordinate 3,714 downwards.
GTCATGACGGAGGTTATTTTTTGCTTGTTCTTGTAATTTTAATTTGCCTATAACTTTTAAAATAACGCGAAATTTGAGAAAAAGAATAGTTGCATTATGTTACTACGTTCAGTGCGCCCAGGTTCGGTGCAAATTAAGAACCAGTAAAAAAGTCCTTGCAGGGCTCCTTTAAGACTAATAATTGAATTGCTTGTATCAAATTTTCAAAACCTCATTTTGCTGCGCATTTAAATTTAAATGAAAAAATCTCCAGTTTATTCCGAAACGGCCTTATTGAGAGCCAAAAAAGACATTGCGGGCTTCGGTGCCCGCAAATTTCGAAATAGGCAAAAGTCCAGTCCCTTAATCTCTTCAACATATCAAAAAATTAAAAACGTGTTTTTTTTGTTGTTGTTGCTGAGCAAATATATTCTTTTTTTTCAAAGCTGAGCCTCTTCGACCATGCCTCCTGGCGCCCGCCTCGTAGGCGATGCACGCTGGTTTCGCCAGCGAGGCGTCAACGGTGTGAAACGCCGCCGCAAGGTCTTCACCGCTCTCCTGAAAACACCTTTTATTCAGTTCAAGTTGACGTTATCCTGACTTCCATGAGTCCATATACTCTTTACGTTACATACCGATACTGTCCTTTTAAGTTTCCTCTACTTCTGCCAAGGTAACCGCCGTCGAGCGCAGGCCTTCATCGTCTGCTTCCCGAGTTTGGGAAGGCATACGCCGCGCCGGCCTCGCCTGCCGTATCTCCAGATGTAAAAACTATTCAGACCGGATACTTCTTCACCGATCAAAATGATAATAGTGATGTCGTGTGCCCATCGAACTTAAACGTATTTTGATAGAACTAACATGTATTGAAGTTCGTTGGCGCATCCACCAATGGCGTGCTGCCGAGGCAGTGACGACGCCATGGAAACGACTACGTCGCTCTTCTAAGCGTCATTGTAGGCAGGGCTTAAGATTTTTTTTTGCGCGCGCAATATTGAAATTTGGTGTAAAAACGCGAAATCTGATCGAGGAATATCTAGAAAAGTATTACGTTTTCGCAAATTCCGCTAATTGGTCAAGCCTCTCATTGTAGTTGGCGTCAAAACTATAATTGTACCCTTAGCCATGAAAACATTCTTTAAAAAGTTATTCAACAATGAATTTATTAAACCTACTTACCATGACGGTTATTACCTCATCTAATGTCCGCCGAGTCTGACACTCAGATGCCAAAGACGGCATCCGTGTAACGCCCATCTCATATCAAACACACTTCCTCTAAAAATACAAGAAGCTCAGAATTCAAGACATGCTCTGTTGGCCTCCAGTGTATTCCGGAGCCTAAAATACTACACATGCATTTGACCTCAGGGGTGAGGTTGGGCGGATCGGTGGCCGAGTGGGCTAGCGCACACCAGGGGCCCTAATCTGGACACTTGGCGGAAAAGTCGGCGAGAAATCTGGCGGCTATGATTGGCCGGCGCCAAGGTCAAGTGCGGCGTCGGCCAATCACGGACGCCAGATTTCTCGCCGGCTTTCTCGCCAAATGTCCAGATTAGGGCCCCAGCTCGGAGCACGTGGAGCGAAAGCTCGCGCTGCAGAACCCAGACATCCTGGGTTCAATCCACAACCCTGCCCGTTTCGATCTCGATGAGCATCGTACCGGCGTGCAGTCGTGTATCACTACTGCGTGATGGACATTAAAGACCCCAGGCTAGCAGTCGTACTGCACTGGCTTAATTGCTTATCTACCGCGAGTGACTCGGCGCAACTTTCAAATGGCTGACCAGCCGACACGCTGTATAAATATCCACTCATCCCCAATTATTATTATTCAGGGATGAGGCGTCCGCCGCTAATAGTGGAATGCTGTTTCCATCATTGCACTGCTTTTGGTAGCACTACGTGTTCTATCAAAATGCATTTAAGTTCAGTGGGGAAGCGACATTGATGATATCTTTTTGCATCTGTGAAGAGCTATCCGGTCTGAATTGTTTTTGCATATGTACATATGACAGACGAGGCCGACGCGCAGTATGCAGTCCCCAACTCGGGAAGCAGACAATGAAGCCCTGCGCTTGTCGGCGGTTACCTGGCAGAAATAGAGCAAAACTGCACTCTAAGAAAAAGTGAGCACCCCCCCTAGTCATCATGCGTTTTGACGGCTGTAACTACACCACAGGATTACTTAATTGCTGTTAAGAATGGAACCTACCGCGCCCTTCTTCCGAGTGTCAACGCGGCGGAAACGAGTCACGATCCGTCCGGGACCGTCGCCAGCCTGCGCGAAACAAGTCCCGACGAGTCCGGGACCGTCGCCTGCGTGTCTGGGCCTGCGGAGACAGGTCTCAACGCGTCCGTGACGTCAACGGGACGCGTGTGTGTGCGTGTGGGTTCGTGCGCTCAGGAAAGAGAGAGAGGCATGGCCTATCTGCGGAGGACCTTGGCTGCGTCGCACATGGCGACGGCCTTTGCTGCAACGCATTTGGCGGTCGTTTGCTACGTCGCACCTGCTGCCCTGGCGGGGAGTGAGGAAGAAACGGACCCTATATAAGGCGGAGCGTCAGGCTGCTCCGATGTTCTCTCGGATTTGACGACTGTATCGCAACCATGTAATTAAACCGTTCGTTACGTTACCAATTCTCCCATCTCCACTGGACCCCTGGGGTCTTCACTTCGGGGAATGGTCGTCGTCAAAAGCCAGGAGGCCTCCGGACGTGCGGCTTAAACCCCGCCTCTCCCCAACTGGTTGGCAGCGGTTGGATCGGACCATGCGACATCGTGCTACATCTGTGGGTGAGCGTTTGGACTTTGCTTTGAGATTCGCCGGGCTTCAGATTATGGGCAATTAATTTGAACTGCTGGAATCCTTAGTGTTTGACGCGTACGCCTAGGTTTTGTACAACCTCGCGACAAGTTTTAGCAAAGCCAAAGCTAAAGAGCAGCGATCATGGATCTAATGAGGTTACTGAGAACAAATTTACCCTGTTTATGTGAAGAAATGGGTGTGGAGGTGGAGCAAAAGATGAAGAAATCTGGGATCAGTACAGCGATTTCAGAGAGCGCGGAAGCAGAGGAAATTAAAATTGCGTGGGAACTGCTTCAGAACGCTAAGAGCGAAGCTGCAGCGAGAGGAACGAGAACGAGAGCAGGAGCAGGCTGCGGCGAGAGAGGAACGAGCGCAGGCTGCGACAGAGGAGCGAGCGCTGAAAGGCCTAGAGCTCGAAATTGAACAGCAGCGATTAAACTCGCAGAACAGTAGAGCTGGGGCTCCGGTACGAGCAAGGGAGACCGAGTCGTATCAAATGAAGAAGCTCCTGCAGCCGTTTAAAATTGGAAAGACGTAGGCCTATTCTTAGTTAACTTTGAGAGGACATGTGAGAAGTTGAGCTTCGCCCCAGAAACATGGCCGCAACGGCTTTTGACTTTGTTGCCCTGTGAGGCTGCAGAGGTTGTCGCGCGCCTTAGTGCTAGAGACGCGGACGACTACGACAAGGTGAAGTCCAGCCTTTTGAAGCGGTACCGCATTTCTGCCGAGGCGTTCTGTCAAAGGTTTAGAAACGCATCCAAAAAGAGCAGCGAGGGCTACTCTGAATTCGCGTACGGGCTTAAAACCAACTTTATATAATGCTTGCAAAGCGAGGAAGTGTACGAAAGCCGAGACAAGGTAGTCGAGTGTGTGTGCCTCGAACAATTCTTTCGTAGCATTCCGCAGTCAGTCAAGCTCTGGGTTCA